>OW679203.1:23689873-23915674 GCA_940337035.1 Agriotes lineatus | reverse complement strand
TTATTTTCTCTTAAAAAATCGCTTGCAGTATGGCCCAAAGGTGGCAGTACTAAGCCAAGAAGTACGTTATGTATTATAACTAAATAAGGATGTAAAAATATCGTTGCATCGGCCGGGAATCGAACCCGGGCCGCCCGCGTGGCAGGCGAGCATTCTACCACTGAACCACCGATGCTCACGTGTTGTGGCTGAAGAGTTACCAAGGTCACGGACGATATCTATACAGTGGACTGTTGCTTGAGTGAAGATAAAATGTGAAAATATGCTCAGCACTTAAGAATGTGATGCAGTTTTTGTATGTTGTAGGTTTAGTAACAAGCTATTTTATTAATTACATCCAGCTATTGAGATTTTTAAATAACATTCTTTGATTACCACAAATTTTGTGTTCCCTTAAATAAAGGAAAGTCTTTCATAGTCTAGTCAAAGCAGGGTTGCCACCTGTCTCGTATTTCAACAGATAGTTCCGTATTTAAGCAAAATATCCCGCATCCCGAAGAATGGCCATATGTCCCGTATTTGCTGAATTCCAATTGAAATCTTCATAAGTAGCACAGACGAGCTACAGCTACAGTGACATCATTGAATTTTAACATAGTATGCTAAGAAATTCTTGACTACGTTTAAAAACAGTCATAAAGACAGCAAAATTCAATTTAAAAAACTACATATACATTTAAATATAAAGAAAAACAATAAAGATGAATGACACTTTCTGAACCTTTAAACAAATCTATATATTTTGTAATTTATATTAATTTAATACAAT
The DNA here is from genome assembly GCA_940337035.1 of Agriotes lineatus. Taxonomy (NCBI): domain Eukaryota; kingdom Metazoa; phylum Arthropoda; class Insecta; order Coleoptera; family Elateridae; genus Agriotes; species Agriotes lineatus. The sequence goes on along the minus strand of OW679203.1, from coordinate 23,914,905 downwards.
CATATTTAGTATTTGTAGTTTAGCTAGGATTCTGGTCAAATAAATATATGTTGCTATTTTTTATAAATTGCGAAAATGTTTTGTTGCAAAAGAAAAATTATTCTAATTTTTGCTAGTATATGAATGTTCATATAAAATAACTAAGATTGAGTGTTATTTTCTCTTAAAAAATCGCTTGCAGGATGGCCCAAAGGTGGCAGTACTAAGCCAAGATGTACGTTATGTATTATAACTAAATAAGGATGTAAAAATATCGTTGCATCGGCCGGGAATCGAACCCGGGCCGCCCGCGTGCCAGGCGAGCATTCTACCACTGAACCACCGATGCTCATGTGTTGTGGCTCAAGGGTTATCAAGGTCGCGGACGATATCTATACAGTAGACTGTTGCTTGAGTGAAGATAAAATGTGAAAATATGCTAAACACTTAAGAATGTGATGCAGTTTTTGTAAGTTGTAGGTTTAGTAACAAGCTATTTTATTAATTACATCCAGCTATTGAGATTTTTAAATAGCATTTACTTATTGCCACAAATTTTGTATTCCCTTAAATCAAGGAAAGTCTTTCATAGTCTAGTCAAAGCAGGGTTGTCACCTGTCTCGTATTTCAACAGATAGTTCCGTCTTTAAGCAAAATATCCCGCATCCCGAAGAATGGCCATATGTCCCGTATTTGCTGAATCCCTATTGAAATCTTCATAAGTAGCACAGACGAGCTACAGCTACAGCGACATCATTGAATTTTAACATAGTATGCTAAGAATTTCTTGACTACGTTTAAAAACAGTCATAAAGACAGCAAAATTCAATTTAAAAAACTACATATACATTTAAATATAAAGAAAAACAATAAATATGAATGACACTTTCTGAACCTTTAAACAAATCTATATATTTTGTAATTTATATTAATTTAATACAATCATATTTAGTATTTGTAGTTTAGTTAGGATTCTGGTCAAATAAATATATGTTGCTATTTTTTATAAATTGCGAAAATATTTTGTTGCAAAAGAAATATTATTCTTATTTTTGCTAGTATATGAATGTTCATATAAAATAACTAAAATTGAGTGTTATTTTTTCTTAAAAAATCGCTTGTAGTATGGGCCAAAGGTGGCACTCCTAAGCCAAGAAGTACGTTATGTATTACTTATAACTCTAAATAAGGATGTAAAAATATCGTTGCATCGGCCGGGAATCGAACCCGGGCCGCCCGCGTGGCAGGCGAGCATTCTACCACTGAACCACCGATGCTCACGTGTTTTGGCTTAAGAGTTACCAAGGTCACGGACGATATCTATACAGTGGACTGTTGCTTGAGTGAAGATAAAATGTGAAAATATGGTCAACACTTAAGAATGTGATGCAGTTTTTGTAAGTTGTAGGTGTAGTAACAAGCTATTTTATTAATTACATCCAGCTATTGAGATTTTTAAATAACATTCACTTATTGCCACAAATTTTGTGTTCCCTTAAATCAAGGAAAGTCTTTCATAGTTTAGTCAAAGCAGGGTTACCACCTGTCTCGTATTTCAACAGATAGTTCCGTATTTAAGCAAAATATCCCGCATCCCGAAGAATGGCCATATGTCCCGTATTTGCTGAATTCCTATTGAAATCTTCATAAGTAGCACAGACGAGCTACAGCTACAGCGACATCATTGAATTTTAACATAGTATGCTTAGAATTTCTTGACTACGTTTAAAAACAGTCATAAAGACAGCAAAATTCAATTTAAAAAACTACATATACATTTAAATATAAAGAAAAACAATAAATATGAATGACACTTTCTGAACCTTTAAACAAATCTATATATTTTGCAATTTATATTAATTTAATACAATCATATTTAGTATTTGTAGTTTAGTTAGGATTCTGGTCAAATAAATATATGTTGCTATTTTTTATAAATTGCGAAAATATTTTGTTGCAAAAGAAATATTATTCTTATTTTTGCTAGTATATGAATGTTCATATAAAATAACTAAAATTGAGTGTTATTTTTTCTTAAAAAATCGCTTGTAGTATGGGCCAAAGGTGGCACTCCTAAGCCAAGAAGTACGTTATGTATAACTTATAACTCTAAATAAGGATGTAAAAATATCGTTGCATCGGCCGGGAATCGAACCCTTGCCGCCCGCGTGGCAGGCGAGCATTCTACCACTGAACCACCGATGCTCACGTGTTTTGGCTTAAGAGTTACCAAGGTCACGGACGATATCTATACAGTGGACTGTTGCTTGAGTGAAGATAAAATGTGAAAATATGCTCAACACTTAAGAATGTGATGCAGTTTTTGTAAGTTGTAGGTGTAGTAACAAGCTATTTTATTAATTACATCCAGCTATTGAGATTTTTAAATAACATTCACTTATTGCCACAAATTTTGTGTTCCCTTAAATCAAGGAAAGTCTTTCATAGTCTAGTCAAAGCAGGGTTACCACCTGTCTCGTATTTCAACAGATAGTTCCGTATTTAAGCAAAATATCCCGCATCCCGAAGAATGGCCATATGTCCCGTATTTGCTGAATTCCTATTGAAATCTTCATAAGTAGCACAGACGAGCTACAGCTACAGCGACATCATTGAATTTTAACATAGTATGCTCAGAATTTCTTGACTACGTTTAAAAACCTTCATAAAGACAGCAAAATTCAATTTAAAAAACTACATATACATTTAAATATAAAGAAAAACAATAAAGATGAATGACACTTTCTGAACCTTTAAACAAATATATATATTCTGTAAAATTTATATTAATTTAATACAATCATATTTAGTATTTGTAGTTTAGCTAGGATTTTGGTCAAATAAATATATGTTGCTATTTTTTTATAAATTGCGAAAATGTTTTATTGCAAAATAAAAATTATTCTCATTTTTGCTGGTATATGAATGTACATATAAAATAAATAATATTGAGAGTTATTTTCTCTTAAAAAATTGCTTGTAGTATGGCCCAAAGGTGGCAGTCCTAAGCCAAGAAGTACGTTATGTACTATAACTAAATAAGGATGAAAAAATTTCGTTGCATCGGACGGGAATCGAACCCGGGCCGCCCGCGTGGCAGGCGAGCATTCTACCACTGAACCACCCATGCTCACGTGTTGTGGCTCAAGTGTTACCAAGGTCACGGACGTTATCTATACAGTAGACTGTTGCTTGAGTGAAGATAAAATGTGAAAATATGCTCAACATTTAAGAATGTGATGCAGTTTTTGTAAGTTGTAGGTTTACTAACAAGCTATTTTATTAATTACATCAAGCTATTGAGATTTTTAAATAACATTCACTTATTGCCACAAATTTTGTGTTCCCTTAAATCAAGGGAAGTCTTTCATAGTCTAGTCAAAACAGGGTTGCCACCTGTCTCGTATTTCAACAGATAGTTCCGTATTTAAGCAAAATATCCCGCATCCCGAAGAATGGCCATATGTCCCGTATTTGCTGAATTCCTATTGAAATCTTCATAAGTAGCACAGACGAGCTACAGCTACAGCGACATCATTGAATTTTAACATAGTATGCTCAGAATTTCTTGACTACGTTTAAAAACATTCATAAAGACAGCAAAATTCAATTTAAAAAACTACATATACATTTAAATATAAAGAAAAACAATAAAGATGAATGACACTTTCTGAACCTTTAAACAAATATATATATTCTGTAAAATTTATATTAATTTAATACAATCATATTTAGTATTTGTAGTTTAGCTAGGATTTTGGTCAAATAAATATATGTTGCTATTTTTTTATAAATTGCGAAAATGTTTTATTGCAAAATAAAAATTATTCTCATTTTTGCTGGTATATGAATGTACATATAAAATAAATAATATTGAGAGTTATTTTCTCTTAAAAAATTGCTTGTAGTATGGCCCAAAGGTGGCAGTCCTAAGCCAAGAAGTACGTTATGTACTATAACTAAATAAGGATGAAAAAATTTCGTTGCATCGGACGGGAATCGAACCCGGGCCGCCCGCGTGGCAGGCGAGCATTCTACCACTGAACCACCCATGCTCACGTGTTGTGGCTCAAGTGTTACCAAGGTCACGGACGTTATCTATACAGTAGACTGTTGCTTGAGTGAAGATAAAATGTGAAAATATGCTCAACATTTAAGAATGTGATGCAGTTTTTGTAAGTTGTAGGTTTACTAACAAGCTATTTTATTAATTACATCAAGCTATTGAGATTTTTAAATAACATTCACTTATTGCCACAAATTTTGTGTTCCCTTAAATCAAGGGAAGTCTTTCATAGTCTAGTCAAAACAGGGTTGCCACCTGTCTCGTATTTCAACAGATAGTTCCGTATTTAAGCAAAATATCTCGCATCCCGAAGAATGGCCATATGTCCCGTATTTGCTGAATTCCTATTGAAATCCTCATAAGTAGCACAGCAGAGCTACAGCTACAGCGACATCACTGAATTTTAACATAGTATGCTCAGAATTTCTTGAAGACGTTTAAAAACCTTCATAAAGACAGCAAAATTCAATTTAAAAAACTACATATACATTTAAATATAAAGAAAAACAATAAAGATGAATGACACTTTCTGAACCTTTAAACAAATATATATATTTTGTAATTTATATTAATTTAATACAATCATATTTAGTATTGGTAGTTTAGCTAGGATTTTGGTCAAATAAATATATGTTGCTATTTTTTATAAATTGCGAAAATGTTGTGTTGCAAAAGAAAAATTATTCTCATTTTTGCTGGTATATGAATGTTCATATAAAATAAATAATATTGAGAGTTATTTTCTCTTAAAAAATTGCTTGTAGTATGGCCCAAAGGTGGCAGTCCTAAGCCAAGAAGTACGTTATGTACTATAACTAAATAAGGATGAAAAAATTTCATTGCATCGGACGGGAATCGAACCCGGGCCGCCCGCGTGGCAGGCGAGCATTCTACCACTGAACCACCCATGCTCACGTGTTGTGGCTCAAGTGTTACCAAGGTCACGGACGTTATCTATACAGTAGACTGTTGCTTGAGTGAAGATAAAATGTGAAAATATGCTCAACATTTAAGAATGTGATGCAGTTTTTGTAAGTTGTAGGTTTACTAACAAGCTATTTTATTAATTACATCAAGCTATTGAGATTTTTAAATAACATTCACTTAATGCCACAAATTTTGTGTTCCCTTAAATCAAGGGAAGTCTTTCATAGTCTAGTCAAAGCAGGGTTGCCACCTGTCTCGTATTTCAACAGATAGTTCCGTATTTAAGCAAAATATCTCGCATCCCGAAGAATGGCCATATGTCCCGTATTTGCTGAATTCCTATTGAAATCCTCATAAGTAGCACAGGCGAGCTACAGCTACAGCGACATCATTGAATTTTAACATAGTATGCTCAGAATTTCTTGACTACGTTTAAAAACCTTCATAAAGACAGCAAAATTCAATTTAAAAAACTACATATACATTTAAATATAAAGAAAAACAATAAAGATGAATGACACTTTCTGAACCTTTAAACAAATATATATATTCTGTAAAATTTATATTAATTTAATACAATCATATTTAGTATTTGTAGTTTAGCTAGGATTTTGGTCTAATAAATATATGTTGCTATTTTTTTATAAATTGCGAAAATGTTTTATTGCAAAAGAAAAATTATTCTCATTGCTATTTTCTCTTAAAAAATAGCTTGCAGTATGGCCCAAAGGTGGCAGTCCTAAGTCAAGAAGTACGTTATGTACTATAACTAAATAAGGATGAAAAAATATCGTTGCATCGGCCGGGAATCGAACCCGGGCAGCCCGCGTGGCAGGCGAGCATTCTACCACTGAACCACCGATGCTCACGTGTTGTGGCTCAAGAGTTACCAAGGTCACGGACAATATCTATACAGTAGACTGTTGCTTGCGTGAAGATAAAATGTGAAAATATGCTCAACACTTAAGAAGGTGATGCAGTTTTTGTAAGTTGTAGGTTTAGTGACAAGCTATTTTATTAATTACATCCAGCTATTGAGATTTTTAAATAACATTTTCTGATTGCCACAAATTGTGTGTTCCCTTAAATCAAGGAAAGTCTTTCATAGTCTAGTCAATGCAGGGTTGCCACCTGTCTCGTATTTCAACAAATGGTCCCGTATTGAAGCAAAATATCCCGCATCCCGAAGAATGGCCATATGTCCCGTATTTGCTGAATTCCTATTGAAATCCTCATAAGTAGCACAGGCGAGCTACAGCTACAGCGACATCATTGAATTTTAACATAGTATGCTCAGAATTTCTTGACTACGTTTAAAAACCTTCATAAAGACAGCAAAATTCAATTTAAAAAACTACATATACATTTAAATATAAAGAAAAACAATAAAGATGAATGACACTTTCTGAACCTTTAAACAAATATATATATTCTGTAAAATTTATATTAATTTAATACAATCATATTTAGTATTTGTAGTTTAGCTAGGATTTTGGTCAAATAGATATATGTTGCTATTTTTTTATAAATTGCGAAAATGTTTTATTGCAAAAGAAAAATTATTCTCATTGCTATTTTCTCTTAAAAAATAGCTTGCAGTATGGCCCAAAGGTGGCAGTCCTAAGTCAAGAAGTACGTTATGTACTATAACTAAATAAGGATGAAAAAATATCGTTGCATCGGCCGGGAATCGAACCCGGGCCGCCCGCGTGGCAGGCGAGCATTCTACCACTGAACCACCGATGCTCACGTGTTGTGGCTCAAGGGTTACCAAGGTCACGGACAATATCTATACAGTAGACTGTTGCTTGCGTGAAGATAAAATGTGAAAATATGCTCAACACTTAAGAAGGTGATGCAGTTTTTGTAAGTTGTAGGTTTAGTGACAAGCTATTTTATTAATTACATCCAGCTATTGAGATTTTTAAATAACATTTTCTGATTGCCACAAATTGTGTGTTCCCTTAAATCAAGGAAAGTCTTTCATAGTCTAGTCAATGCAGGGTTGCCACCTGTCTCGTATTTCAACAAATGGTCCCGTATTGAAGCAAAATATCCCGCATCCCGAAGAATGGCCATATGTCCCGTATTTGCTGAATTCCTATTGAAATCTTCATAAGTAGCACATACGAGCGAGAGCTACAGCGACATCATTGAATTTTAACATAGTATGCTCAGAATTTCTTGACTACGTTTAAAAAGAATCATAAAAAAAAATCAATTTAAAAAAACTACATATACATTTAAATATAAAGAAAAACAATAAAGATGAATGACACTTTCTCAACTTTTAAACAAATCTATATATTTTGTAATTTATATTAATTTAATACAAGAATATTTAGTATTTGTGGTTTAGTTGGGATTTTGGTCAAATAAATATATGTTGCTATTTTTTATAAGTTGCGAAAATGTTTTGTTGCAAAAGAAAAATTATTCTCATTTTTGATAGTATATGAATGTTCATATAAAACAACTAAAATTGAGTGTTATTTTCTCTTAAAAAATAGTTTGCAGTATGGCCCAAAGGTGGCAGTCCTAAGCCAAGAAGTACGTTATGCATTATAACTAAATAAGGATGTAAAAATATCGTTGCATCGGCCGGGAATCGAACCCGGGCCGCCCGCGTGGCAGGCGAGCATTCTACCACTGAACCACCGATGCTCACGTGTTGTGGCTCAAGGGTTACCAAGGTCGCGGACGATATCTATACAGTAGACTGTTGCTTGCGTGAAGATAAAATGTGAAAATATGCTCAACATTTAAGAAGGTGGTGCTGTTTTTGTAAGTTGTAGGTTTAGTAACAAGCTATTTTATCAAATACGTCCAGCTATTGAGATTTTTAAATAAGATTTTCTGATTGCCACAAATTTTGTGTTCCTTTAAATCAAGGAAAGCCGTTCGTAGTCTAGTCAAAGCAGGGTTGCCACCTTTCTCGTGTTACCAGGGAAAGTCCCGTATTTAAGCAAAATATCCCACGTCCTTAAGAAAGGCCATATTGTCCCTTATATATAGAAGGCTTTATATTTCGCAAGGAATAGTAGCCATCCCGTTTCGGGGATCCTTTTGATGCCTTTTATATAGTGAATCTATTGGATCTTGTTCTGCGTCTTTGACTCATTAACGATTCTTCTCCAAACTTTCCTATCTTGTATTTTTTGCCTTCATATATTAGTTTCCATCGTATTTTTGGCCTTCCCTTGGGTCGGTTCGCGTTTGGTTTCGATTCTGTTATTCGCCTAATCTGATCATCCTGTTCTTTTCTATAGATGAATCCATCTCACTTTCTGTGCTTTTATTATCTTGACTATGTTTTCCCCTTTCATTTTGGCTCTCAACTCATGACTCATCAATCTTGTGAAGTCGGCATCTTCATGTCTTGCTGATCCAACTATCTTCCTAAGTATCTTTCTTTCGAAGATATTCAACTTTTTTTCATCAGTACTCGTTAAACACACCGTTTCCGCACAGTATGTTACCACTGTCCGAATGGTGGCTTTGCATATTTTAAGTTTATATCATTTGCTTCTTACTGTAATACACCTTGCGACCTGTTTGTATACGATGTGTGATTTCTATGCTTCTTTCATTCGGACTATTCACCATTGTACCTAGGTATGTGAAGCTGCGAACTGTTTTCCTGCTTCCATTGTCGTCGATTTTTAAATTTCGTTAGCATCGCATCAATTTGGTTTTGCTATCATAAATTTTTAGTGCTCTTTCGCTTGCTTCCTTTATTATGTTGGTAAATACATTATTTAGTTCTCGCGCATCTCTTGATATGACGACAAGGTCATCCACATATGCAACAACTTGTGTTAATTTATTTATTATTGTCCCTTTGATGTCCACTTTTCGCATTGTAGCCTCCAGTGAGATGTTGAATAAGCTGGTTGACAGTGCATCACACTGACATACTCCTTTATTCGTTGTGAATAACTGTGTTATACCTTCTTTTGTTCGTACTGTCACTTTTGACTTCTCCATTGTAATTTTTATCAATTGTCTAATTTTCGCCGGTATGTTTAATGTTACTAGGACGGCATAGAGTTTTGAGCGGTTTATACTGTCCAATGCAAGTCGATACAAAGCATTTGATATTAACGTTAGGAGAAAAAATCAGCTAAAGATTTTTTTTAATTCAAAAGTTACTTGGTAAGTTTGCTTTTTTAAAATAACTAATGTTATTTAAAAAGAACAAGTATTAGTCAAACCCAAAAATGTAATATAATGGTTTAATATGTATCGTAACATTTCAGTATATTTTAACAGCTTCCTCAGACAATTTAAAATTTTAAAAATAGAAGGAGTAATTTTAGTAATTAACAAGTAATGTTTCAGTACACTGAGTAGGATTCATAGATAGTGAAAGAAATCTCCTCCGTATGAAAGCTTTATATACTTTTTTTTGATAATGGTAATTTAAGATTTAATACTAAAATTAAAGATCTTGTTAAATAGAAGGAAATTTTAATTATCTTTGAGAGAAATAAAGAAAATTTCAGTAAGGGACAGGTAACAAAGACAAGGTTAAAATCTGTAAAAAATCAAAATTAATAATCAACATCAAATCGTGTCTGCCATACGATTTACTTACAATGTGTTGGACGTAGTCATAATTTAAGTATGGTAAGCATTATAAGTTTTAACACAAAAGTGTTATCACAGAGGGTGAATTTGTGTTAAAAAGTAAAAAGAAAAAAAAAGTTAGAGTTATTGCAAAAATGTGAGCAAAATTAAAATTACAACCAACCATTGTATATGATGTAATCAAGATAATGAGTAATTCTTGTAGGTTTTTTGTGGAAATAAGTAAACCATTTATTCGTTAAAAAGTACACTACTATTACGTCAGTAAGGGTAGCAGCAAGGACTAATAGTGAACATATCTAAAAAAGAAATAATTGAATAAGTATAGTAATAAACTAATTAATTAATTTAAATACCTGTATTTTCGTAATTTTAACAAATATATTCTTAAAAGTTTCTAAATCCACCTCGGTTTCAAAGAAGTTTGGGTTTGATGGTGAGTAAATTAACAATATTATACTTAGGTATTCGTTTAAAAGTTTAAACTTTAAAAGCTGTAATAACTTCTGTAAATAATTATGGTACGTGGAAATATAAAGTAAGTATACCTGTAGAATGTGAAGTTTGTTTTGAAAATTGACAAATAATTGTACGTCTGAGGTGGTTTTCGATTCAATAGATCGTAATAAATTAATCCATTATTTAGGGTTTCAATAGTGTATCTTTTTAAGAATGGCTAGAAAATGAAATGAAATTATTACAAATTTACAAAATAATTTATATAAATTAGTTACCTGTGGGGTAATTTTGGAATTGAAAAGAATTTTGACGTTTCGTTGTGCTTTTTTGATAATATCACTGCTTGTCAAATGTCGTAACAATCCAGGTGATACATACATACTTGATTTGGAGTGTGAAGGACAAGATAGCTTGTGGTTTAATCTAAGTATTGGTGGCACGCATTGTAACGTCTTGTGCAATATGAGTATTTGCAATTTGTTGTCATCGCATTTGTGTAATCCTGTTTTACGTGTAGAGAAAAGGAACATTAGTTATTTATTTAAGTTTAAAGGAAGTAAGGGTTAAAATAAATGATTTACAAGAAAAATAGTAATGTTTAGTAATTTTGATTGATTGAATTAATGGAAAAGTTAGGTTAAGGTTAGAAATTAACTCAATAAAAAGAGTGGTCGGATTTTTGCATTTTCCTAAGAAGTGGTAAACAATGGGTGGTTGAATACCCTTTTTAGCGTTGTGGGCGGGATCTCTTTTGGTATTTTTTAGGTTCAGCATGTGGTTTTCACAATTTGTTCATTTCTGTTTAACAAGATCTTTAATTTTAGTATTAAATCTTAAATTACCATTATCAAAACAAAAAAATATATATATATAAAGCTTTCATACTGAGGAGATTTCGTTCACTATCTGTGAATCCTACTCAGAGTACTGAAACATTACTTGTTAATTACTAAAATTACTCCTTTTATTTTTAAAATTTTAAATTGTCTGAGAAAGCTGTTAAAATACAGTGATACGTTACGATACATATTAAACCATTACATTACATTTTTGTGTTTGACTAATACTTGTTCTATTGAAATAACATTAGTTATTTTAAAAAAGCAAACTTACCAAGTAACTTTTGAATTAAAAAATTCTTTAGCTGATTTTTTCTCCTAACGTTAATATTATTACCCCAAACAGCTGTACTTCCAAAATTTTACAAAACATTTGTATTTCTATATTATGTTCATAACATTTTTCTATTATTTTACTTACTAATCTATAGCATCTACTGTCGATTTTCCCTTTCTAAATCCATATTGGTAGTCCCCCATTTCGTTTTTTAAATGTTGCTCTAAACGCTCATATAGAATACATGTTAATATTTTATATGCAGTGTTAAGTATTGTTATCCCACGATAGTTAGAGCATAACATTGGGTTTCCTTTTTTATGAATCGGTACGACTAAGCCATTCCTCCAATCTTTTGGCATTTCTTCTGTTGTCCAAACTGTTTTTAGCAGGTTGTATATTCTCTCTTTTAACTCATTCCTTTCGTTTTTATCAGTTCTCCACTTCTCTCATCCAGTCCTGCAGCCGTATTGTCTTTTAATTTCCTAATACCTTCGTCATATTCTTCCCTTGTTGGTATACGTTCTTCTCCGTTTATATCCTCTCTTCCAGCTATCATTGCGATCTCATTATTACTATCCTCTTTTAACAGGTTTCCATAGTATCTCTCCCACTCACTCTTTTCCGGTTTTGCTTCTCTAAGCATCTAAATGGCTTTGTTCAAATTGTGAAATGACATTTAAAATGTTTAATTGTAATTTATGGAGATTAGTAATGTCAATAATAATGCATGATTTTAAATTATTAGAATAATAAAAAATCAATCAGTCGTAACATGTTTAATATAGTAATAAGTTTACAAAACGTTTCGCAATTTATGATTGCTTCATCAGTTGTTAAAACATTTTAAATTTGGTTTACATTTTTAGAAATATTATAATATTGCATATTGCCTAAGTGTAGAAACTACGACCATTTTTCTTAATTTATGCACATCCAACTTTACAATAAAATTGGATGTGCATAAATTAAGAAAAATGGTCGTAATAGTTTCAATTTTTTAAATCTTTCTTACTCTTTCGACTTTACCTCAATGCACCGTCGCTGTTCTTTATTTACTGACGCTAGACTAAGCTTCGTAGCACCGTATTTATTTAGTCGTTGAGTACCACCTATCTTTCCGTCGCACGTAATTATCGCCCGAGTCGACCTCTCGGAGGCGATAAATACGTTCTTAATAAATTAAAAACAGGCGCTACTCACCCTTCTACGTCTTCTGTTATTGTTCTAGTTTGGCCCTGCTTAAATCATCATAACCAGCATAAGCTGCTCAAAATTTTTTGATTATGTATAAAATAGCATTGATTACTGATTTCGTAAAGGTAGCAATATCAAATTCAAAATATACATTCAAATATAAAGAAAAACAATAAAGATGAATTACACTTTCATAGCCCTTAAACAAACTTATATAATTTTTTATATTTATATTAATTTAAAACAATCATATTCATTGGATTTTGGTTAAATCAAATATGCCATTATTTATAAATTGTGAAAATATTTTGTTGCAAGAGAAAGATTATTCTAATTGTGCTACTAAATTAAGGTTCATATAAAAGCAACTAAAATTGAGTTTTATTTTCGGCAATTCTGAGTCAAATATGTGATGCATTTTACCGAATGAGAATGTAAAAAAACGTTGCATCGGCCGGGAATCGAACCCGGGCCGCCCGCGTGGCAGGCGAGCATTCTACCACTGAACCACCGATGCTCATGTGTTGCATCTCAAATCTCAAGGCTCACCGAGGCCACGCACGGTGTCTGTAACTACTTCGGTAGAATTTGTGTCAAGATAAAATGTGCTGAGCACATAAGAAGGTGGCGCAGTTTTGTAAGTTTTCTATTTAGCAAAAAACTATTTTATTAAATACGTACATCTATTGGGATATGTAAATAACATTATTTGATCTGATTGCCACATATTTTGTGTTCCTTAATTCAAGGAAAGCCTTTCGTAGTCTAGTCAAAATAGGGTTGCCACCTGTCTCGTATTGCCAGGGCCGCGTCCAGAATAAAGGCCATATTGTTCCGTATTTTACCATATAAGCAGCAGAGCCGACTACATACATCATTGAAATTTAACATGAGCTGCTCAGAATGTCTTTAAAACCTTTAAAATGATACTGTATTTATTAAGGCAGCTATAGCCAATTCAAAATATACATTTGAATATAAAGAAAAACAATAAAGATGTATTAAGCCTACACTTTCTGAGGCTTTATACAAATATATTGATATGAACACATTTTAGTAGCCTTTATATTACACATAATAATAAATAATAATTAATAATCTAACCGGCAAAATAAATATTTATTATAAAAATGTTCAGTAAATGTAAAATTTGGATTTCAGAAATGTTAACTAATGGCATAGGCCATGAAAATAATTGCATAATGGCGTTTTTGAATAGATTTATCTTTGTTTAAAACATAATTAAATCAGAGCAGGCTTGACAATTCATGTAACAATGTGTAATCTGTAAACAAAACAATTGGTTGTGAAATTGCCAAGCTACCCCAAAAATCAGGTTATTTTATGTGTTAATAAATATCCAAGTTAATTAAAAGTGTTTTTTAATTGAGTGATTGTATCCTGAGTTACTCGTGGAAGTTTTTCCTTACATTGGGCTTCCACACAGGTAAAACACTAGACGTCCGGTCCAGCGGAAGCTGTAGTGTTTTGAGCATATTCTACGGAGGTCCAGCCAGATTGATAAGTTTTTATAAGAGTAAATAAGAAAGCAGCGGTTGTGTAGCACAGCGAATTCTAGATTTGATGCCCCAGCTTCATTAGGAGCGGTTCCAGAGGTGTCAGAGAGCATATGCCGTTTACCAGGTGGGTTCCACCTCAGATCTGAGCCTTGCTAACTGCAGGCAAAGAACGAGTCGCCCAGAGCATCGTAAAAGTTCCAGCGAGGATAGGAAGACATATTTTAACGGAGAAGCCATTAAAACGTCAGATTTGCCTCCTAAAAGTGTTAGTTTTGGTGAATGTGCTTTCTTAGCGTCCTTTAGCGCATCATTTCCGGTTCGTGGCGTGATAGAAGTGTGTTGTTTATGACGCGAAAAACTTAAGTTTGATTATGATCACATAGCAACAGTTTTAATTGCGTGGACATCAACAAAATAATTAAAATTGTCAGCTTGCTTACATATTCTTGAAGCAAGGAAACCGTTTGGTTTTGTATTTATTTCCATTAGTTAAAAATTATAACCCAGTTGTCAAATCCCATTAGAAAATAGCGATATACATCGTGTTTACAATTAAATGTTTATTTTAAAATAGGACTTCAAATAATTATTGATAGCCAACCGTAGGGCTGTTTAATTGATTCAAATAATTAAAAATAATATTAAAAAATTTATTATACCCATATTAGGGCATCACAATAAATATTGTGATGATATCAATGGCCTCCCTAATTCAATTATGGGTTTAATGACTATAAATGATTTTAAAACGGCTTTAATTATATCCACTGCATTCCTAATGTGCCCAGCTAATATTTTTATTCTAAACTTATAGTAATTATTATTATACGACTCTCTCTCTCTGGGTTAGGTCGCTATATCAGAATCAAAACTACTAATTTGCTATTATTAATTAAAGACTCATTAACCATTTAATTGTAAAGACTCTGTATGCCGCTATTTAACTAATGAGAATTAGCAAGTGTGGTATTACTAACTGATAAGACCTAGAAAAATTTAAAATGCTTTCCTAGCCTAGAAGGTACATAAACAGGCTCCTGATTTTAATTAAATTCTTGATGGCCACGCAATTAACGCTGTTGATATGCCATAATAAACGAATGTAAGTATTCCGTGTCATAAAACAAAACACTTCTACCGACGCCACGAAGCGGAAGTGACACTTTTAGGTGGCAAATCTGACCTATTGATGGCTTCTGCGATAAATATAGAGCTACCTTCCCCGAACTGGACCTCCCACGATGACCTGGAAAGGCCGTTGTCGCCGGCCTGCAGCTAGCTAGGCACAAATCTGCATTGAAACCCACCTGATGATCGGCTGCTACTTTCGAAGACCTTCCGAATCGCTTCCACTGAAGCTGGGGCCTTAAATCTAGAGCTCTGTTGCACTACACGTATGTTGCGTGCTTATACACTTGTACACAAACTTATAAAGCTGGCTGGACCTCCGTAGAATAAACCCCAATGCAAGGGAAAACCTCCACAAATATCCCAGGACGCAATCTCTCAATAAAACAGTACTTTTCATTAACTTGGGTATTTAATAGCACATGGAAATAACTTATTTTTGGGACAGGTTGGCAAAACACAACCAAACCTCTTGAAGAAGCCACCCAAATTGTTTTGTTTTTAGTTTATGTTTTTGTCCCATGAAGTGCCAAGCCTGCTCTGATTTAAATTTGTTTTTAAACAAAAATAAAGCTATTCTAAAAATGCGATTCCATCAATTATTTTCAAGGCGGACGCTATTTTTGAACAAATTTAAAATTTAAATTACTACCGTTACTGGACATTCTCTTATAATAAATATTTGTTTTGTTGGTTATGTTATTAATTACTAATAATAATTATTTGAAATATAAAGCTACTAAAATGTGTCCACAGCAATATTAGTTTTTTATTTATACTTATTAATTTAATACAATTATATTTGGTATATTCATAGTTTAGTTGTTATTTTTTATAAATTTTGAAAATGTTTTGTTGTAACAGAAAGGTTATTCTAATTTTTGCTATTAAATAAATAATCATATGAAAAACTAAAATTGGGTTTTTATTATTTCCTGAAAATTTATAAAATTATCTGTGCCTGCTGTATTCACTGGAGGGTTTGTCGCATTAATTTTGTTGATCACTTTTCTATTTCCGAAAAATGTTTTTCCTGCCGCGCTATATACATCGCTTTGCTCGTAGTATGTTCTTTGTTTTAATTTTTGAAATGTGGCAATCGTAATACTCGGACACAGCATCTTTCGCGAAGCGCTGTAATCCAGGATCTGCAAGACTACCATAGTGGAGTCTACACCTTCGAAAAACGTTAGGGAGCCTGCCCCAGGTGAGAAACAGATGCAGTCTGAGGTCTGGTGTCTTGTCCTTGTGAGAGGTCCTTGGTGTTGGTCGGTGGAACACTTTGGGAGAGTGGTTTTGTATATGGTGTTGGAGATAAGTGACAACGAGTAGGGTCTGTTTGGATCCATGATATGAGTAAGCTTCTGTTCCTGATTCTAGGCAGTTTTGACATTTTGGTTCTCAGTGGAGGCCTTCACCGTGTTTATTGGGTGTAGCAGGTGTGATCGGTAGCAGAGTGGGACAGGTTGGTTACTGCCGAGGACATTGATAAGTTTAAATAAAAGGTAAATGAGTTTAGGTATTTAAAATAAGCACTGAAAGAAAATAAAGATTAAAAGTGAATTAATTATTAAGGAATTACTTACTGTTTGATATTGTTATATAACAAATGTAACAATCAGGTATTTGCCATTGAATTTTCAAAGTTGTTTGACGTACCATTTGAAAGAAGTTATTTTGAGTTGTCAAAATTAAAATCGGAACATCAAATTTCAGAATAAGCAATCTAGATAAAAGGAATCCACATCTGATTTTCAGAAGCTAGCCAAAAGAATAATTTTTAATATTCAAATGAAGTAAACAGGGCAATTTAAATTGACTAAAAGATAATTATAAACACATACTCACAGGTAAAACAAGGAAAGAGCCTGAACCATTTCAATATGGAACAAAACGGCTGCCGAGCAGAATCTGCTCCGATTTTCTTACGAAATAATATCTAGCAGCTAGGTCTTTAAGAAAAAATATGTCCTGTAAAACGAATTCAAACATTACCGAACTTCAATTTGTTAAACAACCTCTTGTTGATATCAAATTTTACTTACTGTATCTTATTTCTAAATTTATATTGTAGTTCTATATTTGTAAAATAGTAAAGGTCAGGCTTCACAAATACGGGCATCTATTTGGCGTTCGGAGGAAAGCGTTTCTTTTTAAATACAATAAACATTACCTTTTTATGACTGCGTCTATTTGAAGAGACCTAGTCGTGCAATGAATCCGCGGGTAATACTATTGATAGCTTTAGAATATTATGTGGTATTTATTTACACTTCACCTGAATCGGTATTGCGCGCTGTTAATTAATAAAATCCTGTTGAGCTTAAAATAATAACCCTCGTATGCTATTCGTTCAATAGCTCTTTTATATATTTTTTTATACTAATGTTTTGATGTAAATTAGTTATTGTTTTGAATACAACGAACCTATGCCCTATTTCATAAAACAACTTTGCAACTTTTCACTTTCCACTTGGCAGTATTTAAATTCTAAAAAGTGAAAACTTTGTGTTTTATAAAATATAACTCTGACAGTTTTCATGTGTTCACTTGCACTTTGCATAATGTTGATAACAAGTTACCTTTGAATATTTCGAACATATTTTTATGTAGCAGAAATTTATTGCAGCTTGCTTGCTGTCGTCGCATCTAGATAGTACACAAAACGTATATATCGTTTTTGAGATATTCTGTTCACAGACAAACACACACACACAGACACACACACAGACAGACAGACAGACAGACAGGCAGACAGACAGACAGACAGGCAGACAGGCAGACAGACATACAGACAGAACAATAAAGAAACATGTTTTTTGGATTCAGGGGAGTCTCAAACTTAAAGATTTGTTGGAAACTCAATTTCGATTTTTTGAGGTGATTCCAATACTTCCTTTATCGTAAAAGGAAATAAAAAGAAAGAGACGATCTAAATCAAAGATATATACTGTAATGGTATTTAGCCCTCCACTCAGCTCTAGTGGCAATGCAGACTAATTAAAGCTTAAATCACAAAAGCACAGATTTGGGATGATTCGCACAACTGTGTAAATTCACATGATTTGTCAGTTTGAAATTACATTGGAAAATTTAGCCATTAACATTCGAATTATTTGAATAAGCTAGAAGGGAATGAAACTCGATTTTCAAAGGTTTGGAGTCAGTAATGTAAATTTAGCAAAATATAAAAGGTTTGGGCAAAATAGAAGCCGAACCCATATTGAGTAGGACTGGCACGGAAAGATTCAAAATATGTAAAGTCAAATGATGCATAGAAATTAAAGTAAATTAGAAAATGAAATTATGATGAGCATTTTAAAAATATAAGGAAAGAAATGTGCCATAGAGCACAAAGCCAGGCAATTTACATGCAGCATCAAGATGGAAAATTTGATGAAAAGCAAACAGGTTCAGAATAAATAGGAAATTCAAGCAGGCGGATGTAAAACAATTGGTGAACTAATAAATAATCAGTGTAGTGGCGGATTAAACAGAGAAGTGAATTTACAATAAACTAAGTGGCGCTATAACATAGTAGAAAATCGAAAATTCAAAGAACAATTATTATAGAATTAAAACATTGTAAATAATAATCATAGTTGTTAGCTCAGTTGGCAAAGGCCCTGGCTGTCATTACAAAGGTAGGCGGTTCGAATCCGACCAGATCCCACAGGGACAAAATTGGTAGACATTTGAATAAAAATTATACCTGACAGCTTAAATTTTGCTCCAACTTTAATAAAAGAAATTTTATATTTACACTTAACCTACATAAAGATAAATTACTCCATTGTGTTCAGCACAATTTAATGCATATGTGGAAGTGTGGGTAGCGTTTTTACCAAAAATTAAATTTACACCGAGGTGGTGGCTTCCGATCTTGGAGCCGTCATCGAAGAAGGTCTACGATTCTCCGATAGCAGCAAACGAGAGGGCTACAGCAGTGAGAGGACGTTGTAGAGCACCAAGCGGACCAGCGGCAGCAACTACATCAGCGTTTCAGCATCCCTGGGGGTCTGAATCAACGACAGGCAACGCAGAGGGGTCCTTTAGCGGTTACCGTTCCTGAGAGCATTGTGAGGTTAGTGTTCGAAAAATGTTACCGCTCCAAAGGCTTGCAAGTGCGATCATACCTGAAGTACAAACCAAGGAACTGGAATCCGATTTATTTTGATGTCCATGAATAACCAGTAATCTAGGATTTGTAATTAAAATTGCCAGTTGGAGGTTAAAATAAACAAAATCGCAGAGGCGTCCTTTTTAAGCAAGCCAATGGACGTATTAGCCTGAAAACAAAGGAACTTACTAACGCCGTCCAAATGCGGTTTAATTCAAACACTTACCGAGTAATT
This sequence comes from Agriotes lineatus, assembly GCA_940337035.1. Taxonomy (NCBI): domain Eukaryota; kingdom Metazoa; phylum Arthropoda; class Insecta; order Coleoptera; family Elateridae; genus Agriotes; species Agriotes lineatus. Next base: position 23,895,568 of record OW679203.1, on the reverse strand, counting down.
TGCTCATTAAATCCTTGTTTTAAAATTAATTACTCGCACAAACGTTCAAAGTATTTCGAATCTGTTTATGTCAGTCAGTTTGACAGGTCGAGCTCTTGCGCTTTGAAGTTTAATTTCAGTTGTAGACAGTGGCGTGCCAGAAATATTTTAACTTTGAATTTAACAAAGTAGGAATCCAAGCATAAATGAGAGACGAGTATTCATGCAATATTTGATCTAGCGAAATAAATATTATACCGATGAGCGAATCATAAATTGAGGGCAAACTACTATTAAAATTTTAAATATCAATCGAACCTAGAAATTAAATAGTCAATCGGTTAGAATTTGATATCATAAAATTCAAAATCAAAGTAATTAAGGTATGTGGTGGACTGTATGTATTTATTATTCCTTTTTACAAATAGTACAAAGCAAAGCATACAACACATTGCAATACATCAACGCCTGAAATGAAAGAAATGAAAAAAGCTGAAGAAGAGAAGCAAGCGAATTTCAGAAAGAATTCATTAAAATCATTAAAGAGCTCTAAACGAAAATTTTCTGCAGAAATCGAAGAAGAAGCTCAGAGCGACACGTCTTTGGAGCTTATCGATTCTGATAACGATTCTTCTGTTGATGAATTTCCAATAGTTATGAGAAATGAATTTACTGTTAATGTAAGCGACAAGTTTTGGAAAAGGAACGTAATCAGTATAAAATAAGACAAAAACACAATTCCAGCCTCTTTTCTTTTCTGGTCGAAGCTGATATTTCTAACATAAAGAGAGAGAGATGATGTTATGGCAGTTTTTTCCACCTCCACAAATCTCTGGGACAGCTAGAGCTGCCTCTCCTTACACATTTAAGTTTAATTTAAAAGGATGGAATGTGTGCTAGGCAAGTTTAAGCCTTTATGTCCATCTTTAATATGGTTGAATCATTCCCATACAGTGTTTGAATGTACCCCACACCTGAGGTAGATAGTTGTAGTTTGAAACTGAACTAAGGTGTAAGAAACATCAACATATGTATTAGTAATAACAAAGTACAAATTGTCAAATTTGTTTCCAAAATTGAGATTTTTAAATGCAAAGTGGTTGAATCATGCCCAGTCTCCTCTACAAATCACTTTAAATTACTGCGTTAGGAACATACAATGGTCGAACGTTGGTGGTCCATTTATAATTACTTACAGATTAATCACTTCAGTCCTAATTGCTTCCGATTAGTGAATATGTTTCTGCCAAGTCATTTTCATGATCTGGGTGGTTTAGTTACTTCCATTCAGACTTAAAGGAGAGGCAATTTTTTTCTTTCCACAGTGAAGAATATCTGCACCGGTTTTTATAAGTGTGCTGTTATTCTTCACTGTTAGCCACAACTATATACTATTTGTATTCATTTCGAGATATCTAGTAGCACTTTAGGATTGGTATAGAAGCTAGTACAACTTCATCATTTGCTCATGTCACAATTGCGGTTAGTCTGAATTAGCTGTATACAGCAAGTATTATGTTGAGTAAGATACATTTCTTTCTGGGACTCCGAATTATATGGGTTGGAAATGATGTAATATGTTTTATTGCCGCAGTAAGAAGTAAATATTTCTCTTATTTTCATTTATTGTTACATTAGCTATGAGTATTTTTGATTGCGTAAGTTGGACTGTCGACGCTTATGATTTGTTTTTAAGAGCATAGTCGAGAATTAAATTCAAATTTTAAATTGCGTGATTTGCTTCAACCTATGTGGTTAATCCAGGACATGGTGATATTCTACTAGCCACTTCTTTCTTGGCCGCACGACATCTCAGGTATGAAATCGTTTTATTGGATTCATTTCAAGCCTTGACAATCTTTAATTGATATGCGATTAAACTACGATGGATCAGTAGTGCACAAGAAATTTCCTGTTAAATGGTTATCTTTCAGCTCCAGTTTAAAAACCTAAGTTTTGATTGCTAATGTTTAATATTGTTGCCCACACACGTCTTCAACCGCAGTAGATTATATGGTTCTATCACTATTTTTCATTATTATATCCTTTTGGTCACCATGCCGCTGTATAGACGATGGCTAAAGAAGAAGTTTAATATTTTCCGTTGCTGAGAACGTTCCTACTTTAATATTTTAAATTTTTTAGTGATGCGAAACACCCAAAAAAGAAGTGGAATGGTAGAATGCCATAAAAATCCTTCAGAGATTATCGTAGACCAGTAGTGAATGAAACATGCATATCACGACACATATAAAGCATTAATTATTTACTGAAAAAAAAACCTTTATCATTAAGAAGGCACTCAGATTTAATGTTTTCAGTCTGGAGCACAAAGGACACAAAAACATTTACTGTTAGCACCAACATTACATCTATTACTGATCCACCAATATAATCTCAAATAATGTCTTATACCTGTATGGAGTGTCACAACGAATATCATCTAAGTCTAAGTGAATTTCTGTTTTGTGGGTCATAATACTAAGATCAGTATTTCAATTTCGATAGCGTCTTGGACAAATTTGGAAATTCTAACAGAGAGTAGGAACAGTGTATTGTTTCAGTAAATTTGGAAACAAACCAATAATTAAACTAGTTAAATAAATTTATTGTAAGAGTAATACATTATGAAGATCAGATGACTTTCTTGTGGTTAGCTCTGGTTCGATGGCGATCACTTCTTGGGCTGAACCTTCATGCCGGCGCCCTTCATCATCATCTTTCCGCCGGCCCTCACCTCGCATTTGTACATACCGCTGGCTTGCTCGGTTACTTTCTGTATAGTGACCTTGACCCTCGACGAGTTCTTCATCTGCAAGGAAAAGCACCGTGAGCTGTCTGAACGAACCAAGGAACGATTAGATACTCACGTCAATGACGATGCCGGACACGTACTTGGTGGTGGCGCCCTGTGGGGTGACGGTGTAGAACTCCTGGTCGTCCTTGAGCCACTTAATGGACTCCAGGGGGTTTCCACCCAGGTCGATGTCGACCTCCATGGTGACATTCTGGCCGACGGTGGGGAAGGAAGGCACCTTTACGGTAACTTTGAGCTCTGTTCGCAAGAAACGATGGCAAATGAATGATGGTGAAGGATGTGCAGTATTTGAAACAACGTGCCAACGGATGCAAGAGATGTTAAGGTGTTAGAGTGTAATGGGAGCCATTTGGGTTAGTATGCGATCATCGACGGATAGACAGCGAACGACCAGAGAAACATTGTAGCAGTTGATTTGGTTGCAATCAACTTACCACAAGCGGTTGATTTGGTTGCTGGCTCCACTGCGCATGCCCAAAGAGGTGGGTATAACCGACGTCTACAACAACTCCTTTTGGGCACTTCTTTTACGGGAACAAAATTTTGAGCGCATCAGTTTTTGGTCAGGCGAACAGGCTTTAATATTTAAATGCTTTTTATGGAAATGCGACATGTTAACGAGTATCAGCAAGATGGCAACGCAATTGAGCGATGAAGGAGTCGTGGGATTTGAACAACAATGTCATGACGTCACGTAAACGATTTGTGTCCAGTAAATAAGATATAATTAGCTGTAAAATATAAATAACCTTGTAAACAATCAGCTTTATTGCTCATCCAAAAAGAGATAGAGCGTGACTTGTTTATGGTCTGCATTAAAAAGACTTCTTCTGTTTGGATTTTGTATATATCTGTCTTAATATTTTCGTCGGTCTTGTTCTAGAATATCTGCCGTCTGAGTGAAAATTTGTTGCACGTTTTCCTATCGAGAACATTCAGTTTCAGCATTTATATGAGTTATTTAATTGATAGAATAATAAAGAAGTAGGTATAAAACAATGATGATTTTGTTGTGAAAGCGAGTATCAACAAAAATGTCAAAGAAAGTGAAATCAGGCACTTGCAACTGTAACATAAATAACCACCCACGTTGCCAGTCAATCGTTAATAACGTGTTTTTTAAAGCTGTAAGTGTCATGGCAATCTTCCAAAATAGAATTAATTGGGTATTAATTCAATATTTAAGCAATAATCAAATAAAGGCGACGAGAACTGCTAAACTGAGAGAGAGGATAAATGGGGTATTCTTGCAAAAGCTTTGGTTAATTGTTCCCCCAAGGCGAAATAAATCATTGCAATAAACTGGGACAACTTTATTAATAGTCTTCTTAGTACTGCCGCAAAAATATGTTTCTACTCAAATCTAAATTTACCCGGTATCGAACTGCTGGCGGCTCGAGAATTTACAGACTCGAGTATTGGGGAAAATTGTGAACTTGAGAAACTAAAGGCTACGTGGGCGGGTGCGGACACGAATTAGCTCATGTGGTCGAAAAGTTAGTAAGACTGTCATGGCATGCTAATAAAATCAAATGAAAGAGGTTAGAACAGGTTCAATTGTCAGGTGAATTTTGGAGAAAAACGTATCGCTTCAAATACTTTTCTTAGCAACAAATAAGGGATTTCAGTTTCCCCCTTGATCGAAGTCAACCGCCACGATGGCCATAAGGTACAGAAATGAGTTTTCCGGCAATAACTCGTTTTTCGTTTGTTGCTCGACAAAAATACCTCTATAAGAAATTGAAGAAAATAAAATTCCCTACAAAACGACGTCGAAATTTTTTTTCTAGTGCTTATATTTTGTGAGTTGTGGTCACGTGAAGTTGAGGATATTACAGCAATTGCATGAAACATACGTGTTTTGAGTGCAAAAATTGTACAATCTAACAGAGATACTAAAAGTTGCTAAAAACCAGTCTTTTCTACCTTTAGGCATCGTGATAGCTGTAGAACAACTCGACAAGGAACGAGACTTGAATCCCTTCAACTTATAACCAAAACAAGGTTTAGACAGTCTTGGCCTAGTGCATTATTTAACCAATGCAATGATGATGCTAGACTATTGAATTAAAAAAAAATATTTGCATTGCTTGGCATTGACGAATATATTTTCCAATTTTTATAGTTGTGCAGCCACCTGTCACAGCAACAACCGATTTGTTCAAATCACGCATACTGCCAAGTCTATTTCCACACTCACACGTTCTAACCTACACAAAAGTACAGACCCGGCGAGCTAGAGCCCTGTCGCGCGCTAATTTTCAAGGGGGGCGGCGCTCCGTCTTGCTGAAGCCGGGCGGCTCCCGTGTTGAGAGTGTTATTATGAATGAATGGGGCACCTACGCATCTGAAAAGCGTCTTTCGAGAATGGAAAATTTGACGACTAACCAAGAGAGTGGCTTCGCCAGAGACCGGCGAACAGAGTCATCGTAAGTTGGTCCCTGGCAAGGAGGCTCTTCTCTTCGGGCGCCTCTTCTCTGGTTACACTAGAAAGAAGCTGGGCTCAACTTTTCTGGGTTTCCAAGCGAATTGGCAGCTATTGACTGCAGCTGCGCCAAATTGATTAGGTATTTAGGTGTAGCATTCGTCAATGTTGCTCTCCGTGTTTAAGTGTTTAGAGAGCAGCTATTTCGGGCCGTGTGGGCGGACGACGATGAGAGAACCCGAGAGTTAGTGTAAGGACTGAATAAGTAGTCCTAAAAATTAGGTTATTTTTAAGCGGTTGCCGTATCGAAAATAAAATGCACGTCGGCTTTTCTGCAACAATTGTAGAAGGCGAGGCAATTTTACAAAGCAACTTGACCGAATTTGTCAGCAGTTACAGCAAACTGCCAAAGCTTTCCCAAGCGTAAATCCAAAATTTGTTATTAATTATTGGTAGTGGCAGCGCCCGCTTGATTAGTATTCCGAAATGTTACTCAAACTCGCCTTACCGCCCATTGTTGTGTTTAGGCAGTGTACACAAAACTGGAAAAAGTGGGAACCACAGGTCGAACAATACTGATGCCGAGTGCAACGGGGGGCGGTTATTTATTGACTAGTATTAAAATGAGCCAGCCCAAGACTGGCCAGAAAATCTGAAAACGCGGATTCTAATGCCTGCAATTCCCGAGTTATATCAAGATATTATGACTCCCCGCTAAAAATAATTTCCTCCTCCACGGCGACGGTCGTCTCGCTTGCTGGGATTTCTGTCGCACGCACCAACTGCACCGATCTATTGCGTTTTGGACAAAGACTGCAGCTGGCACCTTAGATGTAATAAATAATACCTTGCACAGAGCGTGCCAAAATCCACCGTGTTATTGAATATAAATTATGAGATTATACGAGGCCATGGTAAAATTCCTGTAAGTTATAGTTTTGCACCCAAAGTTATCACCAGGGACAGAACTACTTCTCTTATGAAAAATATAGCAAATGTTTTGTAGATAAAGTGCATATATGCACTGCAATGTGTATAAAAACCTTCAATATACACATAAGATATGCACTGTATGCTCAATATACATCTTACTTTTATCGCTCTTTAAATGCTTTATGTTTGAATCAGCTGACCTTTAACTATATACGGAGAGGTTCAATTTACACTTCTGGATTTTGTTTTCTCGAAGTAAAGTTAGACGTTCAAATTATCAAAAAATTCCTGAGATGGATTTTTTCCAGATTTCGAAGTAACCTTGTTAGCTTTTCACTTACCTTTAGGTCAACGTTCTATATTTTAACTTCAAAAATTGATCGCTATAAGAGTGTATTGGAGGCCCGTCTCTAGCTACAGTGAAGACGTCGCAAATTCTTTAATTACTAAGATGTTAAAAGGTGAGCGCCAACAAGTTTAACTCAAGCATACTGATACAGGTAAAGAAACTTATAACGTCACTATATATCTACAATACAATTATTGAATCTTCCCAAAATTAAAATGAAAGAAGCAATACCTTTAGCTAACTTTATTGGTAATAATCGTTTTATGCATCAATTTGGACAATCCTTTATTTAAGCACTAATATTCGAACGGGGTACCCCACTTAACTTATACCAAATATTTCTAATGGGTACACACTGTTCTAATTTTAGCTATATGCGAAATATCATCAGATTATCGTTATTTCACTTATGTGTTTTGTTGTTGCACTTGTGGTACCGACGACCAGCCCTAAGAAGCTTAAGGAATCCACTAACCCCGCTTCGCCGGTCAATCCTCTCCCACAATCAGCTTGACATCCACTAACCGCCGGTTGTCACTTACCGCAAGTAGACACCAAAACTCCGTGACGAATTTCAGAATACGAGCTTCCCCAAACTAATGTATGTTTTCCGCCTAATACTTGTTGATATAATATCGAATTACGAAATAGATTGAGGTAGATGCAAAATAACTATACATACCCTGTACTTAACAGGCAATAAACTATGCAACGTTTTTCGTGGTTCCTATATCGCCCATATGACTCGGATCTCCGTCCGTCGGAAAGTGACACTCGTTCCCAAAATCCGCTACAAGCACGGTCGGCCAGTATCCAAATACTATTACCGAAACCACGAGAAATTACGAGTTTATCACATTTGTTTCCACAAAAACCTTTTGCACAATTAAATTCTGTCGCTCGTTTTTGAAAACAAAATCTGTTATCCAATTTCTACCCTCTTTTCTTTTTTAACAACCATTGCCACTCTGATATTAATTTTTATAAGCTTTCACCGCGTTATTCCCACTTGATCGTTGATTCACGACTTATATACCGCAAACTACTAACATTAGTATCATATGATTTTAGCACGTAACAACCTGTCAAGTGAGACAATTCATTATAGTTGGACTTGATTGGTTTGGGTCCTAAAAAGTGACCATTGTAGGACGTACAGAGAAGGGATGCGGAGCTCCCTTTACTTATCTTAGAACAAGGGCATTGGGGCTTGACTACAAATTCAAATTTTGGTTTTGACGAGAATGATTGCAAGACGAGGCTCTCCAGCTGATATTAACTCAGAAAATGGCATCAATTTTGGAAGAACTTCAAGAGAGTTGAGGGAGGTGCTTATGGCTTTGACTGTAGTGTCAACGAGTATAGGTTGGCATTTTATCCCTCCAGAATCACCTCATAAGGGGGGAAGTTGGGAGGGATTGGTGTGGTCGGTCAAAACTGCATTGTCTAGGACGTTGAGGTATCATTCACGCAAGGAGGAGTTTGGCATACTTAATTCTATGAGGCAGAACACACGGTGAACAGTAGACCGTTGATATTTGTTTCGAAAAACCCTGACGACAAGGAAGCATTGGGCTTATTGGAAGGACACCTCCAACATGAGCACCAGAGCCTTCTAAATTGTATCTGGTAAAACAGTGGTAGCTAGCTTACACCTTATCAGATATATTTTGGAACGGTTGGGTAATGTAATATCTCCCTTTCTTGGCAAGGAGACACACATGGCAACACACAGTTTTAAGGCCCAGGTTGGGGACATCTCATTCACTTGTTACACTAGAAATAGTTGACCAATGAGAGAAGTAGCAGCTACATTCCCTTGAAAATATGGACTTATACTAAGACTAGAGTTCGAAGCGAACCTCTGGTTAAAATCGGTGTTTTTGATGGACATATTAAAGGAACCGGAAGTTCTTCAGTAGGATGGAAGATTGTGCCTGCTGAGCCAGAAACAAAAAAGAACGCTTTGTGCAGGAGTAGTAGTGTTGCTAAGTGCAGAATTGTTTTTTACGTAAACAGAGGTATGTACCTTGATAGAAAATAAAATTTGCAAATTGATGGTGCTGGTCGTTCAAAATTATAGATTTTACTAGTCGGCCGCAAGAATAAGTAGCGAATTCTCATTAAATACACAACATTAATTATTGCCATTATATTTAAATGATGAAAAGCAACCTTTTCGTACCCCCACACTGACAATGACAAATCGGTTTGAGGTCTTATTTAACCTCTCTTAGATTGTTACACGTTCAACGTTTTGGAACTGAGGTGGATGTTTATCTCTGTCACGTTTAACTAATCGATAATAGTTGTACAAGTCCATACTAAAATTTTGTTATTATAGTTACACTCTATTTGTATATTTTAAGAGAGAATAGAATGAACCGTTGTGGAGTGTAGATATGATTTCGCTTGGTGTCGTTTAACAAATGTAAATTAAATAATTGTAAACATGCCTTTCACGAGGGATCAGCTAGAGGACATAAACGTGATAATAGCCAAATCTATAAAAGCCATGTGTAATAACGAAGACTGTATAAAAGATAACAGAAACTGTGTCAGAATTAGTAATCGACAACTTAAACCAAAAGCTAGAACTGCAAAACAAGAGGATCAGCAAGCTGGATTATAAAGTTCAACTGCTCAAAACAGAAACCTATGCTCTAAAAAATAAATGCATTGATTTGGAGCAGTACACTCGAAGGAATTTAGTGAGAATTTTTGGTATTGAGGAGGTAAAGAATGAAGATTGTGAACAAGTAGTTATTCGACTGTGTAAAAATAAACTCGCTGTTGACATCCCTTCCTCGTACATAAACAGGGTACATCGAGTCGGAAACATGCAAGCTGGGAAGCCACGTCCTTTGATTGTGAGTTTCACGAGCTACAAATATCGCCAAATTGCCTATAAAAACAAGAAGTTTTTTAAAGGCTCGGGTATCTTTATGACGGAAGATCTTGCCAAAGAACGTTTTCAGTTACTACAAGATTCCCAAAAAATTGCTGGCAAAGGAAAAGCCTGGACAAGTGATGGTCGCGTGTGGGTAAATATTAATAACTCCGTAAAATATATCAGTGCAATTGACGATTTGAAATGACTTGGAGTTATGTTATCCGTCTTTTATCGTTTCATAGATTTATGTTAAGTTGTGCTATTATCGTCACTTAATTTAAAATACTTCTTTAATTTTTTCTTCATTTCGTTAGTACTTTGTGGAAGAACTGTATTATATGCAATATGATTTTTTACATGTTTCTGTTTTCTGTTTTTTTGGCACCTCATGGTATTTATGTTTGCATCTTAACTTTTTTTTTCTGTTCTGTTGTTTTCTTGTTTTTGTATTGTAATCACAAAAAGATCACCCTCCGAGATTTCTTCAGATCTTCACGTTTCAGAGACCCTAGATGACGAAAAACAGGTTTCTCAATTCCGTATGTCTGTCTGTCTGTCTGTCTGTCTGTCTGATGGTGGTTTAACTCAAAAACTATTTGTAGGAGGAAGATGATATTTTGCATACACATTACGTACACATTATATACCTGGAATGAAACTAGGAAAATTTCAGATAAACATATATAGGGTGAGCACCTTAAAAAATAAAATTTTGTTTATTTTTGCGTTAATTTTGAAATAAAGGGAACAGATACAGTATAATGTCACAAAAGAGTCGAAACGTTTCAACAATAAGACCGTTCCCTTAAATAGAGGCGCTGGCAGCACTCATTTCAAATTGTCTCGATGGCGCAGTTCGACTTGTGGATGCAGTTACGATTTCTATGCAGGTGCGGTTACGATCGCTATGCAAATGCAGCGGGTTCAAACCCCAGCGGGATATTTTTTTATTTGAAAATTAATTCAATTTATTAGAAACGTTAAGATATTTTTACTCCTAACTTAATTTGATTTTTAAAATTATTTAGTGTCACAATGTCGACGAGGGAAGTTAAGCCTTTTACAGATTTTTTCCTTTTTCTTCATTCATTAAATTTTATACTGGTATTATGATTACGTTTGCAAATTTTAACTCGAGATCAAAATTGCCGTGTTTTAATTATTTAAACAATTTTATAATAGAGCGTTCTTTTGATGTTCTAGCTTTCTAAACGTGGTTAACGCCGGATATATAAAATTATCATATTAAATTGATTGTTATTCTTTGGTACGAGGAGATCGTAACTGTCGAGGTAGAGGTGTTGCTCTCTATGTCAAGAGTTGCTACCGTTTCAAAGTAATTTCTACGTAGCAAAATAACAACATTGAACAACTGTGGATAAGTATTTATTTCAAAAGACAAGATTGCTTCTTCACTTAATATCGTAATAAATGGGTCGAAATTTATTCCAGTGAAATCAGCGAAAAATCTAGGGCTACACAATGATAATGATCTGCGATTTAAAACGCATGTTAGCACACTAATCAAGGTAGCCTACTCTAACCTCAAAATGTTATATGCTAATAAAGATATTTTTAACAGAAAGCTGAGAATTATGCTATGCGATTCTTTAGTATTGTCTCATTTCAACATTTTTGATGAAGTTTATGGCAACTGTATCGATCAACTAGATAGAAACAAAATTCAGCGAGTACAAAATTCCTGTCTTATTTATTTACGCCTATACGGTATTAGGAAGCACGAGGCAATCTCACATAAACTTACCGAAACCAAATGGCTAAATATGATAAATAGGAGAATGCTCCACGTTTCCTGCCTATATTATAAAATTATCAATAACAAAACCCTTATTTACTTGCATGAATGTCTGCAATTTAGAACCGATGTTCATAACCTGAATTTTCGTTCTAAGAAGCTGTTAACTCCCCCAGTGCATGGAACATCTCTTTTTGAGAGATCATTTTCTTTCAATATTACTAAAATATCTAACCTATTTTCAAGAAACGTCTAAAATCGGTGTTGCAGCCAGAGCAACTCTGGGGATTAACTGTTAGTTGACGTCTCCTCGTTTGAATTTTTATGTTTGTATCCTACAATTTGTTTTTTTTTAAATTTAATAGGGGTTCAAGGAAGAACAGGCGCATGGTTCAGCGATGTGTCTTGATTGAACTCCTTTAATCACCAAACTCTTTATTGCATTATTACCTTATTACTTTGTTTAGCTTATTTTTTAACTGTTTTTCTAATAGATGAATTTATTATTATTATTATTATTATATAATTATCGAAGTTACTATAACGTTTTAAAAGAACACAACCAAAACGTTTACTTTATTTCTATGATTTTTTTATTAAGTAAACATTGAAGCCACACTACGAGATTGGTTTATTTTAAGTCGACGTTTTGACGTGTCTGATTGCGTTAGAATAAACACTCTTGGTATCTAATCAATACGTGTGGTGTAAAGGATTTTATCTATACTAGATAACATTGTGCAAGCTGATCATGTAGCATTTACGCAGGTATAGGAAGACACGCTTTTTAAAATAGACTTTTACAGATTAGTGGAAGAGTGAAAGCCACATATTAAAATGTTCTTGGTTACCAGATATTTAGTATTTCTAAACAGTAGACGTGTAGTATTTGATGGATTTATGGCTCTCTGTACTTATAAGTACAGCTGGCAAAATCCCTATATTGTATTATCGATAACCTCATTTTACCTTGCGGTGTAGAGGCTGGTGTTTTAAGCATTTGCATCTGGCGGTACAATACTCAACTCGCCTCGGATTCGGGGGGGCCGCTACGCGGCTTCTATACAAAATTCCTGTTGTAATAGAAAAACGTGGTTATCTGCTTGTATCATTCTGTTAGATATATCACAAGTGAACTTTCCCATAAAAGGGCAAACGATACAAGCCCATTGCGGTTGCCTAAACAGAGGTTTTATTGTTTGTTTCATCTAGTAGGGTGACACCTCGGAGAAGTTTTAAAAATATTCGAAACACGAAACACTTTGTACTCTGATGCGGACATACTGCATGTAGATTATTTTGCAAAACTGAGAATCCATTCATGTTATCACTTATGGCTGGTTAAGCTAATATATTGCAGAACTAATTTGAGCAATACAGTATTGTAAGTATCATAATGAGATAACATTAAGTGCCGATGAGGTGGTGGACCGATCTTAGCTTGAAGTGAATGCAACGGTAATTTTTGGTGAATTTTTTGGCCGTGGCTTCTCCGAATTGTTTTCCACTGAATATTATAAAAACTGCTCGCACCCGAAAAATAACTTAACATTATCAGACGGGAAGCCAGGTGTATACTTACTAATTTCAAATTTAATTAGGTGTAGGGTAAATAAAAAGCTTATGGCGAAGGAATCAAGTTGTTGCGTCGATAATTCTTTTCTCTATAGATGTAAGTGACTTTATTACTACTTAAAATAAGCTTCTTGTTGGGAAACATTTACCCAGAGAAAGAGCTATTTGGTCTCCTATAGTTTGTTACGTGTGGAAACCCATTCTTCAAATGCGCACACTTCTAGCTACAGTGCAGTGGGCGGGGTCTTAAGATGTCTTAAACGTATAAAGTTGTTTAATATTGCTTAGCCACTACCATGCTTTTGTTAATCATTAGCCAATGGTGTACTGAGCAGAATGAGCATAGATGACCTGGCTATTAACTTCGAGAAATGTGAAGGTTCGGTACGCTGAGTGAGTCTTCATCCGCTTGGTCGTCTTAAAATTCCTGAAAACGCGACTGAATTTGCGTCTTATAATTAAATCACGTGAAATAACATGATATGAGCACATTCAATTAATTTCGGAGGTCACCTTAGGATTCTTATGTTATGAAATTATTACTATGGGAAGTTTCCTATATGTGACATCACGGTAACACACTCTAAGTGAAGTAAATTTGATGGGCTGGGCCCAAAACCAATCAATTTGCGTCTATTCGGCGGACGATCAGCAGTATCTTAGAAGTGATACAGCATAAATGCGTAAATATTGCCCTTGAAATTTACGACGGTGAGTAAGCGAGTAAACAATGAAAACACGAAATGGTGCTCCAGGCGAAGGAATATGTTAGTGAATAGCAACCTAGCAATCTCGACGGGAAATTGGTTCCAATCTCCGGAGCATCGGAATTGATTACCGCTCAATGAGCTCTTGTGTATTCGAAGTAATTCAAGAATAAAGTGCCAAGCATGTCACTAAAACTTCATGTAACTTGTTACCGCCACTCTGACCGTAATTAGAAGAAAAGCAGAGCAGCCGACCTCTCAGCCGGAACAGGTCGTGAGTTAAACAAAATACGCTAATCTTAAACTGTAAAAGAATAAAAATATGGGCACCAAGTAGCAAGTAACCCAAGCACTTTGCTAATCAAATAAAGATACACGTCAAAAGACGCTACTAACCAATCCCTGAAAATTAAAATCAACGGCAAGGACACAAATAAAATTCGCTTCGCAAGCATAAATAACGAAATAGTATAATGTATATCGATAACGGTGCTCAGTATGACATACACAAAAATTAACAAACACGGCAAACCAGATCAAAATATCACAATCAATATCACGGTAGCATATAAGAGTTGGCTTAACAATCATCAAAATGTATAGATGTATATAATTAGCTTATGAATGTTTGATGTAAATAAGTACTGCGAAAAGGAGTATAAGTTTACTGTGTGACTAGCCATTTGCATTACTGGGAGGTTCTCGGTAAAGGTGTGAGGCAGCGGCAATATCACCAAAGGCTAATTTTGGGTTTCGTGTGGAATTGGACCCCAAATCCTCAAATGCAATAATATTCAGTTGTTATTAATAATTAATGCTCTGCTACAGGTCGGAAGTCTGGTCAATTAGTGAAGTAATGAAAAAAAGAATAAACGCAGTAGAGATGGATTATCTACGCAGAAGTGCTCGCGTATCTAGGCTTGACCGAATACCGAATGAACAGATTCGAAATCGTATGGCAGCAAATGAAACTACCCTGGGCAGAATTGAAAGAAGATCCTTAGTCTGGTTTGGTCATCTATTAAGGATGCTAGATAGTAGGTGGTCAAAGAAAATTTTTAAATTAAAGGAAGGAGAAAAAAGGGACGACCTAGAAAGTCTTGGAATGAGAGAGTACGACAGGCTATGAGAGAGAGAAATTTAGATGAAAATCGAGTATGGGATTGAGAGGCATGGCGAAAGGGAGCGGGGATGCGGCGTCTAGCTGTTTTATAATGTATTATACTTATGGTGTATTGTATGTTATATGTAACCCGAATATACAGTGTGACCAGTAAAGTCCGCATCATATGGGATTTTTTTTATTAATAGCTTTTTTCGAAATTTGACTTTGGCATCAATTTGTGCTTCGATCGAGATGAAAATTAACCAAAAAAATAGTAGTCACGTCATTCGCATTATCTGTCAAATTTTATTTTTTTTTCAAAAAAAATTCAAAAGTGGGGTTATTTCTCAAAATATCAAAAAAGTTATTAGAAAAAGTTTTTCCAAATGCAATTTTTAGCCCATGTGCTAAATTTCAGCTGTATAAGATAATTTAGATTTTTTGCCCATTTTTTTTAAATTGCACCACTGGTGCAAAGTAAGACTCAACGCAACCTACATAAAACTTCTTAGTTTTGACAATGCTTTATTCCAGACACATTTTCTTTAAAGTAGCGCCATATTAAATGTGTGTTTTTCTACAAAATCCAAATCGGGCTATTAAAATTTGGTCACATGTGATGCAAAGTTTATTATTTTTGACCCTGTATAAGGTAACTTCACAAAATAACTATTTTTGCAAACGTAGTTTGTGCCTAAAAGTAATACACATTAATATTAAGAAAAATAGTTTAATTGAAAAGAGTCAAATTTTCTAATAAAAAAATCATAATATAAAAATTAAACGCATTTAAAATTCTATCTTTTTAATTAATAACAAACTATTTTTGGCATTTGAATATTAAATTAAAAACAATTCACAAACTTAAAATTTACAATTACATTTCTGTGTGTCTTCCATTGCGTTCAATACAAACAATTGTCCTTCTTGACACATCATTAATGGAGTTTCTGATACTAATCGGCCGTATTTCTAAAATACAGTTTCGAATCACTGTTTCCAAATGATCAACATTACGGAAAGGTCTTTGTTTGTAAACTTTTTGTTTTAGGTAACCCCACAAGAAAAAATCAAGTGGGGTTAAATCCGGAGACCTAGCCGGCCAGTATTGCTCCATATTACGCCCAATTACTTTGCCCCTAAATATTTCCAAGAGGCGTTCTTGAACCTGTCTTGTATTATGGATGGGAGTACCGTCACACTGGTACCACAAATTATGCCTTATTTCAATAGGCATATTGTCCAAAACTTCAAGGATCTCGGTGTTAAGAAAGCGTAGGTATTCTTCAGAATTTAAATTACCTCTAAAAAAATAAGGACCAACAACTTGATCGTTTAAAACACCGCACCACACATTTGTTTTAAAGGAATACTGGTCCCTGCATTCTATTGTAAAATTTAAATTTCTTGAGCCCACCATCTACAATTATGAGAGCTAACAACGCCGTTTGAAGTGAAAGTGGCCTCGTCGGTCCATAAAACGTGAAAGGGAAAGGACACATCTTCTTCTTTTTCTCCCTGGTACCAAAAAGAGAATCCCAAACGTATGTCAAAATCTTGTTCCTTAAGAGTATTTATAAATTTAGGTTTATAAGGTTTAAATTTATTTTTGTGCAAAATCTTCCTTACACTCTCTCTTTGAACGTCAGTTCTGCAAGAAACATGTCTAATACTAGTTTGACCATGTTCCACAACATCTAGGCACACATTTAACTGGACATCTTCACTAAGTTTTATAGGATTGTGAGGTTTTTTAAATGAATTTTCCACAGCTCCAGTTGATTTAAATTTGGCCATAATCCTACTCACAGTAGATTGTTGCACATTTTTGCCTGGATGCCTTTCATTAAAAATGTGGGCTGCTACACGATGACTTGTATTTTCACCACATATTAATACAATTTCAATTTTTCCTGTAAAGTTAACATTTTTTAAAATTTAATACGCAGTATTAATTAAAAGCCACTCTGACAAACAGAAAGCGATTTGGCTGTCATTATTAAAGCAAGGGCTTGTTCATCTTTTTTATCATTTGTTTTACGGCCAACTTGTTTTTGGTGCATCATCGTAAGATACAATACTAATTATTTTTTTGGAAACTGCACTTAAATAATAAAAGACTATTTTTACTTTTTGTATAACATAGCTTCATAACAAGTTTTAATAAAGGGGTTTTAAATTAAATTGTTGAAACTAGATAAATTTTACGCAAAGTTAAACAAACATTTTCCACTTAATGTAGACTTTACTGGTCACACTGTGTACTTGTTTGTCTTAATTATAATGTGTATTACTTTTAGACACAAACTACATTTTCAAAAATAGTTATTTTGTGAAGTTACCTTATACAGGGTCAAAAATAAATAAACTTTGCATCACATGTGACCAAATTTTAATAGCCCGATTTGGATTTTGTAGAAAAACACACATTTAATATGGCGCTACTTTAAAGAAAATGTGTCTGGAATAAAGCATTGTCAAAACTAAGAAGATTTATATAGGTTGCGTTGAGTCTTACTTTGCACCAGTGGTGCAATTTAAAAAAAATGGGCAAAAAATCTAAATTATCTTATACAGCTGAAATTTAGCACATGGGCTAAAAATTGCATTTAGAAAAACTTTTTCTAATAACTTTTTTTGATATTTTGAGAAATAACCCCACTTTTGAATTAAAAAAAAAAATAAAATTTGACAGATAATGCGAATGACGTGACTACTATTTTTTTGGTTAATTTTCATCTCGATCGAAGCACAAATTGATGCCAAAGTCAAATTTCGAAAAAAGCCATTAATAAAAAAAAATCCCATATGATGCGGACTTTACTGGTCACACTGTGTATATATATATATTAATAATTAGCAAAAGTTCCTACATACCCCAAGATCTTGGTTCAAAGCAGGGCGCTATATAAATCTGGGAATATGCATGGTAATTATTTTAAATCGTCTTCGATTTCAATACGTCGGGTAAAGCGAATTAATTAACGCAGAATATTGCAAGTAGGAAAATAAAATTGAGCTTAACTCAACCGTCTTATTCGGTCACTAAGACGAAGTAAAAGTCTAAAACTAAGCTACACGGTTCATGCACAATCGCTTTACAAAAGCCAAAATTGCAAGTAATGTTAACTTGAATGATACGTAAGAAACATCTGTAATTGACAATTTTAACCTGTGACAGTTTACAAATAAACAGATCTAATAAATTGGAAATTCTGCCGTTAATAGGTAAGTACTATGCTATTCTACTATATATGTAATCAAGAGAATCTTATATTTTCCGGGCACATTAAAATTTAAAGCGTATCATTTACACTACAAGAAACCCCAGAATGCAGGCTAAACTGAAGGCTCAGGGGAAAAACAGCAGATTGCAACAGAAAAGCTGTAGCAGATTCACCAAGGGGCACGTAGATGTAGGAGGAAAACCCTGTCGATGAACCTGAAGGGGGTGTCAGGTGTGAGTGCCAGGTCTGAACAGGTACATTATCGTTTCGACGATAAGGATTCAAGGGCCCTGTTTTATCTTACGGAGATCTGGGTCATTACTGTTCTTCAGTTGATTCTTCATTTGTTGATAATAGGTCTCGAGGTAGCTTCTGCTTTAGTCGACTACGGATAGATTCGATAGATCTTTGGCTTAGTATATACCAGGCGCACCTGGGCATTCAATTCCTGAAATATTTCAATACAGTTTTGTGAGTTCGTTATGAAGTTGTTCATTCCGAGTAAACCAAGGTGACCTTGTTGTAGTCTGCAAAGATGTAGATGCAAATCATTAGTCTTTTAAATGTCAGATTGACTTAACCTAGAATGGTAATGGTTATATACCTCATTTTACTAAATTCTTCGGTGCACTAAGTATGTTCTGTTAAGTAAACTTTTATACAAGCTCAGTAAATAATTTGCAAAACATGAAACTCTTTACTCAGGTTAGGACATGCATGTATAATTATTCTACATTTGTAAAAACTTTTTCCGTTCAAACTCAATATCGGTTATGTAGATTTTATAACTATATTGCTGTGGTCTAATAGCTTTTATTTGATTTTATTTAATTTAAATCTTATCCTCAGGGTTTTATTTAACATTTTGATTTAAATCTTACCTTTTGTCCACAGTCTTTTGCATGTAATTGTAATAACCTTAGTTATTCGACTCTATTTCAGGGTTACTATTAAAATCAGATTAAGACATAAACAATAAATAACTATAATACAAGATATAGGACAATTGTATTTATTAAGCAATTAATATCTGTCTTTATCATACGTTTAACACCTTTGTTAGTAATATTTGATAAATACTTAATTTCAGTTAAATCAATTTTAGATTAATATTACTGTCTGTTTACAAATATTATTATTATTTGATTTATAATTCAATTGAACTCAATTTTAATGACTCTGTAAGTAGCAGTTATATTTTATGTTACTACTTTCCTTTTATATGTGTCTTGTTTTAAGTTGAAGGTTACGAGACTCACTTTGTAAGCTTCTATCTTCGAGCTCTTTATCTGCTGTAATCTTCTATTTGCCAGATCTCTGCTACAGCTATCCTCGTTGTGGTTGGCAGCACATCCTTGCGTAGTAATAATCGATGCGCCAACTAAGTTTTTAATTTCGCACTAATATTTGTCTATCGCACTCTTTAGGTGTATGACAATATAAATGGGTACATACCAGTACATTAACATCTAAAATTGACTATTAAGTGCATTTTAATTGGGACTTGTGTCGATTCAATTTATATTTTTACACAAGCCATTTGTTATCTTTATTTTTAAACTACCCGCCAAAACCAATGGGTAACAAACAAATGATAATACAGTTTTCTTTTATTACTTGTTATGACTTTTCTAATTGTCATAACTCATATTTTTAGGTTAACAGTTTTACATTGTGTATGTCTTCAATTATATCACCAAATATGTAAGAATTAAACCCTTGTATTACATTTTATAATAATAATTACTTCTTTCAGATAAGTCTTGACTAATTTGTATTATAATTGCAATAAAAACTGGACTATTTACAAATGAATTGCAAATACTGTTGTAAGAAACCGAAATTCCAATGATAAAACGAAACCATCACTCCTTTTAGGAACATTATTTTAAGCTGCTTTATTATAGTGTAGTTATTGAATGCTTTATCATTTAATGATCATATCAATATACTGTATGCTTACCGGTCATTCAAACCTTTCAACTCAAGCTTTTGCGAATATCACTTCTGAGCTGACTTCAGGTACAATGTTGAAAAAAAGCCGCTATATTTAAAGAATTTTTATAGTAAATTGGGGTTGCAAATGTAAACTATTTTTAATAATTCTGTTAAGCCGATTTGTGATCTTAGAAAATGGAGTGTTAGTAAAAGCAATGACAGGCCGTGTGTGAATAAGGAATTTATGAATTTAATTTTGGAGTTCATATAAAGGAGTGTTTCTATAGATAATATTGAAAGATTTGGTAGCAGGGTGAGCGTCAATACTTTATTGGTAAATTTGGACATAGGACCTTTTTTTAACTAATTAAAATATGGAGAGTCCAAGAAATAAGTGACCTTGACAACGTCATCTTGTTTTTTAAGAATAACTAGAGCATTGCATTTATAGGTCTTTGTACATTGTTAGAATTGAGATTGTTAAACTTTTGTTTGAAAATAGAAGCAGTTCTAATAAAATTTATTTTTTGATTATGATTGAAGGAATTCTTCTGATTAACACTATTAGTTTTTAATTTATTGAGATAATAAAAATTTGAAATCTAAGATATTCAGGATTATCAATTTTACTAGAATGTAAAATTTTGATGAGACTGCTCAATTAGTAATATTTTTGACTTAAGGCCAAAGTGTCACTATTCTATCTCTTTTTTATCGAAATTATTATTATTAAGTTAACAACTCTGTCATGAAATTTACAATCTGAAATATTTAAAAATTAGACACTATTAGAATTGTTATTGTCAAATTGAGATCTTAAAGGCTTAACTTTAGACAATAATTTCTTAAATAAGTTGTTTTGGAAATGTAATACAATGCATCCAATCTTAACATAATTAAAGACCATTCAGGATTGTTTAATTGACTAATTGACTAGCAAGAAACAAATAAAATCTATAAAGTTTGAGATTCAGTTTAGACTTTCAGACTTCTATAGCATTTACCTACGTATTTCAATCGTGTTGAGCTGAAGTTGTGTAAATTGATATATAAATTCATGTTCATAGGGAGACCCTCTTTGTAACAAGTATTGTGGAACCATATGTTGAGGTGGGTCTTCTTCAGCTTTTTAGACAGTTATTCCAAGCGTCGAATTAATTTGGTGTGATTAACTATTTGGTCCATGTTCCATGTTCTACACATTTTAGAATTAATATGCCATATAAGGCAGATGATGAGTTAAAATTCGACTCGAAACATGTAGCTACTTTTGATTAAATTGTTATTTATGGGGAGATAGTGGCTTTCCTGAACATTGTTGTCCTGCCGCACCACTTTTTGTGCTGTACTTACTTTCAAAATTATTTCAGGTAATTATTAGTTAGAAATGTTGTGGTTTAATTTATTTATCATAGTGTGCTTCAGACGCATTTCAATCCAATCTTCAACATAGAATACTAGTCTAACTTTTTTAGGAAGCTCTCTGGTATTTAGAAGTTCTCTGCTGTAGGCAATTTATGTACCCCTACAAATTTACAGCATCCCTATCCGTCATGTACACCATATTCTAGAATGCTGAATTAACAAACTTATTATTTTTAAAGCATAATTTTAATACGGTTTTATTCAATCTGTCACAATTGAACACAGTCTAATTTATTTTAACCTATCAAATGTTTGTGTATTTTCACTAATGGGAAGTTACACCTTGTTTATTATTTTTAATTCAACCTCTTTCCTGGTACTCAGCCTAGTGACTATTATATTCTTACTTACTCTTAGAATGTTGACTTTTCTTAAATAAATTTGACATTATTACAGATATTATTATCTCATTAAAAATATAGATCTTTCTCATAAATGTTTGAGAGCAAGTCCATCCGTCACTCCTAACTCCGAACGCAGCATCTTCCAATAACCCCACAATTTCACACATTTTCGCTCACCTCTGCACATCAAAAGCCCATGTGCTAAAGATGTACTCTATTTCAATTCGTTTACTATTTTGCCCAAATCAATTTGTCCTTAAGATTTTTCTTTATATCTTTTCTTATATCTTATTCATTTTCTTAATTGCTAGTCATCCAGCTGTTGGTACAGCCTTTGCTCCTTTATTGAACTACTTACTGTTATGAAAATGAACCGAGAGTAAAATGACTCATTTTCCTTTCCAATGAAAACAAACTGTGTAATTTTAGTCCCATTCTAAATTAAGATTTCTATTGTTAGCTTCACGTATTAATTATAATCCAAATAATATTACATTAATGAAATTATATTATTATGGTGGCCGTCCCTATCATTTTATATTATTTGCTGAACCATCGCAATAATTAGAAGAGAATGTTGGGAAACTAGACGGTTTTGCGTAGTTGTTGGCATATGAGATTATACGATGCGAACAAATAATTAATTATAGTGTGAGCGCTGCTATGCATCCCCGCAGTTAGTTTTGTGGTGGCTGCTGTAGATTGCAAGTACCTATGATAGTTAGTTGCATCATGATGGTAGATTTTTGGTAATTCCAGCACATAAGAGATGCCAGAGGTTTTCGCTCGTGTTGGACTATTATAATATGATAGTCAAGGAGGTGGATCCGTAGTGATCCTGTGAAGGTATATTGTTCCACCTCAGCCAGGCGAGATTATGCACGGGTTGTAACAATAGTTCATCTAGCCGATTACTATTGGACAGTACTATGTACCTATGAGGTGCTAAGGGATTGATGCTAACTGATGCAAAGCCAAGTACGTCGCTGCCGGGAGTACGAAGGGGCTATGGGGCTGCCACCGGTGAGTACAATTATTATCGATGAGATTTACAGGTCACCCACATTGGTCTGCTTTTTAAGACTAAGATGAATCGAGCAATATAGCATATAATTCTCCCCTCGAATGCGAACGGCAAATTCCGCTCGCAAGTCTAGGACGCCACTGGAAACAAAGTCTCCATCTGTTGCTGTATTCCTTTAAACTGGGCAGT
The DNA here is from genome assembly GCA_940337035.1 of Agriotes lineatus. Classification (NCBI taxonomy): domain Eukaryota; kingdom Metazoa; phylum Arthropoda; class Insecta; order Coleoptera; family Elateridae; genus Agriotes; species Agriotes lineatus. Next base: position 23,872,881 of record OW679203.1, on the reverse strand, counting down.
GTTTCGAAGGTCTATCCCATTCTCTTGGTGAGTGTCCACCGAAACTTTGATAATGCGTGTTCATTCGTCGAAACCCTGGCGAAAGCCGAGATAGCCGACCAGTGTACGGCCAACCACTGCCACTACAAATCCATCCTCACTTCGTTAGCCGAACGCCTAGATACCGGGCATGGAAATGTCATGCACCGAGGGCTTTTGAGGCTTGCGCTAACTACCAGTAGGACTCGTGTAAACGCTGATGAGTGACCGTTCCAAAATAAACTCTCTACCACACATTTCTGTACCTTGGTTTATTATTTCTGCCGTACCATGCACACCTTCTTTTGTCGTCCTCACCCACTGCTACGCAGCAATACGTGGTTGTAATATGTATGACCCCACAAGTGTAGGACAGGGTAGTCTTAGGGTGTTCTAAGGGATGAATTCGTGCGGTCTGTTATGGAGAAGCTCGCCTCGGATACTAATACAGTGTAACCAGGCCGACACTTCCAACGACGGGCATGACGTGTTTCAGAGCGTGGACCAGGTTCGCTTCTGGTCCTACCTCTGAACCGACTGGCCGACTCGTTTGAGATACTAATGCATACGGCTACCTGTGACTGACACTTCAAATGACGGCTTTAATCTCTCACGCTCCTCGGATACTAGAGTAAGATTGCTTTCGACCCAACACCTCAAACGGCGGCCCCGCGTTCATCCCTTGTATCCGTCTCTTTCTGCTCAATAGCCCAGAACAGTTCCACCACGAGAAGTCAAGAGCACTTTAAAGCGCTGGGCTGTGTAAGCACCCGTCCGTGCTCTCCTGGGTCGCCCTTGTGCATTTTCGCCCTGCAGATGGAGCTTTCCTTCATGAGGCGTACTCGTATTAATCAGACGAGTAATTGTCGAGAGCACACATGTTTACTGCTATACATTGCTCCAGTTGCAACATTTCTACATTCTCCATCCTCACCCACGATTGCGCAGCAATACGCCAACGAAATACGCAAACTCCTGCAGTTGTAGGACAGGGTAGCCTCGCCTTTTTCGGACAGTTTTACCGGAAAGCTCCGTGCGGTCTGCTCGGGGTAGCTTGTCTCGGATTCTAGTCATCGGTAAGCCTGTCGCGACACCTCAAGCGACGGTCGTGACGCGTCTCGGATCGTTGGACCAGGATCGCTCCTGGTCCTGCTCCTCAGTCGACTGCCCGAATCGTCTCGGATATTAGTACAGACTACCGGGCCGATGCCTCTAACGACAGCTCGAAATTTTTCCCTCACCTTGGATACTAGTCTAGGACTGTTCCTGGCCCGACACCTCGTAATGGCAGCCTCGGGTTTGCCCTTCGATCCGTCTCTTTCTGCCCAACAAGCTGAAAAAGCTCCGCCACGGGAAGGCTAGAGTACGGTCTTGAGAACACTGGGCTATGTAAGCGCCCGTCTGTGTTCCATTGGGTTGCCCTTCTGCCTCTGTGCATACTAGGCTCCCCTTGCTATGTTTAGGGACGGCACACACCTTGAAGCCAGATTTACAGGCCAGTAAGTTTTTTTTTACATTTAACCGCCTGTCGCTGCCACTGGGCTAAGGAAGGCCCACACTTGCACTATCCTCCTCGCTCCGCTACTTTGTGGTGATGGGTAAGTTCTATCCACCATTTGACACATAGTAAAAGTACCAGCAATTGAATTTAAGATAACACACAAACATGCGTGTAACAGTCAATAGCTCATATTTTTATATTCTAATAACTTCTGCTTCATATGAGACAAGTGCTTTTCGATGAAGCAATTTAGAAGGTTTTCATTTTAACAACAAATTTTATGAGGTTTTTTTATGCCAACAGATGGATAAATATTACTGACCAAATCAGAAAAAATAATGAATCTTAGTGACCTTTACTAGAGGAAGCAATAGATATATCAAAACTTTTTGATTTGCTCTCATCGGGTCGCTTTTGGAACCGTGTACTAAGAGTTGCATCTGATGAAGCACAAAAAACATTATCCGAATTAGCCAGTGACAAGAATATTTCTGGCGAATGAGTTCCGGTGACCTTGATGTGGACTATTTCGATCTATTCATATTGCAGAGCAGTGTACATTTATATAGTACTATAAATTTGTGTAGTGGGAATGCCGGTTTCTTTATGTAGTTGTCAATAAACCACTGTGAATTGGTTATAAATAATGCACAAAGCCTTGTCCTGTAAGATTTCGAGTTTATGGAAATTAGTTTTAGATGCTGCACTCTAAATGGGTAATCCATAAAACACGATCAGTCTAATTATAGACGTGTCGATTAGAACTTCATTCTTGTCCAGGACTGGGTAAAGCACGATTAAACTTACATATGCCTCTGGCAATTTTTTTTTATGTAGGAGATGTATTCAATTAATACCGAACTTACTGAATAGTGCTCCAAGCGCTTGGTGAAAGTTATTTCGCCTAAACGGAGCTATCAGAAATGAGTTTTGGTAACACAACAGCTTAGGGAGCATCTCAATATCAACATTGGGCGTTTCTGAGGCGTCAGGCATAAAAATTTGAAACAGTATGGGGCCCAGAATAGACCCTTGTGGAACACCAGTGTAATTTGGCGAGTGGAGAAATAATGCGAATTAACTCTAATTTGAAACATTCTATCTAAAAGCAATGATCTGATAATAAGTAGCAGGTATGGTGGCCTGTTAATGGTTACCATTTTCTATATTAGGGCATTTGTTCAGACTAGTTTAAGGGACTGTATCACATTCATAGATGCTCTTCAATTATTTCTGTAATGCAAGCATTTGGTGATTACTCGAGAGAGAGTTTTAAAACCAATGGTCTAAAATCATTGTATGGTGGGTTCAATTACTTTGGTCACTGTGGGCAGTAAGCTAGTGGGAAGTGGATTGTTATTTAGTTTTCGAGGTTTAAAAAAGTCAGAGTTATTGCGTATTTCTAGATAGACGGGAAATACCTACTCAATTCGTTAGAAAGTGTTAAATACTGTTATAAGGGTTATTATTTTCATTGGTAGATTCTTAAAGAGTTGTATATTGTGTAACATATTTATTCCTGGTGCCTTATTGGTTTATACGTTTTTTTTCATAATACCTACATGTTATTGGACTATATCAGTACTGACTACTTGATCGAAATGTTACCCATAACAGCTACGGCTGTTAAAATTTAACAGCTACGGCCGCTATAACCGTTGCTACTCTACCCAATTACGTCCATTGTTTTAATTTAATAAAGAACGAATTTGTAAACATTTGTTGCTACGCTACCAAATTACGTGCGGTGTTTCTTCTTGTTTGAAGGATAGAATCAAACCAAAAATACTGTAGACTACTCAGAATGCAACTCTTTTAGGTTAGAAGTATGCGTCAATACAGTGAAAATTGCATTGCTACATAAAGCAACTCACATATTTCTTCTGAAAGAAAACGGAGCTCATGGCCAAGAAAATATTTAATAAACTACAATTGGACATAAATACAAAATCTCACAGGAACATTTTAGGCATCATAAAATACAATTATGATTTTTTCTTCTTATCGCTGACCCTTTTATTACTTTTTCCACAGCAAATTTTTTTTACAAGAAACCAAAAAGTGGCTACTGCAATAAGCACTACTCCTACCACAAACAGAGCCACATCCAGCAGCACATATTGGTACCACGACAGCTCCATGGCGGCGGTCCTTAAATGGGGCGCCCCCTGGTGTCTCATAACGTACTCCACCCAAAACACGGCCTTTTCAAGAGGTTTAATGGGCTGGTCGTGTAGTATATTCGAGAGTCTCTTAGCATTTTCCTTGTACCTGCAGTCAGTGTAGATTAGTAAAAAAAAGTTCCTTCCACAATTGGTCATACTTGGGGTTCGACAACACATCCTGGATAGCCGAGAAGAGTCCTGGCTCAGTTAAGCCACCGTATGTCACGCTTTGTCCCAGTCCTTGGTTGATAGCGTTGGCCAGGTTTATCTTCTGGTCTGCGAAGAGAGGGATGCCCACCATAGGCACACCGTGGTTCACGGCTTCAATGGTGCTTAGCAAACCTCCGTGGGTTATGAAGAGTTTGATGTTGGGGTGAGCTGTAACATAATGTTGAAAGTGTACACATGTTAATAATAATATTTTTCTATTTGAATTAATTGTTATGGCGAATGTGAAGAATAGGTATTTGTGTATTTAGTGGGGAAATGTTGGCTGTATGAGAATTTAGTTTAGATACAGTTAAGACGAGATATACACAAATTCGTCTACGTGTGTGACAGTCTTACTCAGGAAGTGTTGATTCTCTGTGGTGTATCAGGGAGAGGGTTGAATATTGTCTGTGCTACTCTTCAATGTGTGCATTGAACAACTGATCAGGAAAACAGATGATGAAATGAAACAAGTTCCACAGAGACCTGTCTTATGTAGTCTCAGATTCATCTTGAAGATGGATGGAGGTTTGCATTCTCATGTGCTACGTATTCCAAGTATTGGCAAAGCTAACCAGCAGAAAACCAAGAATAGACAATCATCCCAAGGATGGAAAATTATCCCCTAAGCCGTGAAAAGCGACAAAAGAGGAGCAAACCTACAAAAAGAAGAAGGCTTCACAAATCAGATATCTACTAGTGAGCTTAAAAGCTAAACTGGAGCAACAAGAAAAATATTTGAAAAACAAGGATTGAGTGCAATAGGCAAAAAACTGCTCTATATAGAAAAAAATAATGAATACAAACAGTATCAGACTTGCAAAGAGTTTATTTATATTTATATTTACATTAATATTTTAAACACAGAAAATTAAGAAGGTATTCAACATACTTCACTGTCTACCCGCAAGGTGCAGCAAGTGAAGAAAGTTCAGTGATAATTAAAGGAAATATATTACACTATGACCAATCCAAAACCAAAATGAGCAAGTACGAAGTCCGTTCGGAGTCTAAAGTTGCTTACTTTTTTCTGCACAACTAAGCGGAAACTACTGCCACTTCTCAATATAGTCATCCTGTACACGTACACGTTTTTTACAACTTCAACATCATGATTGTATGACCGCTGTTAACGATGATGTTTTGTCAACTCGAAAATCGATGATGCAAAAGGGAGGTGTGACTGAAAAATCCAAGTTGGAAAAAGCCAAGAATCACTAAATGCAGGTAGGAACATGATGAATCACTTTGAAGTTGTTAATACAAAGAGATGTCCGAAGACTTTTCGTCCGATGAGCAGGAGCGTTGTCGCGACAGAAGAGCACATCTGCCCCATTTTTTTTACCGTTTTGTTGCACTTCTAGAAGGAATTTCTGGATATAGCTGTCACTGTAGTGCCCTTTGGAACGCAATGAGCGAGAATGTTATGGAAATTCCGACCTCGGAGACGATGCCGTCAACAGTTGATCGTTTGGCCGCGGTTTCTTCGGTTCGTTCTCACACGGCGTTCGATCTGCTTTGAACTGACACATCTACAATTTCCGCATTTCCGCGATCTCAACTGAAAATGGATTTCGATGGGTGCTATTCCACGAAAATGGAGAAAACCGATGATTAAACGGTGTTCTTCGAACGTGAACGTCGGCAGTGCGTAAAGTGATTCAAAATTTAAATAATCTCCGTCTATATTTTCTGAAAACTTGAATTTAAAGCAGAAAAATTGTAATACTTCAACTAATAATAATTATAATTATTACAATGGAAAGGATTAAACCATAACAATTTTTTTCGAGTTTCATGCGTGAAGCTGCAATTTCACACGCTCCACACAGTGCGTAAAGTAAACTGCAGTGCGTTAGGTGATTTAAAATTTAAGTAATCTCTGTCGATATTTTCTGAAAATATGAGTTTTAAACTGAGAAATTGTAATATTATAACTGATAATAATTATAATTATTACAATAAAGAAAATTAAACTTTAACCATTTTTTTCTAGTCCTATGGGTGGTAACTTCACACGTTCGAGACAGGGCAAAAATTAAACAATATCTGTCGATATTTTATGAATAATTGAACTTTAAACTGAGAAAATGTAATAGCGCCATTAATAATAATTGAACCGTAAAAAATTCTTTAAAAATATTTTTATGTAAAAGAGTAGAAAAAGTAATAGTGCAACACACACCTGAATCTTTTTTACACTCATGTGCTTGTTAAACTCGCTGACACCTCGTGCTACAAACTGCACACTTGTGTTCACGCATGTTTTTTCCACAATATACTATTACTTAATTCATATTTTAAATATAAATTCGCAGAAAAAGTATAATGTGCAACACAGACGGGTAGCTTTTTTCATACTCGTATAGAAAATTAAGCTTTGCTTACTTGTCACAATATACTACTATACATCCGTATTTTGTAGGTACACGGAGCCACCAAAACATCTTTGTAGACAATTTTAACCTGTTGCAGAAACCTATTTTTGTTTTCATAATTATTCACAAGAACATTCATAGTGGCTGCCAATAGCTTGTATATAAGATAAAGTTATAAAATTCTTCACTAATTGAAAAAATTTGTGGTATGTTTTGAATTGCTTGGCAACTGTCCATAAATCGTCACCTAAGAGCTTGTACATCACTAATCAGAGGGAATAAACAAAACTTTTCAGACGTCGCCAAAACTACAAATCAAATGGATTTAAGTACATACCTACTCAAAACTTCACTTCTGATTGAATTACTAATTCTATTTGTGTTATTGATTCTAGGCTTTAATCGCATATTAAGCGCGGCCTCCACAGTTGGCTGTCTTTACCGAGTTTCAGCAGTAAATTTAGCACTGAAACCTCAACTTTATCTGTACAAAATGACAGCCATTACAGGTACTTACCTAGAATATCATTTTGGGGCAACCACTTCGCTGTCTTCACGTTAGGCGGTTTTCCTGGAAGTTCATCGTCTTCCCACTTCCACAGCACCTTCTGCTTCAGCCTACCGAAGGTCTTCAAAATTATATCCCGCTTCTCGACATCCATATACATACTCTTTGTGTTCGTTCCCAAACTAAAGTATATTACTCCCTCTGTAGCTTGGTCAAGATAGTCCTTCAAGTCGGTGGGAAGCGGCTTCGGCGGTTTTATGTGAAACCCTCCAATATCGATCATGTTGGGCACGTAGGGCACGGGCTGATGTGTGCTCACGTGGGCATTTACAAACGCCAGCGACACGTTGTGGTGCAGCTCGCGCACGTGGGGGCCCCTGGGAAGTACGACTGCAGCAGCCAGTTGTGAAGGGGGAATATCAGCAGGTTTTCGACGCACGCGAAGAACATGTAGATGAGGGTGTTGTGAACCCTTTGGAAGAAGGTCATGCTTCCCGCGTAGGGCAGTATGACGTCTGGAATGTACGCGATGGGGGAAGGGTTGCCCACTTGGGGGTTGATCCAGCGCGTAGCTCCCGTCGAGCTGGAACTGATGCAGGGAGCTTTGTAATGGTAGCAAAAGCCTTTCAGCGCGTGGCTTCCCATTTCCTCCAGTATGACCAGATCGAACGTCTCGTCGGAATTCAGCAGCGCTTGTACGTTTTCGTCTTTCAAGACGTATCGCGTGTCGAAGAGCAGATAAAGTTGGATGGCCATTTCTATGAGGAAGAAGTTGGCGTCAACTTGCTGGTAGAAATACTTTTGCTTGTCTGAAATTATGCTTTATTACTTCGTCGATTAGTGCCTCCCGTGTACCAAACCTTTAAAAGACTGCAAGAAACCCTTAAGCTCAACGTCTCGAAAGTTTTTTACCGGCTCCTTTTGAGGATGGGCATTGATCACTGTGACATTATGGCCTCTTCTTGCTAGTTCCTTCATCAGGGTGCTTCCTAACTGGTAATGGCTGTATGCCGTTATATGGAATACCCCTAAAATGTTGGCACTTTCGGCGGAACAGAGGCATAGTGCCAAAGTCATGTAAAACCAAGCGTTCATTTTGAGACTCAGCAATCACACACGCTTTATGAATATTAGCTGAAAATTTTGAAATTTTTTTATGTATCAATTAATATCTTAAGTGTTCCTTGTTATATAATCTTCTCTGCAATATTAGACTTTATTCATTTGCTGATAAGATAACCTTATCAAGGTTAGAGACAATATTCAAGTACAAGTGAAGTGTATATGTACTTGAAAAATAAATTTCCTCGACTTTGATGACGTCGGTGCAGATAGGCGACAATTATAATTGATTTGAGCTGCTTTAACATTTTACTGAGCTACACGTACTCTTCTACTTCTTTACTTAAACCTCATTCTTGAACATTGGTTTTATCTCACGACCTCCGGCGACGATATAAACACTTTTGGTGGACGTGTGTCCTGTAGAAGAGCATTCTTTCCATAAATTTAATGAGTTAGGCTATCTACCTACACAAGCCGTGGGCAAAAAGGCTCACAGAGCTGCACATTGAGTAGTTGGTGACAAAATCTATAGTAAGAAGAGGAAGAGGTTGTATTTTTATTCACCATAATTTGTCCACTGCTTCACATAGATATCTCAAAGTTTCTCTATGCCACCCGGTTCTATGACACCTGCAACTATATGTTGCCGGGAATTTGTTTTATGTGATCCAATACCATTCGTCGTTGCCTTCTAACGCTTCGGTGGGATTCCACAGTACATGTAAGTGATAAACATGAAAAACGAACCGATAGAACCGTCGTTACAAATGTTCTAAAATATAATAAACGTAGAAGCATAGAGGAAATAATGACAAGAGGCCCAACTACAACAATCTTAACCGTATACGCGTTTTGCCTCCTACATGTCGCTATTTCTGGACCACTATTCAACACCAAGAAATTGAATTTATTGGTGTATGGCCAGGAGTAGTTTGTACCACAACTATTTTACAGATTCAATAGTGTTGTCGAACCAGCAAACCTAACTACTTTGCGCAAATTATAAGCACTAACATGATGGTGTAATCCATTTACTATATGGTAACGGCGAGAAAATTATTTGGTTCATTAACCTACAATGAGTTAATAGATGCATCTGCAGCGTCCTCTACTCACGTTTGCTTTCCAATGGAATAATATAAGATTGCAATGAATGGACGTATTATTTTTCATACTATTGTATATATTTAGCTATACACAAATTGCTTCTATAAATATTAGGTACAAAGTCAATTGAATTGTCAGGTATTTTGTCCTTTAGTTTAATCGGTAAACTAGCTTGGTGGATCATGAATAACTCACACCAGGGTTGCGTTTTAACATTTGGGTGAAATAATAATTTTATTAAATTGCCATTAGATCCAATGCAAACTTGTTTAAATGATATTCTTGCAATACTTTTAGTGAAGCCTGTATTTATACTTTGCTATAACCTCACTTGCACTTAATACTGAATAAAACAACCAATCTGTTTAATCAGGTCAGTTTTATCCCTTTCGATTTATTACTTTGCATGTGTTAAAAGAATGATCATCTTAGGTATCTGTGTATTTGTTCACCACATTAACGCGATCACTAGGTTATGCAGTTTGAAAACCAAGAATCGCAGATAATTCCATACTTCAGAATAGGTACCTACCGACCTTAATTGGCTCCAACTGCACCACCTTCAGCTGCACGGTTTTTCCTTCCTCGTATAGTTACTACCACCGATCTAGGCACCAGCAATCGTCGTATTCAGTTACATCTTCTACCAGCGACACCATCCATTTGCAGATGAGCTTCACTAATTACCACCGCTTGCATTCAACCACCTTTATTACTTACAATTCATGTATTAATGTATGTTGCCTGACATTACCTTTACAACCCATTATTTAATTAAAAACCGTTTAACTTAATTACGAAGTTTTATTAAGTCAAGTCTGGAAGCCTACCCCAACATATTATTGTTAACTTGTTGGATATATTATTTTGAACCCCCCTTATTATTTAGTAGCTTACATTTTATTTGTCTTAGATTTGCTTAATACTAGAGTCCAATTGAATTTTTGCAAATGTCAACAAATTTGGCACTTGTTCACTTTCAGCACAGTTTAATGATTCCTTTCAGTCCATGCTTTCATTATATGCTTTGCTGATGAGCGTGGGCTTTTCGACTTTAATAGTGCTTGAATTCGATTTGTTTCTCTATTGCTTTGCTCGTATTCTTTTATGTCTACTGGTTACTTTATATTAGCTCATTTTCTACTCGCTCTTTGGCTACCAAAACTGAAAATTTTAGTGGTATATCAAAATCTTTTGTTTGCGATTGGGGCCCACTTCTTCTTCTTCTTCTTCTTCTTGAGCCTTTTAAATCCATTTTTGGATGTAGGCCTTCCCTAACGTTTTCCATCTATCTCGATTTTGTGCTATTTGAATCCAGTTTAATCCAGCCGTTTTCTTAAAGTCATCATACCAGCGCATGGGTGGTCGTCCTCTTCCCCTTTTGTGGTCATATGGTCTCCATTCTATTATTTTTCGATTCCATCTGCTTGTACTGCTTCTGGCTACATGTCCTGCATAGCTCCATTTCAGTTGGGCGATTTTAACTCCTATGGGGCTCACTACCACATACGAAAGTGGCAGTTTCTATAGTCAAGCAGCCGTGAAAAATTACAATGTCATTCACCCGGTCGTTGTCATAACAAACGTGTTTCTTATGAAAAATTCGCAATTTACGGTTACACAGTGGGCTAAATATGTCAGTTAGCCTAACAACTGCCAACAGTATGTCATTTTAACCTTAAAACTACTGAAAACATGGCATTTTAACCTAAAAACTAACAATCGTCGTGTGAAAAATAGCGTACATAACTCGCTCAAGTGTATAGTACGCTTGTATTATTTTAAGTCACCTCGGCTTCGTTATGCTTCGCCTCGTTTCTTAAATACTCGCACGATACATGCCACTTTCGCAGCAGTTATGTAATATAGTTTATCTACTCCAGTGGGATAAGTTACGCATTACGTCACTCATTTGACACTATTTCAGTTACGTAATAAAGCTCATTACACCACTCAGTTATGTAATGGTTTCATTACGCAACTGAGTTGTGTAATGACTTCATTACGTAACTGAAATAGTGTCAAATGAATGACATAATGACATTTGCCTACTAAAATATTTTTGAAAATGACAGATCTGACATTTCTCTTAATGCACTTTTCTCAATATTAGGCGGTCGTAGATAAAATTTTGTACAATACATGTGTGATAATGCATCATTAATATACTTGTGTGCTTACATAGCTCGTGCTACGCACTCGTTTGTAACTTACACACACGTATATTAATGATGCTGTTATCCCACTTGTATAGTAAATAACTATATTATCTACTCCAGTAGGATAAGTAACGCATTACGTCACTCATTTGACACTATTTCAGTTAGGTAATGAAGCTCATTACACCACTCAGTTATGTAATGGTTTCATTGCGCAACTGAGTTGTGTAATGACTTCATTACGTAACTGAAATGGTGTCAAATGAATGACATAATGACATTTGCCTACTACAATATTTTTGAAAATGACAGATCTGACATTTCTCTTATGCACTTTTCTCAATTTTAGGCAGTCGTAGATAAAATTTTGTACAATACATGTGTGATAATGCATCATTAATATACTTGTGTGCTTACACACACGTATATTAATGATGCTGTTATCCCACTTGTATAGTAAATAACTATTATGCAACCAACATGTTAAAAATAGATGGTTACAACTTTGTAAGATTGAATAGATTGACGCGTGCAGGTGCAGTGGGAATCTATTTTAAAACTTATTGTAATTACCTATAGTGTAATTAAAATAAGCTCAAAAACTGAACAGTTATGGATAAATATAAAAATTAAAACACGTTTTCTTTTAGTTGGAGTTGTATATAACCCACATGAAAAAAATTAGAATGAATTGTTAACTGAACTTTGGAATATAAGGCGTTCTAGCGATTCATTAGCAAAAGTAAATTCAGGGTTGCTATTCCTGAACTTCTTACACACTTTTTTACAACTACTATGTATCACTGTACGTTTATAGTTTTTGTAGTTTTATCAGAAATGGCTTCCGCTATGCTTTTCCATTAGCCTTTGTCTGTTTCTATACAGACAGATAAAATTGAGAAAACATGTTTCTCACCATCTGGGAGCCGTGATACGTGAAGATCTGAAGAAATCTCGGATGTTTTTTTTTCACGATTGCCTTGGTATTGAAATCGCCTTGTAGGTACGAGTGTACATTTTATTCCTTTAGTTCGTAATTCATTTGACAGCTGCCCTAACTTTGATGTAAAATTCCCAATATTTTGCATTTCTGATTTTTAGTATTGTGTAATTGGCGGGTTTCAATCTTAGGATCGAATTTTTTATAGTTCCGGAAATTATAGTAGCTACTCCATTGTATCTTTCTTGATCGTGTTTAGAGTAATACACCACACTCAACTTTGTTAGTATCCTCCCTTTCATTGGAATACAAAATCTTAAGCAACAGTAACAATCATCCGTGCCTTAACTTTCTTGGCTTCTACGGTTTATCAATTGTAACTTTTCCGGAATTGCCAAGACCTTGTAACGTTTCGTAATTTTTAACAGATACAAGGTTCTTAATATCAAATTCTTGATTACCTTACGTTATTACTTACTGCTCATGGGCAGCTCTGGTCAGGGTTGTCGACAGCTGGAGTGAAAAGACTGGAGTCAAGATTACACAAGTGTTTATTTTATTTAACTATGATACAACTAAAATCTGGGTTTTAAAAATACTGATTTCAAATAAACAAACATAAAGTTTCTCTTGGAGGCCTCTGCGTTGCGGAAGCTCCAGAAGGGGGGGGGGCAGTAGTCTCTGATGGCTTAGCTAGATCCATATTTTATATTAAAATGATTATTAGCTACTAACAGAAGAAAAAGAGATAATGGAAAGGTGGAGGAACTACTTCGAAGAATTAACGGTAATAGAAGACAATAATATAGAAGACAAACAAGAATAAATAGAAGACGTACAACCCGAAGGAAACGAAGAACCAAGCACTACACAACAGATAACTTTGGAAGAACTTACAACAGCAATAGACTAGCTAAAACTAGGAAAAGCCCCTAGACAAGATAATATTACAGCCGAAATGATAAAATATATGGACAAAACAGGAAAAACAAAACTGCTAACCTGTTAAATGACATCATAAACGAGAAAGAAATACCTAGAGAATGGAATATGGGAATAATCCTGCCAGTATACAAAGGAGACAAAAAAGAGTGCACAAATTACAGAGGGATAACATTAACCAGTATGCCAGGAAAAGTGCTGACAAGAATAATAGAAAAATTAGAACACACACTAGAAGAATTCCAACATGGCTTCAGGAAAAATAGAAGCACCCAAGACCTAATATTCATAATAAGACAACTGGAAGAGAAGCTAATTAGAAAAGGAAAAGAACTGCACATATGTTTCAAAAAGGCTTTTGATAGGGTGAGAAGGAAAGATGTATGGAATAGCCTCGGAAATAGAGGAATAGGAAAATATACAATTAACATCATAAAAGCACTCTATAGAAATAATACAAACAAAGTAAGATCATCAGCAAACAATGAATCGAAGGAATTTGAAGCAAAAATAGGACTCAAACAAGAATGCGTATTAAGCCGCCTATTATTCTTCATAGTCTTGGATGACGCCATAAAAAAGCAAAAGAAAAAAGTAGAAGTATAGAAATAGGCTACAGAAAAATGGAAAGAATATTACTACAACAGCTTGCATTCGCAGATAACATGAGTATATTAGCAAAATTACAAGAAGACATACAAGAAAACCTATTGATATACAACAAAGAATTTAAGAAAATAAATATGGAGATAAACACCGAAAAAACTAAAACATGATAATATCGACAAAAGAAAAAGAACATAAAATAAAAATAGAAGGGAAAACAATAGAATAAGCGAGAAGCTTCAATTGTTTGGGTGCAAAAATAGAAATAAACGGAAAAATAGATACAGAAATAAATGGAAACGTAGGAAAAGCCGGAAAAATATATAATGGTAGTGCATTATATATTTTTCCGGAAAAAAAAGAAATTACAAAACAAATAAAAATAGAAGTGTACAAAAAAGTTGTAAGACCCTCGCTAATATATAGCAGCAAAACATGGACGATCACAGAGAGAAACAAAAGTAAAATCACGGTCATGGAAATGAGATGTTTAAGAAAGATAGAAGGTATTACGAGAATGGACAGAATAAGAAATGCGACAGTTATAAACCAATTGAACATGAAACCATTAACAACAATAATAGAAGAAAGACAACTAGGATGACTAGGGCAGTTACTAAGAATGGATGAAGAAAGAGTAACGAGACCAATATATGAAGTGAAAGTACAAGAAAAAAACAAAGTTGGACCACCAAAAAAGAGATGGGAAGAACAAGTGTACTAAGCAGCAGAGAAAAGAGGAATACAAAGAAATGACGTAACGTAAAGAAAATAAAGCAAGACCGAAAACAATGGAAAAAGAAAATAAAAGGGATATCAAATGTAACTAGAAAAAAGAAATATAGTTACCGCGCCCGTCTATCCCTTCCCTTGCACAGAGTTTCGCCTCTGGCGTGGTTAACAAGTTGAGTTACCGTGCTCTTTTGCTTTTGCCTCCTGATGAAGCCCCTTACGAAAGTTGGCGAAACGTTGAGTTCTTCGATCTGAATCATGACACGGTCCAATCCCGGAAGTCGTTTGTTACTAATGACGCCGTGAAAGCCTCAGAAATCATCTTTATAAAGGTTTCTTAGACAAGTAGCAGTTGACCACGATAGAAACACGCTTATGAAGTTTATTCTACACAATTAAGGAGGACATAGACCTAATAAAAAACTAAACAAACGAAATAATAAAGGCCCAATAATGGTGGGCTCACCACCATTAGAATAAAGAAGTTAAAAATACTAGCTACTAGGATAAAACTTCGGTACACGAAATAGTTATTTATCTACGACAGTGTGTAAAATTGCCTTTTAGTTGGCAGTTTTAAGTTTGTAAAACGACTCTTATTAAAGAGTTATTAGACACGTTGTCAGTAGCAACGTGTTTTAATAGTAATTTACGATACAAGTGTGTAAAGCTACTCTTTAGGCACGAGTGGGGTAGAGTTAAAACGCGAGTGAGCGAGCGTTTTAAGCCCCGCGAGTAACTAAAGATGCTTTACGCATGTGTATCGTATAAGATTTTATCTACGATAGAATCTAGAAAACACAGTAAATATAAAAATTTTTTTTTAAATGTAAATTACGATTACCAGCAACCGGTCGGTTGCTACTGACAACGTGCCTAGTGAAATCTTTTAAACACGTTACTACTGACGACGTAAACTAATGAAAACATGTTATTAAACAGTCGTTTTACAAACTTAAAACTGTCAACTAAAAGACAATTTTACACACTGTCGTAGATAAAATTTTTAAAACGCGCACAATTACGACCGGTTGCTGGTAATCCTAATTAACATTTAATTTTTTTTTAATATTTACCGTGTTTTCTAGATTCTATCGTAGATAAAATATTGTACGATCAGAGCTGGGCAAATTACTTTTAAAAAGTAAATAATTACTAATTGCCAATTACCGCCCAATGTAGTAATTTAATTACCAGAGTTTTAATTACTCACAGGAAATAGTAATTCAATTACCAATTACTTAGTAATGGTAATTGTACAACGTCAATTACTTTTTCAATTACTTTTAATAAACTATAGTAGCCTAATACTTTATCACTCTTAAAGGTTTTTTGATAATTAATTCTTCTAGCTACATGCACCGTTCACCAAAACCAAAAATTTTTAGTTTGTTTTGATGTAAGATGTAAGTAAATAAATAAATTCAAAGATAGCAATTATACAGGGTGTCCAAAAAAATGGGACACCGATTTGGCATAGATTCCTTAGGTTATAATAAACCGATTAAACCTAATATACTTTAGTACAAAGTCCCTTCAGTAAGAAGTTATAGGGACTTGGAAGTTCAAATCTATATATTTTTTATATTAGTTTCCACATAAGTAATCACTAAAGTTGAGCTTTTTATTACGATTGTGTATTTAATTGCTGAGGCCCGAACGGCCAAAGCAAATAAACCACACAAGTATTGAAATGGAACTTCCAGTGCCCAGGGGTACATTACGTTAACGTTGGTTGACGTTTACCTACCGTAAAACAATGGATTACTTCACTGCCGATTTCTTGTATTTTATTTGACGATTTCGACATTCTTCACTCCCAATTAAAAAAAAAAATTTTTCGAATATGAAGAAATGCCGAATTTAACTTTGGCTAGATTTTGTAATAATATTAGAAAAAATAGCACGCTGAATATGTTATAAAAGTGATTTTTCTATATTCGTGATAAATTAATCCACTCCCTTTGCATCACTCCCTCGTAAATTAAACGTTTTCACTTTTCTTAACTTGTAGAACAATCTACTATTAAATACGCTTGACATGAGACTAAATGACGAAAATATGTAACTTAAAGTGATTGCCATATCTCAGTGACCCTGCGCAGTGATCGAAATTCTGTAAGCAAGGCTACAGACCAACCTGAAAATATCAATGCGATTTTGCTGCGTTTGATATCGTTTGCTATTTTCCTGCTTATAAGTAGGTTTTTGCGTTCTTTATCTACTTATATTTCCGTTTATTATAAAAAATAGTCTTATCAAATAAACGCGAAATATTGACACAACCTATTTTGAATTTCGCGTCTGCAAGCTAGCCTGATGTTTTTAAGTTGTACTGAAAACACCATTTGGGCGTCTCGCTCTACAGTTTTCTCCCTTGCTCCACTGCGCATTTGTGGTTGCTGAGATATGGCAAGACCTCCACCTAAGTATACAGAGTAGAGCATTGGATTTCTGAAGTGTTTGACAGCAAATTTCTATTTAGATTTTGTAGAACGATCCAATTGGCGCAACTTGAGCAGGTTTTGTTGGCTCTGGTCGAAAATACTTCTTTTACCACTTTATACGAAAGTGACATTTTCTGCCGCCTGTTAGGGGTTTCCCGAAAATATACGTTTGGTTCCCTGGTTAGTTTCCAATGGCAGTGGGAGGGAATATAATACATTGACTGCCGTTGCCATTAGAGATGGGAGACAATGTGATTATGATTAACAATAAATCAACTAGCCTCCTGGTTTTCATATTTAAATATTTTTGAATGCAGCTGATTACAAGAGATAGTCTCATCATAAAATGTAAAAATGTTGTATGTATAACACTGGACTAAAACGTCATTTCATCCTTTGCCTGATTACAATAAATTGATTAGGTACTGTTCTCGCAAACTCTGAAGAACTAAACTACATCTGCGGGAGGGAATGATACATTTTCCTCCCTAGTAATACAAATAGTTATTAAAAATGAGTTAGGTAACTTCTGCAATTTTAAAACTAAATATCGATTTGGTGTTGATCAGGGGCCGTTGAAAGTTGACAGATGACTGATAAACCTAGTTGAAAACGCTGATTGAAATAAGAATTCGTACTTTAGATACAAAATCAAAAGACATTTGCTCAAGCACGTAAAAATGAAGTATTTTTTTTACATTCAAGTGACCTTTATACCATGTGTTCAAAAAGAAATTACATAAGGGTTGGCCATGGCAATTTTTAGAATTTTCAATCGCGATATCAGAGTATAATATAAACTTATGACAGTAACAACAGTGATGATGTTAATTAATTCTAAAGCTTGCTATTGCCAATACTTTTATATTCCATGGCCAACCCTAAAAAAACACACACAAAATTACTGTTGACGCTCTACAATTAAATTGCTCAGGTTGCTTTCATATTTTTACTTCAAATTTCAAAATGTTATTAACATCTTTAATAATACCTATTGATTTTAAGTTTAGGGTAATAAAGTATCTGAAATTACGTAAATTGGGTCACTATACACGGTTCTTTTAAAAAACTAAATGGAATTTTGTGTAAAATCATTAAGAAGCCAATATTTGAATGTCTTGTAATTAGTAAGAGGGTTTTTAATAATAATCGAAGCTAACATGCTGCAGCAGTCCATAAAAATTTTGCACTAGTGCCAGTATACAAAGCAGCATATGAGCATTACAAGGCAAGAAAGCGACAAAGAATGGATAATTTACAAAATGTTCAATGCAAGAATGCGGTAAACTTATGCGGCGGTGTTTTAAAATTACCATACGCCATAATACATTCTTGAGTCAACCAGACATTTTAGATGTGTTTTCCTCTGTTTAAATGTTGTTATCGGATTTTGTCAGTTTAGTTCAATTCCTCACTCAAAAACGTAATTTTCTGGACTTAACGTCTGTTACACTTGCACGGATCGTTTAAAACAAGCAAATTGAAATGAATAAATAATCATTATGAACCAATATCGTCTAATGAAGCTATTTAAAATTATTATTTTACCGTAGGTATTGTAATCTGTAATGTACTTACCGCATATATTCTTATAGCGTCTCTCACAATAAATATTATTGTCACTATTACAAGCTACAGATACACGCACTAATGCTCGTGGACGCGTCATACAAAATGCAGAAGTTGCTGTTATTCGACTTGTTAGAGGAAATAATAAAGTAGGCTTATATTGCGCGGGGTATACCCTGCGATTTGCTTAATATGTAACTTAATAAGACCTTATCTTGTTTTTTGCATTCTGGAGATTTGGCACCCTATCGAGGTCAGTAATTCAGTAATTGAAATACCACAAAATAATTCAATTACCTCGAGTAATTTCAATTACCAAAAGTAATTCAAATACCTATAAAGTGATTTAAATACTTTAGAGTAATTTAATTACACGAAAGTAATTGAGTAATTGAATGCAGTAACTAATTACTTTTAAAAAGTAATTTTCAAGTACTTTCTAACAAATATGGCAATTCCCAATTACAATTACCGCATTTTGAAAAATAATTCAATTCCAAGGCAAATAAACAAAAAGGAATTTAGTTAGTAATTAAATTAAAAAGTAATTCATTACTGCCCAGCTCTGTGTACGATACACATGCGTAAAGCTTCTTTAGTCACTCGAGGGGCTTAAAACGCTCGCTCACTCGCGTTTTAACTCTACCCCACTCGTGCCTAAAGAGTAGCTTTACGCACTTGTATCGTAAATTACTATTAGCTACGACATTGTGTAAAATTTCCTTTTAGTTGGTACTTTTAAGTTTGTAAAACGACTGTTTAATAACATGTTTTCATTAGTTTACGTCGTCATTAGTAACGTGTTTAAAAGATTTCACTAGGCACGTTGTCAGTAGCAACGTGTTTTAGAATTTTTAAAATACGCAAAATTACGACCGCTTGCAGGTAATCCTAATTTACATTTTTTTTATATATTTACCGAGTTTTCTAGATTCTATCGTATATAAAATATTGTACGATACACATGCGTAAAGCATCTTGAGTCACTCGCGGGGCTTAAAACGCTCGCTCACTCGCGTTTTAGCTCTACCCCACTTGTGCCTAAAGAGTAGCTTTACGCACTTGTATCGTGTCTCAAAATTGACGCCCGTGCTTCTGGGATTTGATTTAGTGGGCTAAAAGAAATCGAAAATGAAGAGTGGAAAATGTTCCGTTTATCTTTTGTTATGGAGTTATGAATAAAAACAAAAATTTTGGATATAAACTTTAAACTTTATGAAAAACGAATGGTATTTGAAAACAAGTTATTTTCCACATTTGTTGTCGCAAAATGTGTTCAAATAGGTTGCCTCCTACTTCAAGGCAAACATTCGCACGATTATGTATCAAGTTTTATAAACGTCATTTTAGTCACGAGGTTTAATAAAATGTGTGACTAATAAGTTTATAAAACGAGTTGCATACTATACTTTTTCTACGACCACAAATTTAGACAATATAACATTATTTCATTAAGATTTTGAAAATTATGTTAGATTAAATTATGCTTGAAACGTCAAAGTTGACTGTTGGAAGTTGAAAACTAACTTCATTTATGCCATTAAAAAGTTCAGTCCGTGACTAAAACGAACGAACCCACGGCTTGTGAAGGTATTTTAAAAGATTACTTAGCGTCATGGAAACATATACCATAAATGGAAATTTAAAGATAGGAGTAGAAAAAAGTTATTATTTACATTTTCATCAATAACTCGATAACAAATGACGGGCGTCAATTTTGAGACACCCTGTATATAGAAGAGCATTATCCGAAGGAAGTACTAGAACAGAGGAAATTACTAAATCATGAGTTGAAAGAAGCTAAGAAGCAGGGAAAGAGGCGTACATCAGATATGATAAACTAATAATAGATCGAAAAATAACTTCAACACAAACAATATATGAACAAAGAACAGTACGAACCAATGAGAGCAGTGAAGTAAGTGACAGTGAGCAAGAAAGCTTACTAAACGAGAAAACAAAAACGAATATATCAGAAGAAGAAAAATATAAGAAGGAAGGAAAGGAAGATAAGAAAAGAAATAAAGAAGTAGATCTGAAAACTCCGAAGAAAACTCGCCAGGAAAAGAAACGAATTTGGCAAAAATCTACAAAAGTTTAACAAATACAGAAAAACTAAAAATGGTACAAACACTCTTGGCACCAATAGAAAACAAAGGAAACGAAAGGAAGGACAAAGTAATAAAAGCTCGACAAAATCCTCCAGACAAAAACCAATAGCAATAAAATATTTCAAAAGATCAAATAAAGCAGACCCAATCGAGGAATAAGGAAAATGAAAAGGAAAATAAAATAGTATTAAACAACACACACAAAAAGTTTAAAAGTAATAATAAATTAAATACAGACTTAATAACAATAGCAACGTGGAACACAACACATATAAACGGAAAAGAAGAACTAATAGATGACATAAGGACAAGAAAAATTCAAAGAGCATGGCCATCGCGTGGGTTTTTGCTCGACTTCACAAGGTGCAAGGCACATTAAGCCAGAAAATGCTGGGTGTTCATATACAAATACTACGCGGTCTAAGCCGAAATTCTATTCTAAGGAGAATAATTCGAGTAACCGCGAAAGCCTCAAACAGTACATGTTATACGTTTGGTAGTACTGAAGTGTATTGTCAGTCTATGTCAAATTCGAGATTTGCAGGTTAAATTTTACGTCAGTCAAAAACTAACCTTTTAATCTCGAATTTGGCATAGACTGACAATACACTTCAGAACTGCCAAACGTATAACACATATCAAGGCCTGCTCAGAATTTTTTTTTTAATCTCGTGGTATAATAAGTATATATATAACTATTAAATAAACATGAGAAACAAATGAAAATATAATACTAATAGATTATAATGCTCGAGTAAAAAAAATGATAAACAGGGGGACTAGGAAGTATAGGCAAATACGTAAAATCTGTTAAAAACAGTAACACAGACATGTTGCTTGAGTTTAGTATAGCGAATAATCTTGAAATAGGAAATACATTTTACAAACAGGAAAACAAGTATACATTTGAGGCAACAGAAAGAAATGCAAGAAACCTCATCGATTATATAATATACACATCAAATGCAAAAACTAGTAAAAGAAGTAAAAACAATTAAAAACCGGGAAATATCCACACAACACAAACTAGTACATTGGCGGACAATAAATTTAGGCCGGCCTGTCATTCCTTGACATCTACTACTACTACTACTACTCGTACTTAGGTATGTCCAACTAATCTCAATTTCGGCCTAAATTTATTGTCCACCAGTACCAGTACCAGTAAACTTAAGCAGAATTAAACAAGGAGACTCGCTAAGCCCCCTTCTATTTGTCAGATTCATACACAGAAGAATGAAGAACTGTACAAGGACGCCAAAAACAATCATGGGCCATAAAGATCTCAACCCTATCAGAATGGAGGTATTGTTATATATGCAGACGATATAGTGCCCATAGCAGACAAAATTACAAAAATGCAAACCCTGATTGATATATGGACAGAAGAAATTGAAAGGATGGGAATGGAAATAAATGAATAGAAAACAAAATCAATGTAAATAAACCGAAACAAACAGAATAGTCAATATCATTTTAACTGTAAAGAAAAGCAGCAAGAAGACAAAGCAACAAATTTATAATACAACAGTAATCACAACGATCTTGTATATGACAGAAGTTCAACCAACACTAATAGAACATAAAAGAAAACAGCAATAGAAATGAAGTTGCTGAGAAGGATAAAAGGAATATGTAAATTAGACAGATGGAGAAATGAAATGGTATACAAGGAATCAATTAAAATAAAGATAGAAAAAAAAACAACCAGCATGGCATGGCTATGTACTCAAAATGAACCTCAGAAGAAAAACTAAGCAATATCTACAAGCGAAGATAACGGAAAGAAGAGACAAGGAAAACATTAGAAAAAATACTGAAAGAATTAATAACGTCAGAAGGCACAATACCAGAAGAAGTAAAAGAAATAGCGCCGACAGAAAAAATGGAGGGAATGGATAACATTACAATACCCAATGGTATTAAGGGATAAGGGAAAGAAGTTTATTTCATTAACAATTTTTACGTGATGTTAACGAATTATTGATTGTTGATGTCAGAATCGTTTAAAAAATATTGTGTGCCGCTGTAGATGACTATAAGTTAATATAAAATATGGGAATGACTTTTCTGAATTTTATCCATTTATTCCGATTTTGTTAGCAACCTGGGCCCAGTATGATCAAGAATAAACCAAAACCACAGTAAAAACCCATGTAATAGAATATTGTATCAAAACCATCGCAGTGTAATATAAAAACAAGGACATGAAAATTCTTCATTATAAAAATTTTATTTGAATCTCGGATGTAACATATTTTAAATCAGTAGATAGCCTATATACTTTGTGCCAGAAAAATCGCAGTTTCCCAGTGTCGCAATCAATGGAACCAGGAATTATGCATGTAGTGGTTACATCTAGCCCCCTTTGCACTGATTTTACCATTTGGATTAGTTATATCCCATAGCCAGACAATAGCCTTTACCGTACACTTTCCGGCTACCATACAAACACCTTTGGCGGTCGTGGCCCCTGTAAGTTAGCCAAGGGCCCAGGCCACAGCCCATGCTTCGCAGTTAGTAACGAGCTCTCAGCCTAAATTAAGAGGAAGGATTGTTTGTTAAGCTGGTTCCTCTATTTTAACTTCACTGCCTTTCCTACAATCAACGAAATTTGTATTGCGTCAATTACACGTTATTTTCTTACCGACTAACCTCAAATTATGTTCCTCACATTATTCACCTCCTCCTGAATGAACCTTTTACCAAACTGCTACACTAATCTATTCAAGGCATAGTATTTCGACCCATAAAAAATATTGGCCCCAACTCATGCAGCTTGCTTGCAACTGCCATGTCAGCTGTGCGGATTCAATTTGTGGTGAACCCGTCACTGGTGTGCATCGTACTCGGTGACCCAGTAACTTATAAAATGCAGAGGTGGAACCGGTTCCATCAAAAAAGTATTCTTGTAGCAGATGTAGTACTTCGTTAATACCTTCGTGAATTCATACTATATTTGCTATTTCGAACTCGAATGAAGTATATGTTGGTTATGTGAGCCAACACTGGGGTGCTGTAATTTATTATTAAATTAATCAATTATCTGAGTATGTGGGTTATTTTACCTGTTCTTAATTAAGTTCTTGCTAAAATTGTCAATTAATTCTTAGTGTCAAATATTATAAAAATAAAAAGAGGACCATCTTTGATAATATAAAAAATATTGGCAGTGGCTCTGGTACCAGCTACGGGATTTCTTCCCGTATTTTAATTGTAAAGGTACTCACTCTTACCTGAATTAATAATAAGGACCCACTATTAGAACAGACAACGCAGAAAAATTAAGCACAAATAAATCACACGCATTACAACTCCATACTGTCTAGTGCTTGGTTTGAATCGTTTCCGCTTCCTCTAACAAATTTCATAGAGTTTTTATGAGTATCAAAATTTCCTTTACTGTTTTTCAATTTATTTATCCATTCGTGCCAGGTGCACGGAACAAATAAACCAGCACGGATGTAAATATGTAAGGGTACGATTATAGGGAAAGGTGTTGTACAGTCGATTGTAAAATTGCATAGAATAAAAAGTTTAGTTATGAAAACCTGCCTGGCATTTTAATATGTTTCAATTAGTACTATACGACTAAATTCTGCCGATTCCAGTAAGGATACTTTCCTGGCGTAGTATGTATACTATATTTTTCAAACCATATACATTTCAGTAAAAAAATCACAAATAAATCAAAATATTAAAATTTTTGGAACGAATCATAGTGACGGATTAGTGATTTAACCTATATTAATATCACTGATACAATACAGAGTCTATTTAATTTTGTAGTTATTTGATTCAGTCATCCAAAATATTTTTCTGACTAGTCAAGAAAGTAATTTCATTACTGATTTCGTAAATATCTATTTTCTATACCAAAACGGGTATCGAAATGGTTTCAGAAACTAGTATATTATGTTATTAGGAGCAAAAGTTATATTTTATGTGGCGAGGCTGGACGGGTTATCTGCCGAGCTTGCGAGGCAGATAAGTACAGCCGAGCCACATAAAGATACTTTTGCTCCGAATAACATATAGTATTTTTTCTTCAAAAGTTTTTATAACAAATTATTTACAACTTTGTGAACAAAATTTGAAAAAATTACTTGATCTCGTCAGCGGCAGATAAAGTTGTCAGCGGCAGATAATAACTTTATCTGCCGCTGACGAGCGGCAGATAAAGTCGGCAGCGGCAGATAATATTATCTGCCGCTTGGCAATAAAGTGACAGTTTAGCATCATCAATCCAGCAGTATAATGCCATATTTTACTGCCGTTTGAAGAAAAAAGTATTTTATGTGCCCCAAGTAAATAACTGCAAAGTTAAAAAAGATTTGTATTTATTTTCATGAGTAATATTAATATAGGCTAAACTATTAGTTCGTCAACATGATTCTTACCAAAAAATTCTAACATTTTCAACTATTTGCGATTTCGAATTTTTTACTGAAATTAAAACTTTTAGAAAAAATAGTGTAAGTATATAATACTCCAGAAACAACTTCTGGACCCCAGGGCTTAAAATACTAATCCTGACGGCCTCTTACTTCAAACAGCCGCCTCGTTCTGTAAAGCATCACTTTGCTGACTTGTTACGTAATATATTATTTCAGAACAATGACCTTAATGTTTTAATCAAGAACTAAATTGAAAATGTTGTCCTATAGATTTTTGCATTCAACTGTTCGTTGGGCCAGGATACAGGCATTTTTAGTACAATTACTTCAATGTTTCGTGCTTACAGCAGTGGCTAAAGAAAAGTGTTGTACGCCGCCTTATGTACCAAAAATACTGACAGAAAATGAAGTTTTTCCATACTGATAATAGAAAAAAGGCACCTCTGCAAGTGTGCTATATGTTGTACCTTGCACCGATGTCAAAAATGTTAGCAAATACCCACAAAGAAATGTTTTATTGTTTACTAGCATATAAAAATTTTACAAAAACAAAAATAACACATTTAATCCAAATTATTCCAATTTATAATTTGAAAAATCCCCAGAAAAATTCAGGGAACCACCTGCGACTACAGGTTTTGACAATCGTAATACAATATGTAGTATATCAAGATTATACACTTTTTGCCATAATTTTTGCAAATGTATATGATTGTGGACATATATACTCAAGTCTTCTCAAATATTTTAAAGTAAATCCTTGATTTTCTAGAACTTTTGTAATGTTTTATAACTTGCTTCAAATTTCTCTGCCCAATTGCTATCCATATCTAAATCTTCAATACAACTCTTTTCGTCAGCTTTAATCATCTTTCTTTAAAGGCCTTAATTATCGTTTCTTTAACCTTCTTTTTTCAGCTGCAAATGAGTTTTTGTCTCTGTTTTTGCTACTTCGATTTCTTCTTTGTTTGGAGTATCGGTATGAATCCTTGACTTAACCCTTTTTCTTCCACCAGTGGTGACTCTTAGTCAAAGCCGGGCAAATTAGTTTTAAAAAGTAATTAATTACTAATTACTGGGACAATGAAATAGTAATTCAATTATCAATTGCTTGGTAATATTAATTGCACAATATAAATTACTTTTTCAGTTACTTTCAATGTAAATTGTGGTGGTATATTTGTATTTAGTGTTATTTAGATAGATCTGTGCTAGTATATCGTTTGAAACAAGCAAATTGAGAAGAATAAATAATCATTATGAACTAATATCATCTGATTAAACTAGTTATTAATTATTGTAGAAACGAAGAAATTATGTTTTTACTGTACTGTATTGTGTAATATGTAGTACTTACTGCAGATATAGTGTCTGCTTCTTACACAATAATTATTAGCAAGCTACACTGTGACGCAAAACACAACATATGCACATCCCATCTAAAAACATACCCGTCTGCACCAAATGTATTCCTTTTGCTCGTGTTAAAGCTGATCGAAATCCGCTTATTATGGTGAAAACCCATTTGGAAGGGCTTTAGATATGTTATTTACTGTAACAGATTTTTCAGCGTTTCGTGGGTGTATCATCTATTCTTTCTCAAGTTTTAAACTGCATAAATACCGATCTGTCTAAGGGGAATGAAATGTAGGTGTTTCGGAATTTTTGGCCGTTCTAGAACGGAAACATGCTACCGACTAGATTTGGGAAAATACATCTGGTTCGACTTATCTCAGAGGGTCTTAATGCCAAAATAAAGGGCGCCAAGTGGTTCTATCTGGCACATTTACCTCTGGATACTTGAGACGACTAACTACTCAAGCTAAAGCCAAAACTCAAATAAAACCCAAAGTCTTAAACTGATCGATAACAGATGTTCACATTAACGCATAAATATAAAAACATCACAGATCATACTTAAAGTAAATAACTATATTATACTTGATCGGGGTCCTCAAATCTATAACCTTACTTAAGAAGAAATTACCATAATTTTTTTCTAAGAGGGATTCGTAAAGTTAACATAATGCAAACATGTAATGCTTTACACGATCAATTTAGAATGTATAATCTCACTGACTGAGTAAATTTCACACTTTTCCAAATTGAATGTAATAATTTTCCAAGGTGTTTTACTTATCCAGGCACCTGTAGATTTTTACCCACACTCAATAAAAATCATACCAACATCTGATGCAATAAATTCAATACTAAATCAAGTACTTAGTATATTTGGGTCTAGTGTAAAAATTAAGTTCGCCCATCAGCGACTCACTAATAGCTACCACAACACTTTAAACGTTATTAAATATTTACTTCTATACAGAAATTACTCCGAAATACATACTACAATAATGAACTTGATAGCAACTACAACTTAGCGAACCTTGATTAACAATCACAATATAATAACGCGAAACCTGAATCTTTACTGCAAATACTAAAAGTAAAACTTGACAAACCTTAATTAACTACAATATACAAACCGTTAGCTTATAAGGCACATTAAAAATTACTTCTATCTACTTACACGTTGTGTAAAATGCCCACAGCATCATCACTACATCCAATGTCAGAAAATAAAATATGTTAAACCTAAATGCGTTAACTACGTATGTAGGGGATCATACGGCTAATTATAGGGAGGCTGTTTCATCAGGAATGATAATAATGCTACTCTCTGTAAATATCCAACATACCACACTCCTAAAATTACAGCATCCAATCCTTATGCCAGCATAGGGGGGAACATCGCCTATAACCCAACATACGCTAATATTGTAGTCTATAGTAATAATACTACTAGTGCTAGTTGAATCAATAATAATCAACCCGCAAGTAGCCATGACTCCTTTATGTCAAAACATTTTTAAAAAGTTAATACCCCACATCGATCAAATTAAAAACTTTATAATGTAAATGTCAGTGGCTGCACGTAGTTAATCAAAATTTCATACATAAGTTAATACTAGCAAATTGGAATGCTGATGGGAGAAACTTGTATAAATAATTTAACAAAAACTCAAGTAGGGAGAAGTACAGGGTCCGGCAGAATGACCGACTCTATTTGAATTGTTAATAACTGTTTCAAGTTTTAAAATATTTTTAATTTTTTTCTAAAATGTAAAGTAAAACCTTGCCAATTTTATTAATTATATCAATTTATTAAAAATATTAGGTTTTGAAAATAACATCACCCGAACTGAAATTTCATTTTCACACTATTTAATACAGATTAACCTAATCCATAATTTGATTAAATTCATCAAGTTGGAAAATTTAATTAAATTCATCAAGTTGGACCTATCAAACAGAATTCTTCACCGTATTTTAAAGGATTTAAAATGTCATCCTTACAAAGCTCAAGTCGTGCACCAATTACTACCACGAGATTTGGAAGTTCGGGTTACGTTTTGTGAACAATTCCTTCAACTACTGAATAATCACTAAATTAATTTGAAGCAAGTGCTAATATTTTTAATAAATAAATTATATTGTAACTAAAATTGGCAAGTTTTTACTTTACATTTTTGAAAAAAAAATTAAAAATATTTTAAAATTTGAAACAGTTATTAACAATTTAAATAGGGTCGTCATTCTGCCGGGCCCTGTATAATGTTGTAATGCAGTGCAGCTACAATGGCAACAGATAACAGCACAAAGAGACGCTGCACAAGGTACAACTGTGTCCATGGTACAACAATTTCCTCTATGCCATCACTAGGAGAAATACATATCTTTAAAGTTTACTTTTTATTATTAAAAATTGCAACATATCAGCTATAAATACAATGAAATGCAACGAAATGAAAAAACACTATATAGCAAAGACCTACTCGTCGAACAAGCTCTTGATGTCAATCTTGGAGAAGATATTATTGGAGTAAGCTTTAAACACGTCACCAAAAGCTTGTTGATAGGCGGGCTTGACATCTTCCAGAAGCACCTTCCAATTATCATTCAGCACCTTGTTGGTTTCTGCACTAAGCCTCTCGTCCCCGCTGATAATATTTTCAAAATAGTACGATGCATGCTGAGGATCCATCGTAAATTGGAAGTCCTTTATCCTGTAGTACGACTTCCCCTTCTTTTTCACCACGTCGGAGAACAGGTGGAGGGCGACGGCGCAGTCCTCTGAAATAAATAGTTCCAATTTTAGCTAATAAGTCAAGAAACCATGTCGTGCTCTTACTGAAAATCGTAACCGACTTGCCCTGGCCGTTGATGGGGAGCACCAAAATTCGGCCCTTGAAGAGATAATCAGATTCAATCCTAATTTCTGGCACCGTGTATGTCATGTCTGATGCGAACTGTTCCCTTGTCACCGTTGTGCTGGAAATGAAGGATGTGCTTTTTTAAATGCTCATATGATGGAAACAAAATCAAATACTGTATTTAGTCCTAAATTACAATAGGAACATTTAGATTCTACCAATGCCTAAGCTTCTATTATTACTGATGCATATTTGTATACAACTCAAAAAATTAACAATTACACCGATTACACGTTCGAATATTTCTAATAGAATTTCGGAAATACTTTCAATTTCAGATTTCAGATAGCCCCAAGGAAATTGTCGAGTGGCAATAAATCAGAAGAACGAGCAAACCAAAATTGTTCCGCTTTTTGTGAAAGTAAATGACCTGAAAAGTTATCTCGTCACAGTACCTTCTGCTGAAACCATGGCACATCCACATGCAAGTATACTAGATTATGAGCACCCACGCCAAAGAACTGAACCGTTCCATAGAAGATTAGATTTGATGAATGCGTAAAGTATCATTCTACTGAAACCTCAGCAACCCAAAGCACTCAGGACAAAGGTTTGAACCATCTCACCGTTTCCATTGATGCCTACATTTGACGGATACGTCTAGTTTCATCCTATTGACGCCGTCCACTTGCCAAACTAGTTGATTAATACCATTCGCGATGAAGGTTTGAACCATACCAGCGTTCTTTGTTGATATAGATGTATTAGATGAACGTGTGTAGCACCATTCTAATAAAACTATTGGGCACTTACGACGAAAATGTGAACAATTTCAACGTTCCTCATCGATACCTAATTTTAATGAATGCTTCTAGCAGCCTACTATTGAAACCATAGACTGTCTACTTGTATAGTTAGTTGATTGATAGCATTCACGCCAAAGCTTTGAACTACCTTAGTGTTCTTCACCGATGCTTAGACTTGATAAATGCATCTAGTACCCTTCTACTAAGACCATGGAACGTTCATATGTGAAGCCAGTAGATTAATAGCACTCACGGCGAAAATTAGAACAATATCAACATTTTCTATTGAAGACTATATTTGTTAAATGCGTATAGCATCATTTAACTGAAACCATGGAACGTATGCGTGTAAAGCAAGTTGATGGACAGAATTCACGACGAAGATTTGAACAATCTCAGCGTTTTCCAGTGACGATTGAATTTAATGCATGATTCTAGCGCAATTCTTGTGAAACAATGGAACATCTATGTGTAAAGCTAGTTCATTGATATAATTCAGGTTTGATTAATGCGCATCATTATATTAAAACCATGGAACGTCTATGTCTAAAGCTATTCCACTACTAAAACTCAAGACGAAGTTTTGAACCATCTCAGTATTCTACATTGAAACTTAGAATTGATGAATGCGTATAGCATCATTCTACGATTCTAGGCATTCACGACAAAAATTTGAACCGCAGCGTTTTCCATTAAAGAACAGATTTGACAAATGTGTATAGCATCATTCTACTGAAACTGGGGACGTATAAGTTCACAACTAAGTGACTACTAAGCACCCACGACAAAGGTTTGAACCATCCCAGGGTTCTGAATTAAGGCTTAGATTTGATGAATGCGTATAGAATCATTCTATTCTCATAGTTCATGACGAAGTTTTGAATTATCTCAGTGTTATCCAGTTACGTTTAGAGATTATGGATGCGTCTAGCTTCATTCTACTGAAACGATAGAACGTCCACCTGTAAAGTTAGATGATTAATAGCATTTACGATAAAGATTTGAACCTCAACAGTTTCCATTGAAGAATAGATTTGACAAATGTACAGCACCATTCTCCTGATACCAGGAACGTATACGTTCACAGCTAGGCGATTACTAGCACCCACGACAAAGGTTTGAACCATTCCAGCGTTCTACATTAAGGCTTAGATTTGATGAATGCGTATAGAATCATTTTATTGAAAACATGAAACGGCTAGTTGCTTACTAGTTCATGATGAAGGTTTGAACCATCTCAGAGTTATCCAGTTACGCTTAGAGGTGATGCATGCGTCTAGCTTTATTCTACTGAAACGATAGAACGTCCACCTGTAAAGTTAGATGATTAATAGCATTTACGATAAAGATTTGAACCTCAACAGTTTCCATTGAAGAATAGATTTGACAAATGTACAGCACCATTCTCCTGATACCAGGAACGTATACGTTCACAGCTAGGCGATTACTAGCACCCACGACAAAGGTTTGAACCATTCCAGCGTTCTACATTAAGGCTTAGATTTGATGAATGCGTATAGAATCATTTTATTGAAAACATGAAACGGCTAGTTGCTTACTAGTTCATGATGAAGGTTTGAACCATCTCAGAGTTATCCAGTTACGCTTAGAGGTGATGCATGCGTCTAGCTTTATTCTACTGAAACGATGGAACGTCCATGTGTAAAGTTCGATGATTAATAGCATTCACGACAAAGATTCGCAATTCAGCGGTTTCCATTGAAGAATAGATTTGACAAATGTGTATTGCATCATTCTACTGAAACCAGGACGTACACGTTCACAGCTAGCTGAATACTAGCTCCCACGACAAAGGTTGGAACCATTCCAGCGTTCTCCATTAAGGCTTAAATTTGATGAATACGTATAGAATCATTTTATTGAAACATTAAACGGCTAAGTGTAAAGCTAGTTGCTTACTAGTTTATGACGAAGGTTTGAACCATCTCAGAGTTATCCAGTTACGCTTAGAGGTGATGCATGCGTCTAGCTTTATTCTACTGAAACGATGGAACGTCCACGTGTAAAGTTCGATGATTAATAGCATTCACGACAAAGATTCGCAATTCAGCGGTTTCCATTGAAGAATAGATTTGACAAATGTGTATTGCATCATTCTACTGATACCAGGGACGTATACGTTCACATCTAGGCGATTACTAGCACCCACGACAAAGGTTTGAACCATTTCAGCGTTCTCCATTAAGGCTTAGATTTGATGAATACGTATAGAATCATTCTATTGAAAATATGAAACGGCTAAGTGTAAAGTTAGTTGGTTACTAGTTCATGACGAAGGTTTGAACCATCTCAGAGTTATCCAGTTACGCTTAGAGGTGATGGATACGTCTAGCTTTATTCTACTGAAACGATAGAACGTCCACGTGTAAAGTTTGATGATTAATAGCATTCACGACAAATATTTGAATCTCAGCGGTTTCCATTGAAGAATAGTGACAAATGTATATTGCATCATTCTACTGAAACCAGGACGTATACGTTCACAGCTAGCTGAATACTAGCACCCACATCAAAGGTTTGAACCATCCCAGTGTTCTCCATTAAGGCTTAGATTTGATGAATGCGAATCATTCTATTGAAATCATGGAATGTCGAAGTGTAAAGCTAGTTGATTACTAGCTCATAACGAAGATTTTTACCATCTCAGAGTTATCCAGTTACGCTTAAAGATGATGTATGCGTCTAGCTTCATTCTAGTGAAATGATAGAACGTCCACGTGTAAAGTTAGATGCTTAATAGCATTCACGACAAAGATTCGCAATTCAGCGGTTTCCATTGAAGAATAGATTTGACAAATCTGTATTGCATCATACTACTGAACCCAGCGACGTATACGTTTACAGCTAGCTGATTACTAGCACCCACAACAAAGGTTTGAACCATCCCAGCATTCTCCATTAAGGCTTAGATTTGATGAATGCGCATAGAATCAATTTATTGAAAACATGGAACGTTTAAGTGTAAAGCTAGTTGAGTACTGGTTCACGACGAAGGTTTGAACCATCTCAGAGTTATCCAGTTACTCCTAGGAATGATTGATGCTTCTAGCTTCATCCTACTGAAACGATAGAACGTTCACGTGTAAAGTTAGATGATTAATAGCATTCACGACAAATATTTGAACCTCAGCGGTTTTCATTGAAAAAAGATTTGAAAAATCTGTATTGCATTATTCTACTGAAACCAGCGCCGTATATGTTTACAGCTAGCTGATTACTAGCACCCAAAACAAAGGTTTGACCATCCCAGCTTTCTCCATTAAGCCTTAGATTTGATGAATACGCATAGAATCATTGTATTGAAAATATGGAACGTTTAAGTGTAAAGCTAGTTGAGTACTGGTTCACGACGAAGGTTTGAACCATCTCAGAGTTATCCAGTTACTCCTAGAAATGATGGATGCATCTAGCTTCATCCTACTGAAACGATAGAACGTTCACGTGTAAAGTTAGATGATTAATAGCATTCACGACAAATATTTGAACCTCAGCGGTTTTCATTGAAAAAAGATTTGAAAAATCTGTATTGCATTATTCTACTGAAACCAGCGCCGTATATGTTTACAGCTAGGTGATTACTAGCATCCACGACGAAGGTTTGAACCATATCAGGGTTCTCCATTAAGGCTTAGATTTGATAAATGCGTATAGCATCATTTTATTGAAATCATGGAACGTCAACCTGTAAAGCTAGTTGACTACTAGCTCATGACGAAAATTTGAACCATTCAGAGTTGTCTAGTTAGCTTGGAGATAATGGATGCGTCCAGCCTCATTCTACTGAAACCATAGGACGTCCACGTGTCAAGTTAGTCGATTAACAGTATTCACGACAAACATTTGAACCTCAGCATTTTCCATTAAAGTATAGATTTGAAAAATGCGTAGAGCATCATTCATGAAACCATGGAACGTATACGTTCACACCTAGGTGATTACTAGCCCCCACGACAAAGGTTTAAACCATATCAGCGTTTTATATTGACGCTTAAATTTCATCTATGCGTATAGCGTTATGCTACTGAAACAATGGGAATGCTACGTGTAAAGCTAGTTTATTGCTGATATTCACGATGAAGTCAACCTGTAAAGCTAGTTGATTACTAGCATTCACGACGAATATTGCAACAATTTCAGCGTTTTCCATTGAAGGATTACATTTGATGAATGCGTATAGTATCATTCTATTGAAACCGTGGAACATCTAAGTGTAAAGCTAGTTGACTACTAGTTCACGACGAAGGTTTGAATCATCTCAGAGTTATCCAGTTACGCTTAGAGATAATGCATGCGTCCCGCTTCATTTTACTGAAACGATAGGACGTCCACGTGTAAAGCTAGTTGATTAATATCATTTGCGATAAAGGATTGAACCATGTCAGCGTTCTCCATTGATGCGTAGACTTGATGAATGCACCCTTCTGCTGAGACCATAGAACGTTCATATCTAAAGTTAGTTGATTAATAGCACGCGCGATGAAGATTTGAAACACCCCACAACTTTTTTTGTGTAGTATCAACTTTTTTTACAATTAAATGAAAACCAATCCTGCTTTTTTCATTTAATTGTTTGAGTATTAAATGATTAAATGAACAGAATATCCTCAGGGTACAACGCCATAGCAATATGGGACAGTAATTGATCTAAGCATTAGCATAGGCAGTTAACCAACCGCTTTCCAGTTTTTACGCGGAAAAGCAAATCTGCATCTTGACAGACAGCCAGGGAGCACTACAAGAGCGTGTGCCATGACAGTTTTAGAATGCCACAAGCACTTGCTGCTCCTGGGTGAATACAGGTCGCTTAAACTGATTTGAGTAGTAAGACACCAAAGAAGAGATGGCAATTATGACGAATGGGCTAGATCAATCGGCTTAAACCAAGTAGTAGGACCAGAGCCCACCTGCGGCATGGCGTGCTCAACTACTAGAGAGCACTCCAGTACCAGTAGATGGTTGAAAACCAACATTGCAGACTCTATATGAAATGTCTATCTCAGTGCACAACACTGGTGTTCTTGGAAGAATCTTTAAACAGTGCTACTCCAGCATCGAAGAAATATAATATTGAAAATAGCGAGAATCCCCGCGGATCATTGCTGTATGATCAAACACTTATTCAATATAGGACTAAAGGCAGACCACCGTACAGTGTACAGATGTTAAGAAAATAAGGAAAAACTTCCATTCACTGCATCTGCGAATGCGAGCAACTAGAAACCTTCAGGATTAAACACGTTAAGGAAGAATACCCAATACCCAACACGCCCAGAACAACCCTACGGAGTAAATCCAAACCGTTTCTGAAAAGTTGGAGAATTATTTAAATATAAAAAAGTCGACATTTGGATGTACAATAAGTCTTTCAGGCCTCAGCGCATAGGATATAAGACCAGAAAACAAATAATAATAATAAGACAGAAGTAAACTAGTTACAGCAATGCTTTGGCAACAGTTTATAATTTCTCATTCTCCAACAAAATTGGGCGATATTTTACGATAACTTCAATAACGCACTCTTTTTTGCATATGTATCAACAACCCTACTTGATAACTTGGTAGTACGCATAATGTGTTCTGATTCTAACAGTATTGACAAAATTAAAGAAGCAACATATTATTTTAGAAATGAAGAAATAGGTAGATTTTGAGGTAATAGACGAGAAATATACAGAAACACAAATGTCACGGATTTATATTAAACCACAAATTATTTAAGCTACTATCTTAAAGGTATTGATAAAGTGGATCACTGTGACAAAATTAGAAAAAAAATTAAACAATTTCAAAGTAAACATTCTGATCAACTCAATGTTCAACACTTTGCGAAAGTTGTACAGTGTTTATTGTCCTTAGCATATACAGGGTGAGGCACATAAAGTGTTACAGAGCAATAGCACTCAAACTATTAATCATATCCAAAAATGTTTCAGACAAAAGTTTCAGTGTTCGAGAAGGCCGTCATACTGGACTGCTCTATTTTTTTATCGGTGGAGGCGCTGAAGCTACGTCAAGGTCAACTCCAGATTTTTAAATGGAACTATGTATTTTTTTATGACATTATTACCGATTTGAAGACAAATTCAGCTACCTGCAACACAAGGTCATTCTAGTTAGTAAAGTATGAAGATAGTCAAAAAATCGAAAAATATCGGAATAATCACTTTCAAAGGATCCACTAACCTTGGTTTGGTTCTACCTACAGAAGATGCTCGAAGTGATGATCCTCGACTTGTAAGCACTTGTTAATTCGCTGATGAAAAGACCGTCTAACTTCAGCTAACATTTGTGGTGTAATTTCGGTACATGCTCGTCGTATTCTGTCTTTCATGTCGTCAGGCGTGGTAGGTGCTACCGCCATTACGCGATCTTTGACAAAACCATAAAAAGTAATCTGCTGATGTTAGATCTGGCGATCGAGGTGGCCAAGCTACAGGACCGGCTCGTCCTATCCACTTTTCGCCAAAAATCTCATTCATCACTTGTCTTAAACATAGAGCATAATGGGGTGGTGCATCGTCGTGTTGACTCGTGTTTGTTGCACTGTTGCATTTTTCGATGTTTCGACTATTTTCATACTTTGCGTGACTAGAATGACCTTGTGTTTCAGGTCGCTGAATTTGTCTTCAAATCGGTAATAATGTCATCGAAAAAAAATACATGGTACCATTTAAAAAAGTGGAGTTGGCCTTGACGTAGTTTCAGCGCCTCCACCGATAAAAAAATAGGTTGGTCCAGTATGATGGCCTTCTCGAACACTGAAACTTTTGTCTGAAACGTTTTTGGATGTGATCAATAGTTTGAGTGCTATTGCTCTGTAACACTTTATGTGCCTCACCCTGTATATCTTAAGAATATGTTGCCCTTAGCAACCACAATAGCTTTGCTAATTTATTGACAAAAAACTGCCAGCTTTGATTAGTTGAGCTGTAATAGTTTAGAAGTTGTACAGGTTAGAAGTAGTGGTTGCGCAAATACTTTAAAAAATTGCAAAACGTGAGATTTAATTACCCACTAAATACGTACAAAGGAACGGTTTAACGTCAAAATAAATTAATGCAGATATTCCTATCGCGCTTGGGGATTCTGCTTGTTCCGATCAAGTAGTAAAAAATTGGTCTCGGGAACATGTGAAAAATGCTGATCGGCCTCATTTTGCGTGTACTCAAGAAAATATTGTAAATAGCAGGTTGACAACACTGGTCAATATTATGCAACGTTAGTTACAAAACTTTGTTATTGTATTAAAGAAAAACAAAAGAAACATTGTTACAAGGAATTCTCCTTCATCACGATAACGCTCCCGTTCATAAGAGGCTTTTTATATAAATGCAATTGGTGATATTTGATTTGAAATTATGAAGCATCTACCCTACATCCCTAACCTAGCTCCTAGCGATTTTTATTTATTCCTAAATCTAAGAGGTATACAAATTAGAAGCGATGACGCAGTTACAGCAGAAATCTTCTGTGATCAAGACTCTTAGTTTTCCAAGAATGATTACTGCTATGCTTAAGCATTGCTAGAATAATTGTATTCATGTTTATCAACATCAACACTCTGCACCATTATGAAGATAAGTATTAGCGATAGCAAGTGCTCTGTTTTGTTTTCATAATTCACGACAACGATTTAAAAAGCTAATATTCAGTATAAACGACTTAACGTCTACGAATTTAACTTCGACTTACTTGATTGTTTTCATTATTGCCTTGGTCAGATTATATATTTTCATGTTGGTGTGCCTTTGATTCTCCACCCCAACTGCAGAACCTGCGGCCTCAATAGAAAGACTTTGTATTTCGAGGGGTTCCAACGGTGTTGCACCCAGTTCCGGAAGACCTGTGTGTGAATATTAATTACAAACTGTAGCAGCACTAATATTTTAAACTGTTTAAAAGCTACAAACTTCGTGAGGAAGTTTACGTCAAATTCATCAAATCTACAAGAACCGAATTTTTAAATAAATCTTGCACTTACCATGTGCCATTTTTAACACAGCATCAGGAATAGCCCTCTTTAAGCATTCGTCGAGATGGTCTCCCACTTTGCATTTTTGAAAATTGGAAGCTGCAATAATATACGGTAAAACGATGCAAGATAATATGATATATACGCACGAAGCTTTCCTCCAAGTGTCACACCAAGCAACAGGATTAACACAAAGGCGCGCTGATGCATTTTATGAATGTTCGCTGCGGAGTCTCGAAGAACTAGTGCGTTCAACATTAGTTATAATCTCGTTTAGTGCTGCTCCGGGAATGATTACAATCTTATAAGAAACATCGAGGCAAACCGCTGAGTAATTATTTTTAAGTTCTAAAAAATTGACTGCCGTCAAACTTGTTTAAAAAAATTGTTGTCATACACGTACTTTACATAAACTGGTAGCTGATTTGTGTTTTACTCTTTTAAAATCGTGTTTCGAGTAGGTTTCTGCGAAATGTGTTCTACGTATTGGGATCATTGACGTCTTGAATTGAATTTTAATAATTTTAATTGGGTGGTTGAGATAGGTATATGGTGTCTGTGTACTTTCTTCCATGGGTGCTATGAATAGCAATCAAGTTAATCGACTAAATCGACCAAAATAGTGTTGTAAATTAAAAATTTACAAGTGTTACTGTCTCTTGATGTTTTTTGGTGCAACCGCCTGAACTATCGTCTACCAATACCCCAAAAAATACCAAAATTAAAATTTGAACATTAATGTTTAACAAAATGGTACACTATAGTATCCCCTGATTTCGGAAATGGGAAATATAAGGAACATAACAGAAGAAAATTTCTCAATTAGAACGAAAGCAACACATTATGTGGAAATAGAGAAAAGATGGTTGAGAGAAAACCAATAAGCTTAATAATAATGGACAGAATTGTATGAAATTTACAAGACTTTATACTTAAGTAATCAATAAGAAGAACTTCTGAACACAAAAATTAAAATAAGCTATAACAATAGTTCTAGATTTATGTCCATCGACAGAGATTCATATTTTTTGCATACACTTATTTTGTAAACCATTTTTGAAGGTGAAAGGGTCCTCGTGGTTGATATAAAGTTAAGAAAATGGCCATGTTCGAAATCCCAACTCGATGGGGAGGAAGTGGACCAGGAGAAAAAAAGAGTCATACTATCACTTCTCACTACAGACCTAAAGGACACGTTTTAACCCCTGAATGCTTCAATAGACGGAAGTAATAACAAAACTAATGATAATATAGCAACATCTCAGTATACGCGGAATAGCGAACTGTGAATACCCAAAATAGTCAGTAAGAAATAGCGTTTAACGATCCAGCTACTCCAGAGGAGGAGTGGGTTAACACTAGAATAATAAAAACAAAATATGGGCGCCACCAACTTGTTAAATAACAAACAACTTCCGGGATTGGGCCGTGTCATTATTGTCATCAGGAGGAAAAAGCAAAAAGAGCACGGTAACTCAACGTGTTAACCACGCTAAAGGCAAAACTCGACTAACGATCGGAAGGAGAAAGGCGCGAATTTCCGTAAGTAAAACGATTCAGTGGTGCGAGACCCCGCGTACAACCAAGCATAGCGCATTCCTGCCATTTTGTAGCCTGAATTTTTCCTCAAACAAAACTCGAGATAGAGAGACTAGAAAGGTATAAAACAAAGATGCTTGGCTAAAGGTACTTGAGTACAGCGACCAGTCTAGCTAGTTCCACCTGGCTGAGCCATTAGCCGCCTGTAGCTAGAGACGGCTTTCCTGTCGAGCCCGCTTGATTTTGATCAGGAAAACAGGCCCACCACACCGATCCGGACTTTGTATTACTGAATGACGAGTGTCCACTAATCCGAGATGTGTCCAGAACTATAAGGCACTTTAGACCCACCTGGAAAAATCTTTCAAAATTGTTGAATTGCTTCTACTCTCGAAAACCACCCTGAGACCACTGTCTATCTTATTTGATGCTTATTGAAAGCAACACTAAATACGACACTTCAAAGCAACCTTGCAACCCGTCATTAGCGTATTTATGTGGTTTTCCGGACCCGATGCCTGCAAATATTCCTTTCAAACGCTTTTCTTTGTAATCGTGGCTTGGTGGATCAAGTACTTGAAAGACTTCCAAAACGACCCTTAAACTGAACCCCGTGGCTTGCTGTAGCCGGCACCTGGGGTTTACTTATCCTGCATATCTACGGGCCAGGACTCTAACACTACACAGCCGAAGCGTCAATAACACGTCTTTATGCAGGCTGCATTGGACCCGCAGATTGCTATATAATAGTATATTATGTTATTAGAAGCAAAAGTTATATTTTATGTGGCGAGGCTGGACGGGTTATCTGCCGAGCTTGCGAGGCAGATAAGTACATCCGAGCCACATAAAGATACTTTTGCTCCGAATAACATATAGTATTTTTTCTTCAAACGTTTTTATAACAAATTATTTACAACTTTGTGAACAAAATTCGAAGAAAATTACTTGATCTCGTCAGCGGCAGATAATATTATCTGCCGCTGGCGAGCGGCAGATAAGTTGTCAGCGGCAGATAATAACTTTATCTGCCGCTGACGAGCGGCAGATAAAGTCGTCAGCGGCAGATAATAACTTTATCTGCCGCTCGTCAGCGGCAGATAATATTATCTGCCGCTTGGCAATAAAGTGACAGTTTAGCATCATCAATCCAGCAGTATAATGCCATATTTTACTGCCGTTTGAAGAAAAAATGCATTTATCAGGTCAATTTGCTGCCAGAAATAATTAAAGGTACGACATATCCACAGGGGGGCACTTTCTCCAGCCATCGCGAGGTCCCAGGGCATTACTAGATGAAGATTATGGTTCTTTTCCAAAACCCGGGGATTACAACCCATCTCGCTGCAAGCGTTGCGCAGTCACATTGGGAGCCGGACAGTCTAACCATAGCTGGCTGATACGGTCATATTTAATCTTATAGTTACAGAAACAATCGCATAAGCGCCAGGTAAAACTGCTTCGTTGCTGTACCGTGGGTTGCTGTCCTTCCAGGCCGACTACATCTTTCGCACTGTAAATTACATCGCTTCCAGGTACAGCTGTACTATCCAACCGTAATAAATGTTATTTTATTGTCTGATATTGTAAATACATTATGTAATTGACTTTAATGTAAGACAATTTGTCTTCCACATAAAGAATAGTAGACACGTTCTATCTAATAACTTTTTAATCTAAGCACTCAAGAATAATTCTTCTTAACATAGAATTTCGGCTTAGACCGCGTAGTATTTGTATATGAACACCCAGCATTGTCTGGCTTAATGTGCCTTGCACGTTGTGAAGTCGAGCAAAAACCCGCACGATGGTCATACTCTTTGGTGGCTCGTGTTGTTTGAGTATCTTGAGAACGGGGATACTTAGGCGGATTTGGCCGTTTTGCTGTTTGTGCATCCATATTCACTAACGTTTCGCAAGACCTTGCAGCTTGCATCACCAGAGTGAAAGTGCGACTTTCACTCGGATTGCTGCATTTTCTATGTTTTCTTCACAACTATAACGTACAACACTTTCCTTTTATGTAATTTCGTTAACATTTTTTTTTCTAGTCGTGCTTGGTATAGACTCTAAGTTGGATTTTTGTTTATTTTATATCCAGCCTCTAATATTTTTTGGACAAGCCCATAGTAACCTATAATTATTCTCACATTGGCGAAATTTAGAGTCATAACGTAGAGTAGTGATAGTGGATGTACATTTTTATTGGTAACTATATAATCAATAGTGGATTTTGTTCCCTAGAGTCGTCTAAAGTATATTTCACATATGTATTGTTAATCCTTAATTCATTACCTGAGCAGAAGTTTATCATCATTCTGTTGTCATTCAATCCGTTTCATGAAATCTCTGCTTAAATTCATGTATCGTGTTCATTCTAACATGAGCATTGAAGTTTCCTGCTATTATTGAAAATGCATGTCAAGTTTATTCATAGAATTTTTCTCTTTTTGTCTATGAGCATACCTACTCCTGCTTTTTTCCGCTTTCAACAGTACTGCAGATTAGGAAATATTCACTACATTGTTTTGGCCCTTTTCTTTTCTTTTTGCTTCCTGAATGGATATTTAATGATGTTTTAATTTGGTTTTTGTTGAAAGATTATATGTTCCAGGTTCTATGTCTGAATCTGTTTCGTTTCTTCCAAATTGTAATCCCACTCCGAAGCATGATTTAGGCGATAATTAATTTGACGACGGGAAAGCGGATAACCCGTTTCGTCAATCACCCTCTTTCATCCGGGCTTGGGACCGGCACCGACATCCAACAAGCTAATCAATCCACTTATTGAATGTCGGAAGGGGAGTTCTGTGTCTCTCGTGAGTCTTACTGCAGATGGCGTCTAGATCGCTTGATTCTGTATTGTATGTAAGTATAATTTGTAATGGAAATGCCGATCATTCAAACCTTAAAATTTTGTTTTTTCAAAGTAGTCGTTTACATGCAAGTTAACTTATATTCTAAATATGTTATAATTGCATTCGCACCGCCTAATGGACCTTCCTCTTTCATCTATTTTTGGCCAGGAATTGATGATAATTGTAGGCACATATTTTCGGTGCCCTGGGCTAATTTACTTTTCCAGGATTCAGATCGGTCACATGCATAAATTTTACAAGAACTGGCGACTTACCAGAAATTCCACAACGCCCCTGCGGTCTGAGGTTGTAAATCAGAAACGTGATACTGGGGGTTGCAAAGTGGTCGGCGAGCCTTTCATTTAGCAGGTGGTCACACACGCCTGACGCGAACACAAGCTCAGTCAATTCCACAATCAGTCATGCAAGCAAAACAACAAATATTCAGCTTTTAGCAGTAATGTGCTCATTACACAATACTTACAGGGGGTCGTATGGGCCCCCAGCGGGACGACCCGCGCCGCATCTCGAAGAAGCTATCATCAGGTATATTCTTCGGTGCACCTTCGATGATGTGCCTGTGATATCCTGAAACCACGGATGCTTACCGCATCTAGTATGCCTTAACCAAACGCTAACGGCATCAATGGGTACAACCCATGTCAGTGTAACCCGCAATTACGGTGGCCGCATAGACCGTAAAAGGCACAGGTACAAGGCATCTTTGGGAGATGGGCTTCCCAAGCCACCCAATCGCGCTAATTGGGTCAGTGATAAGCACAATGCTTATCAGGTCAAGGGTCGTGGGCTATCTCGCCGGATAGCCATTAACCCAGGTACGAGGGCACCCTCTGCGACAATGAA
The DNA here is from genome assembly GCA_940337035.1 of Agriotes lineatus. Classification (NCBI taxonomy): domain Eukaryota; kingdom Metazoa; phylum Arthropoda; class Insecta; order Coleoptera; family Elateridae; genus Agriotes; species Agriotes lineatus. Next base: position 23,829,752 of record OW679203.1, on the reverse strand, counting down.
CAGCGATCCAATTAACAAAGCTGTCTACTATCAGCATCAGTACGAGACAATATCGAATGTTCGTATTCGCTGAACAATAGCTACATTCACTAAGCTACTCAGGCACGAGTATTCTACTTAGATATTACAGACCTCATCGTTTTATTCACTCAATTATAATCTACAATTCATTTCACTTCAAAACATAATCGCGGCGGAATCACACACTCGCGGAGAATTAGGCTCGCGTCCACACATGTGCGATCTCGCCTACAGACTGCCAAAAACACATCAGCACCCTCGCATTCAAAAATGCAACCCCCGGTCGCTTCGGGTTCACAACATTCCAAATATGGGAATTCTCGGTTAATGGCCTTTCCATAATTTAAATCTACCTGCTAAAACGCCGGCCGATTCTTAAAAACAGCCCTCCGCCTGTAAATTGATTTGGGGCTCGTTCCGATTTTGTGCTAAATTTAGAACGTATTATATTTCAGTGGCTGGTTTAGTCGAAAGCTCATAATTATACGACTACAAATGAAATAATAGCATATTTTCGAACAGCCCCAAGAACACAAAAGTAAATATTACAACATAATAGTAATAATAATGAGTCTTCTATCTTATCTGTATCTTGGAATTTTTAAAGGTATTGCTTGGTGTTACGTTTTAAAATTACAATTTGGATACGTCAAATATTTTATTTTTTTCCCAATCGTTGACTTAAAGGAGTATAACTGTTTTCTTATTTTAGTTTATGTTATATCAAATGTGATTAAAAATTTAAAAAATGTCAATGTTTGTTGTGGCCGTGATTTATTGAATAACAGTAAAAAAATCTAACCAATTATATTTTGAAGTTAAGCAATCGTAAAGAGGAATGAAAAGCTATTTATCTTCAACCATAATTAACAGCGAGAAAATCAATTATAATATTTGTTTTGTTTTGAATAACTGATCTCAAGGTTATACAAAGTCTAGTTTCTTCTATAACCAATTGTTTTTGCAACAACGGAAGTTAATTTCTTAAGCGCATTACTAAAAATAGGCTTCTATATTTAGAACGGAATACCTAGAAAATATGGTTGACGCCAATGTTAACAAGGGTCGTGGGAATTCTATGAGAAAAATAAACAACATGAAGTAAATCTGGCAACTAAAAGTTTTCTTTTCACCTCTTAAAAATGAAAGTGCTGTTATGAAGCACTCAAATTCCGAAACAAAATAAAAATATAAAAAATCGGCAAAGTAGATTAGTGCAAGCAGAACTGGCATTGTTTTAAATGAGTTCAAACTCTAAAGAAAAAAATTAATAGAAGTGCTTCTTGCACATTAAATACGAAATGCTGCAGTTTATGTAATTATTTCTTTACCTTCAGAATGCATTATTGGGATCACAAATTACGTCAGTGAAAGCTACATAATCTTAATGTACAAATGTGATGCTATTAGCACTAATTTGGAGGTAAACGTCTAGTTGGTAATTATCAAATCCAGGATTTAGTTTTAGTAATTGACCGAGACCTTGGAATACTGGCAGTGGGCTTAAACCAGTTTTTTTTATTAAATTATTACCGAATTTGTGTACAAGTTCAACTCGCCTTGGTTACTGGTTTGCAGTCGTATTTCATTTTTTTAACAAAGAAGGGAGATTTAAGACTGATTTTTCAAAAGAAAATGACACCATACGAGCAATTTTGGCATTGCCCGCACTATGCAATTTGATTAGTTTTAGGAATTTTTGTACAAAGACAAATTAATAATCTATGCTACTATTTGAACATAAAAAAATAGTTTTATTGTAGCAAATGATTTTTAAACTAAATCAACTACCCAAAATGGAATGACTAAAAAATCAGACTTTTAAAACTCAGGAAAGCAGAAGATATTCACACCATAACAGCTAAAATGTTTGATAAATTAATGTTGACCTAGACAAAAAACTGATCGAACGAATAAGCATAAATCAGAGCCCTGTAGGTTTATGATTTGTGATTTTCATATTACTTGGAAGCCTAGTACTTCATAGAATTTTGAACCCCTAATCATCGACTTGGTTTTTGTCAACCCCACTTCATCGTACAGTAAAGTCGTCCTTGAAATCGCACCAAAGTGACGGATATTTTCAAACAAAAGTCAATAGTGAAGTGCTCAGTATTTTCTCGGTTAGTACAGGGGTACCTCGGGGAGTGTTCTAGGACATCTCTAATACATAATATACAGAAAGAATCTACCAGCAACAAATAACACAACTACAGGGCAATTGTTGATGATACCATCATTCTTGCAAAGCATCAAGATCCAACAATAGACCTACTTACAATATCACATAGATTGGCTGCGTAAATGACTTATCAAAGTAAACGGAAGTAAATCTAAGCTTACTTTATTCCTTGCAGGGGAACACCGTCCAGTTGTTTACATGAATAAGAAGAAATTCGACTGACCAATCAAGTGACATGCTTAGGGCTAAATTTGGAAGCAGCATATGTTAAAAAAAACAAATTGATCTAAAAATAAAAGACGCAAAATGACTAATAGGCCGAAGATCAAAATTATCATTAGACAAAAAAAACTTTTATATACAAAACAGTAATAAAGCCCATCTAGACGTGTGGGAGAGAATTATGGGGATGCGTAGGTAAATTCAATGTAACCATAATTAAGAGATGTAAAAGAAATCTGTGACCATTTACTGGAGTGTATGTCAAACTTTGCCCTCCATTTGGAAATTAAGGTGGCATTTGTACAAGAAGTCGTTCGTGAAAGAAACGTTAAACACCACGAAGAACTGGAACTTCATAATAATCTCACAATAATAACGACTGAAAAGGTACTTCCCTCTAAAAGTAAGATAATAAAGTCGAGATAACGTTGATAAAAGTTTTCTTTATCACGCCACCTGTATAAATGTATATTTTATTATATACTCGTATATATACTATATTAACACATGACATGGGCTTATCGAATGTATCGTATCATTCTGCTGGGAGTTTAACCTTGTCGAAGGCATTTCTATCGGATGGTAAGGTTTAAATGCTCTAGTGATCCTGAGAGCCATGCCAACGGAGGCCTAACTACTAATTAAGCTTCCCTTGCCAAAGAGAGCGATTCTCTGGTCCTCCAGGTTGGGGATTGAAATTTATTCTCTCAAAAAAAACAACCCATTTTGTAAAAAAAACAGATTATTGCCTCGAAACATGCATGGAACCAACCGAAAACGACTCGAGCTTCAAAAAAGAACAAGAAAGCTAGCAAAATTAAACGTACAGGAAGTGAGCACAAAATGGATGGAGGTGGCAGAGGAAATGGCAAAAATAGGTATTGATATGATAACACTAACGGATATGAAGAAAAAGAAGACCGAAGTGGCCACAGATGGAAGAGATGGCTTAAAGAGGAATACTGCTAATTAAAGAAAAAACTAAAAAAACAAACTGATTTTGAACCGATAGATGAGAGAATAGTTAGAATCTACATGATCGTTTTTGGAAAGGGACTAGCAACCCTTGGAGTCCATGCCCTTAGTGATGATAAAATAGCGCAGCTAAATACACGTTTGATAAGAAACTAGAAGAAATTATTGACGAATGGGGGAAAATAGAGAAGCAACAATGTTAGAAGACTTCAATGGCTAAATAGGATCGAAACAAAATGGTGGTAGAAAGATTAGGAGAAAACTGAATGGATTATTTCAACATAAAGAAGTTTATAGATATACATTGATACAACCAGCTAGATAACTGAGATCGATAATAGAATATACCATCGCAAGATATAAATCAGTGCAGGGTGGAGTTGACTGTGGTTGTCACCAACACCTATTAAAGGCAACAGTGGGAACTGCGTATACAAACACGAAAGCAGAATTTAGTTTCGAAACCAACCATGACCAATTGAAATGGACTAAAAGAGGAGAGTATAAACTCTGTATCAGGGAAGAATGGATGAGCAATTAAACGAACAAAAATATAACACTACAGAGGAACTACTGTATATTAAAAACGCTATGTACCAAACAGCCGAAGAAGCTTTAAGTATAAGAGAAGAAACTACAAAAAATTGCGGGAGAATGGTGACATAAAGAAAGAAATACACGAAAGAATCATATCAGCAATGTCGAAAACAGAGGCACACTGAGAAGATTAGTATTTCAAGAGCAAATAAATAACTGGCACTGAAGATATCTTCTTCTGGAACCTTACGGAAGGGTGTGGTGGCATCATCCATCAAGGTTTCTTTGAAATTTTCCCCAAGCTTCTCTGTTTTGGACGAAACGAATGGATTGATGTTGGCTCTATCCATATCAATAAAGTAGTCGGCAGAACGTTATAAGCGTAATATAAAAAAAACAGAATTTGAAGAACAACCAATGGACATACAAATAAAGACGAAACCCTGAATATCAATGTAGTGATAGAAATATAAGCATTAAAATATATAAAAAATTGAAAAGCAAGCGGTCTAAGAGGATTATGGCAGATATGATCAATAATGGAATCAATAAAATGGAAAGAATGCTTACACAACTACATAAAAAATGTTAAAAATGGAGAAGCTGTACCAGCGCAATGAAAAATAGGGTTTATGTCATCTATACGCATCAGAAATGTGAAAACTATAGAGGAATAACAGTAACATCGACGCTTAGTTTACTTTACGGAAGAACTTTGAAGGATATCATAAAAGAAGAATACAAAGAGAGAGCAGCTGGCAGGTCTCGTATTGGTGACATATTCTGCCTGAAGCAAATTATAGAAAAAAATGTAGCAACTGGAAGAGTGCTATATCGCTCTTTCTTAACTTCACAAAGGTATAACGACAACGTACTAGTTGGAAAGCAGTGGGAAACGAGTAAATCACACCGTAATAAAAACGCTACAAGAAATGTAGCAGCATGCGATTAGAACTAAACGATACCAAACTATACACTTCACAATTTGCAGATCACCAGGTCCTCGTTGCCCCAAGATAAGGAGGTTCTCGAATATATGACAAGAAAGATAAAATAGGAATACAAACAATGGGGATTATCTTAGAACGTAGCCAAAAATGTTTGAATGGAGAAAAAGCAACAGATTTAGAACCAGAGAGCAACGAAAGCGTGGGGAGCGTAATGGTAGTTTTATCTAGCCCTTACGTTGGGCACCGTACACTGTAATGTTGCTATTTCTCGTGCCATATACTCTAATGTACTATGAATTTATAATGTCCTTTGTTTGCTAGTTTAATCAGTCGTAGAAGTACAAAACCCGCTCTTACCTCAGTGTGGCTAAGGATATTTGCCAATATTGCTCCTGCCGGTCTGCTCGTTATCACCTAGGATGTTGTAATTATGCATGCAAGCACTGTCAGAAATGAAAACCAAACAGTTTACATACAAAGATATATAGTCTGTAAAATACATCCATATGCATGGAAGTACATAAAAGATTATAAAAAGTTAATGAATAAATATACGCTGTTAAAATTAACACGGAATAGTCCACAATCTTATGCTGATTCTACAGGCGCTGTTAAAATCCCGCACTCGAATTTACTGAGTACACCCCTGCCTCCAGTAGCTTGAATTCAGCAGACGCGATACATATACGGGATGACGTAACGCCTGGTTCCGACGCGCTGACGCGGCAGGGTGTCGCTGTTTTTTCTGGCACGTAATTTTCCCGTTGAAGTTATTATACAATATGTTGAAATCCCTTCATAATCCGCGGGTATGGTTATTTAGAAAACTAACCTTGTGTTATAGTTGCTCCATATGATCTCGTCTATTTGCCAGATCGATTGTTCCGAGACTAGCAGAGCGGCGTTCGATGCGGAATAATGATTGGTTCCTCGGTGTGGACCCCAGGGTAGTTATCTGCTCTCGATGCTGTTTTTCAACTGAAGAATTACTAGGCGTAGACTGCTGTTAACTTAAGCCCACACAAAACTGTTTTTCCAAATTTCATTGCTTCGCGTGACGTTCGTCGGTTTTGGACGTAACGCGCTGCTTGGCTGTTCGAGCGCCACTGTGTCTCCGGGTTGCTGTTCTTGCACCTGTGGATTTGTGGATTTATAACTGCACGCAACAATTAAATCAGCTGGCTCGCGCACACAACAAACTTACGCGTGAAATACACAATGCGCTTTAAGCTAATTGATACAATATAGAAATACAGTTTAGTTTTATACCTAGCAGAGTAATAGTTAAATGTTAAGGTAATTCAAAACACTAAGGTGGCATGAACTGAACTGTGACAAGAGTTGTGGTATATACAAATACTAATACAAAACCTACACTATAACTATACAGAGCTGAAGCGTTCAGGATAACAAAAGATAATAAAAGAAAAACTAGAGCGGTTGAGATGGACACTACTGAGATCGTGTCGAATGTGGAGAATAGGATAGAAGTGCAAGAGACTACAACCCACGATAGAAATAAAAGGCAACATACCAGGTACGAACATGTGAAGAGATGGAAGACCACCAAAAGCTGTTATAGACTGAATACTATCGAAGAAAAAAAAGAGGGGAAGATCTAGAAGAACTATAAAAAAAATTTGCAGATGCAAGTTACCGGAATATGTGGCATACTTTTGAACGCAAGCTCGAGGTGGTCAAGATTTTTTTTAAATTATACTTCACAAATTACATTAAAAAAATTTAAAAGTCACCGACTTACTAACTCCCACTTTGATCAGAGTACATAGCTTAACTTGAAGAGACTGGGCTCAAGAGCATTTAAATTAGAACTGTATGACTAGGGCTGATTAATTTTATTTTGTTTCAATAATGGAGTACTATAATAGTGGTGAGAACCCGAAAAACGGTACTAAGAAGAAAACATACAAGAATACCTTTAGTAACAAGTAAATTGCTTCAAGCATCTGGCAGCCGAGGCAGAGGGCAGTTCGATTCTAACTAGTTTAAAATAAGAGATGCTAATGAAATACCAGGGAGCCAGGTAGTCCGAAGCGATGAATTGACAGATTCTGTAGTTCATTCGAATTCAAGGTAGAGCAAAATTTGCAAACCAAGTTACAAATATCAACAGTCAGTTGATTACTAACTTGATTTTATTAAAATCTAAATCATGGGATGTACGTATAATATAGAGATTATAGTTTTTGTCAAATTTTCAGAAGCCTGAAATTGGAAAATTGTGCGATGTCTACCTAAATTAAATCTGCTGAATGTGATCTGAGAATATAATTTACCCACTAAAAAAATGTTGCGAATGGGCTCCTTAAGCAAAGATTTATATTAGAAACATGACACATTGAGCAGTGATTCCGTTTGGCAAGTGAAGCTACCGTTTTACTGTTGAGCCAGAGGCTTGCTTCATATGCGAGCTCGCCTCCATCATTTAACTTCTGCGATTCAACATGTACCTCGCGCTATTTGAGTTCTGGTCCGAATTGTTACTTCGGACAGCGATCTTGATTCGACAACAGCGACGCTTGCAGCGAGCTTTAGACCAGCTCCTGGACGGGCAAGAAGTCGCTTGCGAACGACGAGATTAGAAGGTAGTTATAGTTTGGTGGAGCGAACGGGAAGACGACTAGACCCGTCACAGGTTATGTGCCGGCGCTCTCAATACAGACATTACTGTTATCAAGTAAGATATTTGGGGATAGGACAGAAGTTTCAGGCAGTTTTACTAACCTGCGCTTTAGCAGAGCGTCTGAACTCGTCACAAGTTAAACCCCGGCGCTTTCAGTTCAGATGTTCGGGTTATCCAGTAGGATCTTTGGGCTAGGATAGAAGCGACAAGCAGTTTTACTAACCTCACCTTCGGGAAAGCGTCTAAATTCGTCACAGATTTGACGGCGGAGCTCTTAGTTTATGCGTTAGCATTACCAGGTATATAGAAAAAGTTCAGGTTAGGTCAGGTTAAGCTTGGAGCAGTTCTATTTCTCAGGGAAAAGCTGGAAAACTGGTCATGATGAAGCAGCTTACGTGACCTTTGCAAGTGCTAGCTACTCTGGAGGAGATTTAAGTAAGGCTGGCTGCGGTTAATGAAGCTTTACGCACTCCGGGGATAAAGGCTCTCCCAGCTGGTGCTCGACTCATGTTGCAAAGGGAATATTAAAGAGAGGCTGAAACTGCTTGCGCATTGCTCTCTTATACTCGTTTGTGGCCTCCTTTTCCTTCGCTCAACTCGGAGAGCCTAAGTGCTAAGTGGGGAAAATACGCGGGTTCCGAAACCTGGCGCGTTGCTGCCTCTCTCTTACATCATCTGGTAGGATCAACTAAACCGTGCTGCCACAGGATGAATTTTGTGGCGGAGATAGCTCCATAGAAATTTAAATATAGGTCTAACACATATCTAATCCAGTTTGCAGGGAAGCAAATGTGGCAATCCTGCTTTGGTATTATTTATAACAGGCTTACATATGAACGACGTTATCTCTTGTGCTCCATAAAATTGTATAATCTGGTAACATCTGTGAGTCATTTTGTTCTTTATGTTCACGTATTCCTAAGTTTTAATCATAGATGTTTATTTTATAATAGAAAGTCGATTAGCTCAACGGAGAAAGTATATATTCCCCCTCGCTTTCGTATGGCTAAACGTGTATCTTTATTTATGGAACTTCTTATTTTTAGCTTTACCCAGGTGCAATTTGTGTTGAATTTGAAATGATTTTCTTTTTGTTCATAATTTGCGATTCAATTTTAACTTGAACGTATTGCATTTCATACAGGTGTCTGTTGATGTCGGGGATCGGAATTAGAACAACGATGGAATAGTCACCATCACATTTTGTTTAGTACAAATTATACGTTAGCTTATGTTTATCTGCAAATCTAAAAAATATTTCTCCTTGGGTTGTGAGTTCTTGCTTAATAAGATTGTTATGCAGGAAATTATTTTGACTTCATGAGTTTTATTTTGCGATTCATGTTTTTTTAATGATTCGCCCTCTTTGTAATCGATGGTTAGATATTGGGTATGTCTAAAGAAACTACTCTTTAGATATATTACCAGAAGTATTTCCGATATTCATACAATAAAAGTTAGTTCCACTTTTTCAAGTAATACTTCTAGTTACTGAACTACGAATATTGTACACTCTGCTTAACTCTGCCACACAAAAAAGCATTTTGGACTAAAAAGTTAACGATTCCCTAGAAGTTAGTAAAACCGGCTTTGCTGTCCTCGTCGCTTATTTTGACATATCACCTTTTTTTGTAATTACGATATGTGCTAGTTGTTTGTTTTTCGATACCCGCACGTGGTTCACAGGTTTTTTAAGACGTTTTCTATCTAACCTATTTCACACATTTGTAAACCTATTCTGATATATCCCAGGTTAGTCATTTCAATCTAAAATAATTGTGGGGTTATTCTTCGAACAAGGAAGTTAATAATAGGTTTTTTTACTTAAAATGTAAGTCACAATTGACGCCTGACTACCAGTGCGAGGAAACTGGTGATAAGAACCGCGGCCTACCTGAATTTCCTTATGCGAAGATCCAGATAATAGAAGACCCACAGGGTATAAGAAAACCATGGTCGGCTTGGTGAAGGCACCAGTCCCAAGGAAAATTTCGCCCAGTACTTAGCTCGTCGATTAACACAAATTGACGCCAGGCAACCCGTAGCACCAATATTACAACCTCCTAATGGAAAAGCGACTCCAAGGATTTAATTATTTGTAAATAACTACACGAGGTGTCCTAGATTGCAAACAAACAAGCATGTTCTTGCATTCAATATACTTATTAGTTTCAGTTTATGCCACAACGAAGCGCAGCGCCATTACCGAGGTCCTCAGACCTAAAAACCTTCTTCGCTGGCGTGCTGCATGGGCTGCAGATCCTTTATGCACTTAGCCGGCGTCTTGCAGCTCAAATTTGTTTTATTTTATTTTCAGTGTGCATACGTTTCAATACCTAAATTTATTTAGAGCAATGCCATGTAATATAAAGGATAAACCACTTAACCTTTTTAAAGTGTTCTAAGTCTAATCACTCGAAGAAATCTACAAAGTCTTGGCTTTTATACTATCGCAAAGGCACTTTAATTAAACATACCAGTCAGTTCGACGCATTACATCTCTACCCAAAAAGAAAAAAATCCTAACAAGATCGTCGGCCTTTGAGTTAGATGATTATGATTTCCATAGGTTTATTTATTTAACATACTTTAAAAACAAAAACAAATGAGTTACTTATGTTAGTTAGTTATTGGATAATACGGGTATGTGATCCCTTTCTTACCTTGGTTTATGAGCGAATTCTAGTTTGCATTTTATGTCTTAAAAGCAATAGCACATAGAAGCTGCAAGAAAAATATATTCAAATTTTACTAAATTAAATTATGGACTGACTGTACAGTGTACAGTATGTACGCAAATTCATAGGTTATATCACGTGTGTATTCAGTTTATAACTGATGACCTCGTTATCAATATATGTGACAACAAAAGTCAAGTATTATGAGGATTCATTTTTATTATAATTAAAGTTTTATCTTACACGGATACAATTTATAATTGCCTAAGTTAGTTAGGAAATAGCTCATTCAACGATAATTTAGAGAAAACGTTGTTGGTATATTTTCCAACGACAGTGCACATTACTTGCTCATAACCATCTTTGACGTCTTTGAAAACTTCGTTCCAGTTGTCGTTGAAGGTGGCATTTGTCTGCTTGCCCAGAGCCTCGTCGCCATTGAAAAGGTTTTCAAAATTAAACGCAACTTTTGCAGGGACGAGGTCCACCTTGCAGTCGGTTACTCTGAGATAATCTACGCCTTCCTTCTGGAACTGCTCACCGGTTATGTGGAACTCCATGGCGGCGTCACCTAAAATTGCCCATGGTTTGAGGAACGAATGCGACGTTTTTTAACGAACTTACTGGCGATTACAGTGCACTTGCCGGTGCCGACGATGGGGAGCAGCAGAATGCGGCCGTTCAGGCTGTAGTCGGCCTTGAATTTCAGCTCAGCAAGGGTTACGTCCAGATCTATCTCGAAATTTGTATCCGTGAAGGAGACGCTAAATATGAGATAAAGGGCATTAAACTGGTACATCACCATTCAAGCTATTTACTTTGCTCTCTGGACGATTGAATAGGGCAGGCCATACACCATCAGATCCTTGAATTCCTGCTTTACATTCACCGGGCCTTTGCCGTCTCCGACGGACGCGCTTGGGACGTACAGTGGTAGGAGCTTTGCGATTTGCAGTTCGGGTATACCTGAAATCATTGTTAGGAACTCGATAAATGACCAAGAATGTTCAATAAACTTGCAGTATTACGGTTAGAGGAAAATAGTTTCACATCATAGGATTACCAAAGTAAGATTAATGAGATAAGAGAGATACTTCGGGACGTATTTCAATTGCAAAAAATAATACAAAGAGGACAAACCTTTGACCTCTGTTTCTGTCGCAAGGGGTTGAAAACGTGAAGGATTGAACGAGTAACAATAAACAAATACAGGAAAGATCTAATGCAGTATGTCAATTGTGGAAACTAATACAAAGAAAACCAACCTCTTAACTCTGATACTATCTCAGGACGGTGAAAATGTGATGGAGCGCACCAATAAGGACGTCCTGGAAAGAGCTGAAAAAGGCCGCAACTGTGAAAATTAATACAAAAGGCAAAACCTTTAAACTCTTGTGCTATTTCAAGATGTTGAAATTGCGATGGATCGAACCAATAACAATAAGAAAGAACTGATTCAGAAAGTCAGTTAGACACTAATTCAGAGAAGACAACCTTTGAAGTCTGGTGCTAAATCATTGTGTTCAAAACGCGATTGATCCAACTAATCACAATAAAGAAATGTTGCAAAGAGCTGACGCAGAACGTGAATTATCAAAACTAATGCAAAGGAGACTAACCTTTAAACTAATGCTATTGCCGGATGTTAAAAATGTGTTAGATCTGCTAACAACAATAATGAGGTGTGGGAGGAGTTGATTAAGAACATCAATTTCTGAAACTAATACAACGCAGATAAACCTTTGAATTGTGATGTTTTCACAAGATGTTAAAAACTTGATGGATCGTGCTAATACCAAGAAAGAAGTGCTGATTGTGAACGTAGATACGGAAATTAATACAACGCAGATGAACCTATGACCTGTGCTGTTGTCACAGGATGTTAATAATTTGATGGATCGAATGAATAACAGTAAAGAAGTGCTGAGATCAGCCGAGTGAGAACATCAATTGCGGAAACTAATACATCGGAGACAAAACTTTAAATTGTGGGATGTTAGAAAGGCACTTGATCGAACAAGAAGTGTTTGGAATGGTTAATAAAGAATGTCAATTGTGGATACTAATGCAAAGAAGACAAACCCTTGAACTCTGGTGCTGTGTCACGATGGTGAAAACGAGATGGAATAAACCAATAAAAATAAGGAAGTGCTGGGAAGTGCTTATAAAGAACTTAAATTGCGGAAACTATTACAAAGAAGACAAACCCTTGAACCTTGATACTGTCGCTGGATGCTAAAAATTTGATAGATTGAACGAATAGCAATTAGGAAGTGTTAGAAGCAGCTGATAGAGGATGTTAGCTGTGGAAGCTAATACCAACAAAGTACACTTTTAAACTTTGTTGCTGCACAGGATGTTGAAAACTTAAGGGATTGAACGAATATCAAGCGCTGGAAAGAGCTAATGAAGAACGTCAATTGTAAAAACTTATGCAAAGGAGGCAACATTAAAAACTCTGGTGCTTTTTCCGGATATTAAAAACGCGATAGATTGAACGACAACAATAAGGAGGTGTAGGAAGGACTGGCGAAGAATGTCAACTGTGGAAACTAATGCATTGAGGACACACTTTTGAACTCTGGTGCTATCACAGTATGTTGGAAATTCGATGACTCGATTGAATAACCATGAGAAAATGCTGGGAAGAGCTGATGGTGAACATCGATTGCGGAAAACTGCTACAAAGAAGATACATCTTTGAACTTTGGTGCTGAAAGTAATACAGATAAACCTTTGGACATTAATGCTATAGCTGGATGTTGAAGGGGTGCTGGAAATACTTGATTAAGACCCCAAAACGTAAAGCTAGGATAACGAAGATAAATCTTTGAGTATTAGTGCTATCGCTGGATGTTGAAAATGAGTTGAATTAAACAAATAACAAAATTAAGAGCAGGGAAAAGCTGATAAATACCGTTAAATGTCGAAACTAATATAAGGAAAAGAAACCTTTAAATTATGGTGCTATTTCATAATGGTATTATCGCAGAGTTTTGAAAATGTAATGGATCTATGGATCGTACGAATAACAATAAAGAAGTGCTGTGAGAGGTGACGGAGAACGTTAATTGTGGAAACTAATACACAGAAGAGAAACCTTTAAACTGTAGTGTAGGTTGTTGAAACCGTGATAGATCGAACCAATAACAACAATGACGTGCAGAGAGGAGGTGATAAAAACATCAATTGTGAACAAAATTAACTATATAATATGGCACTATGTAACGACGACCTCCGGTATTGGACTGTGTTATTATTGCGATTGAAAGACTCAACATTTTCTTTACTTAATATTTTCATTGTCATTGTTCTTCCCTTCATGTGAAAAGCGCTGAGTTCCTCAATATCAATAAAGTAGCTATAATATCAAAAATCTACATTAGTTTTGCTGATAGCGTCATAAATTTTTTCTTCAGATATTGACACTAGCGTATCATCAGTAAGTAAGTTTATACAACTATATTTTAGGTTCCGTTCTAAGTCGTTGATGTACAAAATAAATAATAAAGGTCTTAATACTGAGCCTTGTGGGACATCAAATGTATTTTTCCTACTTGATGATTCCGCGCCATTAAACAAAGTTGTTTGAAAGCGAGGTGTAAAGTAGCTACGAAATCATTTATTTTCAACTCCACCTATTTGGTATTCTTCTAATTTAGCTACTAAACGTCGTCTATTAATAGTTTCAAAGGTACGCTTATAATCTAAAAACTCTGCCACAATATGTTTATTAAGGTCTATTTCACTTTTCCAAATTGTTAACACTAGATTTAATGCCGTTTCGCACGAATGTTTATTCTGAATCCCGATTGATTGGCAGATAACATGTTGTGTGCTTTTAAACATTTTCGTAACTGGTTCTTCACTTTCACCTGAGGTATTTGTTCATAGATAGGTAACACGTTAACTGGTCGGAATTCTTCGAATTTTCTTGTACCATTTACTTTTGGCACTGGAATAGCTCGAGATATTTTCCATGATGCAGGAATGATTCCTGTTTCAATTGATTTATTAATTTACAAACACCTTACTAAATACTGACAATGCATTTTTAATCACGTTTGTAGAAATACTATCTACGCTGCTCTTCCGCTTTATATTAGCAATGGAATTTTTAAGATCTGATAAAGCAATTTTTGTACATTTTTATTATTTGTTTCAGGTAACTCTGGTAACTGATCCTCGATAAAGTATTGATTTACTGTAGTAGAATTATGTATATCTATAGTGTAGAAATAAAGTAACGGATAAATTTATTAACTTTGTTAATATTAATTTTTATGAAAAAATCTTGAAGGGGTATAGCGATTTTAATTATAGAACATAGGTACACTACAACTACATTTATGTTGCTAGGTCATTTGTTTTAAAAGTTATGACATCATCGACTTTTTTTTAATGACAACCTGTATTTTTTATTATTGATTTTGGTAGTACTTTTTATGTTGTTTTCAATGATATAAAATTATCAATATGTGACATCTGAAAAATATCAGGAAAAATTGTCTTAAAGTTTAAATATGAAAAACCAATGAAATGAGCAAAATAAATCGAGCGTTGTATTCAAGATGCGAAAAAACTGTTTATCTAATAATGTAATAATGATTGCATTATCTTGATTTTTCTTTTAATGCCTTACGATACGAACTGATCAGTGGTCAGCCTTCTCTCATATTCATGCAGGTATTTTAAATATTTTTCTTTTAATACATAATTTCAACACATAAATTTGGAAATTAGAAACTGTGGTATCCGACATAGTGGTATAATAAAAAAAAAGAAGGAAGTAAATGGAAATGAATAATAATAGCAGTGGCAAGGAACTAGGTAGGTATATGTATTTGAGTAAGTCTAGTAGCAAAACTGTATAATGCACTCGGTAAAGTAAGTATTTTGCCAAAACTAACAAACTTTAAAAATTCTAGAAAAAATATTTCTGAACCCTAATATACGTAACCAGCTCTTCACTTCAGAAAAGAGAAAATTCTCCTTCTCAATTACGACGCATTGACCTTCGTTTTGAAATTCAAGGAGGCACCGACAAGCAATAATCCTTGATATCGAATGGTAGCAGACGACAACAACATGAATGTACGGTACAAAGTCTTGACATAATAGAGATGGAATTAATTGCCCACTAACATGTACATTCACACAATCTATACGTAATTTTCCGAAGCAGTGACTGAACCACAAACTGGTTTAAAGTGCTTTTCTCTTCTTAAATATATCGAGGTACAGAGTTTATTAAATATATCTTAAAATATTTCGCAGCACTGGCTAGATTGGTTCCCACTTACAAGTAATACACGCGATATGATACTGACCTTGAATGATAACATGTTTTATTAAATAAATTGTACTACAAAATAGAAAAATTGAAGAGGAACCAACATCTTTAAAAATTATGTTCCCACAGAGATATTTTAAATCTCCTCAGTATTGGATAGTTCAAACCCTTCTTCGTGAGGTAGCGAAGTAAGAAAGTCATAGTTTCAGCTCTTAATAAATATAACAACTCTAAACTACACTTACATTTTAAAATTTATTCTAAAAGATAAACAAGTTGAAAACTGGTCTATTTTTAGATAGTGTTTTTGATTTTCGTTTATATTTTGTCACTATATTTAAGACCCAGGTAGTAACAAAAAAGCAGCAAATAGACACTGACCTTACTAAATTACTTTTTTAAGCTTGGGATTTGAGAATTGCAGAGAAGTCGGCACAAGTTTGAACCCAAATTTTCTGGCTTCTACTGACAAATATAGAAAAATGTCCGGAGCTAAATAAGCTCGGCTTTGGATTTTTTCTTGACCAGGAAGACACAAAATGAAAAATTAAGTTTTTTGAATTTTGAGCCGCACAACTTTAGGACACGATTAGAAAGTAGAGAAACACAAAACACCGAACTGGCATTTTCATCCTTCAATTTACTTTAGAAACTTGAACAAAGTAAAAATATCAAACATTTCAAAAGAAGCAAACAAATTAAGGATTCGGCTTCATTTCTTTTAAAGAACAATTATAACAAAAATTTTCCTTAATAAATTCATCTTCATAAACTTTTCCCGAATACGTGGTTTGATTTAATTAAATCCACAAACTTGTGTTTAAATAACATGAGAAAAACAAACGTACCGTTCTCCAACTTTTGCAAGGCAATCTGGATGGCATTCTTCAAGCAGTCAGCAATTTTAGGGTCGTCGCGGCGGCAGATTTTGAAATCGGATGCTAAAAATCACCGTGGTTAGTTTGAATTTAGGGTGCGTTGAACTTACATACGAAGTTTTGCTCCCAAAGAAGAGCAGATGACAATAGCCAGCACTAACGGGATGCGGTTTACCTTCATTTTGCAAGTTGAGAGCACTACTGTAGCGGCAGATGTGCGGTCTTATATTTATATTATACGAAATCTGACTTGGTTCAAACACCGCCTCCACTTTTCAAGAAAAACAGTAAACAAACTTACTTTTTGACGTACATCAATTCATAGGCGAATCCCTAATTGTGCCGGGTACAACCCGAGACCTTTGAGTTCGAATAACAGAACCACGAAATTGATTGCTCCTCAAGATAAGCCATGCATTTTTAATTTGTGTTTATTGTGCTTTGAAGATGCTTTATATTTTTGTAAAGGTATCTACCGGTAAGATATGGATTTTGCAAAAAAATTAGATTAATAGCTATTTTGCAATACCCTGTTTTATTACAGGTTGTGTGCAGAAAAAACAGACCACCTCCCATCTTTATTGAGGTTATTGAATTCGGACAACCCTTAACTATACTTTTAAACTAATCATTATACGTTATATTGCATGGAGAATAGCTAGGATACCACTAAATCCAACTTAAACAGAAATGAACTTGAAGTGTAGTTATTTGTAACATTCATCTCTCATAACTGATTCAAACCTGCTAAAAGCAGCCATCAGTAGGTAACATTAGCCACATCAGATAAAAAATCGCCCTTGTTACACCATTCCAGCTAGCTTTATACTCAAATAACATATACACATGTAATGTATAGAAGTTATTAAACTTCTTTGTGAAAATAGAATTCTCACATCATAAACGCACGTAAAGGAGTGTCTCAAGTGTCAACGATTCGGACATACTCAAAAATACTGTTCCCATAATCTTCACTATGTAAAATTCGGAAAAAACAACTTCTCCAACTATAAAAAGTGTTCTATTTGCAAAAACATACAAAGGAACATCAGCTTCAACCCTCACAACTTATAAGTAGTCAAATTTGTCAGTCTGGAATCCCCTTTGCTCAAAGGCAGGAGAACACAATCAAAGTAATTTCAGATGTTAACAACATCCACCAAATACAATTACTCGGTGTCCCGCACCAAGCAGCAGTCGAATAATACACTTAAAGAAGTTATTTGCAGAAAGATGGAGAAGATGATTAAGACTCCCTTGATCACAAAACGGGTATAAGGTCAAATCCCAAACTCAAAATGTTAATCTAGAATGCCAACGGTTTGGTAAATCATGGTCAAGATATTAAAACCTCCATCGCCTTTCAGAACTTAGGTATTATGGTCATCTCAGAAGGGCACACAACTGATAAAACTTAAAGATATCCTGCTACAGGAGGGCAGAGCTCGAGGAGCAACAACAGTTATTATCAAGAATAGAATCAAACAGTATTAAATACCTAAATCTGGCCAACAAAATACACAAGCAACGCCAGTGGTAGTGGAAGATCAGCATATATAAGCAATATTTTTAGCAGCGTGCTGTTCTTCTAATCTCTCTATATAAAGGAAACAGCTGAAATGTTTTTCAACAATTCATCGATTTAATGTTGGAGAGACTTTAATGCCAATCATCATCATTGCGGCTCTAGAGGAATAAGTCCACGTGATATACAATTATATGATACAATGCAAATGACAACCTATAACAACGCTCCTTATGTCAACCAACATTCTGGCCTCTCTTTCTCACCCATTATAGCCTGCAGATTGACTTGTGTGTTACGAAAGATATTTTTCTTAACTACTGACTATTCGAGCAACTATAGCTTTCTTATCTGACCACATACCACTTCTAGTCACCCTAAAGTCTGCTATAAGACCAAACTATCTACTTTAACCAACAAAAATGCCGATTAGAACACATTCAGAAACAATTTTATGAGTCCAAACTGAAGAGATTGATGATGCAGCGGAACACTTAACGAAAAGTGTAATAGACAGCCTGTAGTTCTACCCCAGAACATAGAAAACGAACCAACATGGAAATTAAGAATCCGTTGGCAAATCACCCGAGTTCCCAGTGAGAAAACAAAACCAAATCTACCGATAAAGCAATTGGAAGATCTATTCAATGAATATAAAAATCAAGAAGTAAAGACTTACTTAGAGAACCCATCAGCAATAGAAAATATTGACTTTTCCCTGTAGACAGTTTGAGGGAAAACCCAAGAAATGCATTTAAACCGTTTCTTCGAATAACATCGCCAGAGGAAGAAACCATTTCTACATTTTTTAAATGCTTCATTCCAAATGAAACACCCTATTAAACTTTCAAAATGTCTCACAAAATCTCAGCGCTTAAAGATCTCGGGATTATCATTTAAGAATTGGTATCATATTGAATGTTATACTACAAGTAAGAAACCTTGTATTGCAGTGGAAGGTTGTCCAGATGGTACTCATATAAAAGCCAGACGACTAATTATCTTACATTCTAAGGTTTGGATATCCACGTTGCGACGCCGAAGGTGCCACAAATAGGAAACAAATATATCGAAAATAACAGGTGTTGTTCTGTCGCTTTCATTAACAGCTTATAAGTATGCGATAAATTTGGCATGCCGATCTAATTTGAAAAATCAAGACACATCTACCTCATCCATTTTGCAAAGTGCTAATATCCTATATCTACTTGAATGGAAAATTAACGTGTTTCAAATATATTTGGAATAAACGTCTCCCATTAGGTCATACTTATCGTAACTGTGTTGGATAATGGTTTTCATTTATCAATAGACAACAAACTCCTTTCTAAGAAGGTGATCGCAAAACCTGTTTGAGCTTACAATACCCAGCTGTGGAAAGCTGCGAAGCATGTCAAAAATCAATAAATTCCAGTGCTTCCAGTAAAAAACATTAGGTAACATCTTTAATGGACCCATGGTATGTCGCCAATGACAGTATTCATAGGGACCTGAATGTGACTATTATTAAAGAAGATACATCAAAACCGTCTACGGAATCATACCAACATCCTGGTCAAGGTTATTCTCATAGCACTCAAATAAAAAGACGCAGCGAAACCTGATAGTTTATTTAATTTTTACCCCGCTGTATTTTATGCCTCGTTTGGTAGCTCGTTGCCAAGGTTCTGAAGTGCCGTGCACCCACAGAAAAAGTAAGATAAAAATATATATTCACCATAAGTTTCACAAATAAAATCGTTCTAATTTGCAAGTTGTACTAATAAACGAAAATTGATGGTGGCTCAGTTCGTCCTGCGCCTGCGCCTGTCGCAACTGCAATACATTCGATCTTGAGAGCATCGAGAGGTCTCTAACGAGTAAGAGATTTACTCGGTTGCCAAGATTTCGTTTTGGGCAACCTAAAGCCAATGATCGTTTTCGGTTATTTTATTGATGTCGTCTATCCACCTTGTTTTGTGGAGGTTTCTACTTGGCGTTTCGGAGGTCTCCAATGTGAGATGCAGTTTATCAATTCTCCAATGCAATTTTGTAACATTTGGCATGACATCAGTAACTTTCGTATGTCGGCATGGTTTAATTTCAGTGTTTTGTTTCTCAGAGTGTTAAGTCATTTTGCTGTTGTAGATGCTTAATTGCATTTCACGCCTTTAGGGCAATTTGTTGCTATGTTAAAACCATTTTCAATCTTTGCGCACAAGTACAACCTCATCTTCCGCACATTTGATTCAGGTCATTTTGGTATTTTAAATAGCCACCTAGGCTTTAGGGCAGCGTGCCCGTATGCTAAACTATTTTAGTTACTTATTTGGCTCCATCGCCTAATTCCAGAATCATGATTTTGCACATATTTGGCCCCAAACGCAGTATTTCTCGTCGGTTGGAGCGCCCCTCTGATGGCGCTTTGGCAGCCGAGCGTTATCGCTCGCAAGAATTCCGAATCTTCTGGAAAACACGCCGTTGCGGCGTGCTACCATTGTCGCCGGCATTAATTTGTTTCATCTTATCGCCTCGCCATTGGCTGTCGAGAGTCACGTGGCAACGCCGTTTGGCTCACGCCACTTCAAGCGTCCTAACGCTTTTTGCTGGGCATTCAGCCGAGAGCCGTCGATCGAATAAGAGGTCGGATAGTGTGTGCGTTCGTGCGGCGCTCCCGCCCTTGGCGGGGGCGTCAGCCCTTTTTCCCGTCGAGTGCTGCTTCAGCAAGTATGTGACAAACGGTTTCGCCTTAAGTGGCAGTTGATCGCAGCCCGTTGCAGAGAGCGTTCGTGTGGTGGTTGTGTGTGAGTTCCGATTTGTTTTAGGCGTAGCGTGGGTGCATCTTGAGCCCAGTTCCTGCTCCCGTAAGGAAGGGATCGTGCCCCTTCATCTCGACCTTCGAGGATCTGTCCCGCAGAACGAAAGTGGCCCATTTTTCGTCGTCCAGTTGTACGCGTCCTGACGCGTCTCACGTCGCCAGTATGGCGGATGTCCACTCATCCCTATAGCCGTCGAACATCGAATGTACCTGCCACCTAAGACTGCAGCCTGTCGCAACTCAACTGTACCAGGCTCCCCAACCGCCTACATATTAAGGTATGTGTCTTTGAACTGATTACCGCTGTGAACGCGAGTGTACCTGTCCCGCGGAGAGCATTAAGCCCCGCGTACGAGCTGTATTGGGACGCCGCGAGCGAGCCCGTCACATCTCTTGTGCCTACAGGCATTGTCGTCATATTTGTGCGTTCATTCCAAATTACAGACTGTCTATTTTACAAGGGCTTGCATTACTGTTTGCTGCATAAGGCGTCGCGCCCGCATATTTGTACATTCATTCCAAATTACAGACTGTCTATGTTACAAGTGCTACTTTGTTCATTACTGTTCAACATCTGTCGCTAGGTTTAGAGCGCGCGCCAGCTGGTGTTTTCTTAGATATAATCTATTTATAGATATAGGGCGACGCACTCCGCTGCCCCATTGTAACCCGTGATTCAATACATGATTTGTTAGTTAAGGGAACTATTGTTTTGTTTCGACTTGTGCATGTTCTGTTTCAGATAAGCGCCCCTTCAGTGTACTGATTATTGTGCGACGGGACGAGGGAGCTTTGAGCGTACAGGTGCGTGAGACAGCTGCGTAGTCGCGGTCGGATTGGCACCTAATTACAATCCTTGCATAAGGCAATCTCGAAATTGTTATTTGACCTTGCAACTCTTGAGTAATCCTATCGTCGGAGTATTTTGCGTGCTTCGCTCCCGTCTAACCGTCCAGGCCCGGTTAGTCGGGTTTAGACAGGCTTGGTGGCGCCCTCATGATTTTCACATACCCTATATATATATATGCCGCAACACGCTTGCCCAGAACGTATCGTGTAACTCACGCCCGACTCCCTGAGCGTTCCAGCCGTGGCCTTTAGCCTATTTTTAGCCGATCTCAGGGCAAGTGTGCCAGTTTTTCAGGACTGATTCCGTGGTGCGATGCTCAACTTGGGTGGGTGTCGTAAAGTTCTTTTAATACCGTAACAAGAGTTATGCCAAACCTTGCTCTTTCTATGGCGCTGTTTCCAGTTTTTTACCCTTTTTGTGTCAAAGCCATTGTTCTTGTACCATATGTCGGGGGTAGAATGCATTTTTCTGAAGTAGTTTCTCTTAAACCTAGGTAATTCTTGATTTCTTAAAACCCAGCTGCGTTTATCAGATTTCATACAACCAATTTTGGCTCTTATTATGGTTTGTCTGGTCTGAGTATTTTGTTAGTTTAGTAAGATTTATTTTGACGTAGTCTACCGTGGTATTGTGAATTGCTGGGTTATTGTGTGGCCGGCTACAACTACTCATTGGTGGATATAGTTTTAATGTTGGTGCGAAACACTTGTATCATGAAATGCATAGTTCTTTATTTAGTACTTTATTATTATTCCCCCCGAGATAAAGATTTGTTGGTAATTTTTTTGCCTGGCAGGTTTACAACCAATGGCACACGGTATCATATTTTACGAGGTGACAATAGGTTTTGTTGTTTCTAATATACAGGGTGTTAATTAAGTACGTAGACAAACTTTAAGGGGTGATTCCTTGATCAATTCTAAGATCAAAAGTTCATACAAACATGGGGCCTAAACGGCTTCCTTTTCGAAATACAGGGTGTTGAAATTTAAACAAAAAATTTTTTTTTTCAAAAATCTGGAAAACGCCTAGAGGTATTGTAATGAAACTTGGTGTATGTTAGTATTTCATAAAGTGGTATTGTTTGGTCAAAATAAATTTAATTTATTTCTACCACTGGCGTGCATCGGGGCCACCTCAGTTACCTTATATCAAAAAAATCTGGTACCCCCCTTGTTTTTTAGTCAATACGACAAGTTTTTTAGCTTTATCCATTGAAACTATACAAAAGATGTATCTTATATTTTTTTGATAGAATAAACATTTTGCGAGAAAAATGGAAAAATCTGTAACAGCAATTTCGTACATTGGATGTTAATGGGACCTAAACGGCTTCGTTTTCAAAATACAGTTTAAAGAAGCTTTCAAAAAATGTTATTTAATAAAAAACAATCTTACAATAGCTACAAAACTTTTTCTAAAAAACAGTGGCGTACCAGATTTTTCTAAAATAAGGTAACTGAGGTCGCCCCGATGCACGCCACTGGTGGAAATAAATTAAATTTATTTTAACTGAACAATGCCACTTTATGAAATACTAACCTACACCAAGTTTCATTAGAATATCTCTATCCGTTTTCCAAATTTTTGAAAAAAACTGTTTTTGTTTAAACTTTAACACCCTGTATCTCGAAAACGAAGCCGTTTAGGTCCCATGTTTGTATGCACTTTTTATCTTAGAATTGATCAAGGAATCGCCCCTTAAAGTTTGTCTACGTACTTAATTAACACCCTATATATTGGCTGAAATGGCTGTACAGAGTGGAACAGATGGAGGAACTTTTTAACTTGATTCGCAATTTATTCAGTTCCATTGTTAACCACATGTTGTGTGGGCGATGGGTTTCTAGTTTAGGGTTTAAATGGACAGCGTGATTATTTCCCTGTAGAATTGCTGTTTACTTATTCTTTTGGTTAGCCTTGTTAAGGCACAGTCTTGGAAACGCTGATTAGGATGCCGTAATTTTGGAGGGCAGGTTTGAAGGTAATCCAGAGTCGCGGATCGGGTTTGGTAGGAAACGCAATCCTTGGGAGCATTTTTCGGAAGAAGCCTGGTGGAGGTTGATTCGTTATACTGTTTTCGGTAAATGCAAGCCAGGTATCTTCAGCTCTAGTTTCGGCCAGTACTCGACTTCAATTTTATATATTTCTTTAGGAGTAACATTTTTTGTATTCGATTTGAGCTAAGTACGATTATATAGCTGCCTTGGGAGGTATACTGAAAATAGTTATGACCAGAAAACTAGTCCAGCTCATTCCTGTTTGGTATTTGAATTAACTGTATCAAAGCTCCAGGCTTCGTCTTGTTAAATTAGGGTCGTTAGTCAAACTTACTTAAATTATAGTTGCTATCCAGTTCATTATAGTATGTAATAATATCGGATTCATTTCTGTGTGTAGGTATGTGTTTAATAATGTCCAAATTTTAGCTATGGTAGTTAATATTGAGTCGCTGATAGGCTGAACTAATTTTTACACTGGTCCCAAACAACTTAGGTACTTAATTTAGTATCAATTGGATTTTTATTGAGTAAGGGAATATACAGTGTGGTCCATTAATGGTGCAACAAATGGGACATTTTTTTATTAGTTGTAAAACCGAAATTTAAATACCGCCAAAAGTTAGTGCATGTTCGATAACCATATCAGATGCCCTTAGAATGGCTTCAAGTCAAACAATATACAGTGCAGGACAAAAAATATGTAATTCGTTCAAGAATAAAGTTACCTTATTTAAAAAAATATAGCAAAATTTTATTGAGAAAAGTTGTTTAGAATCAAAAGTTATGCTCAAATACAAAGTCACGGCCTCCTATTCAAATTTTGATTCTTTTTTTGTAAAATTTTGTATTATCCCCGTATGATACATATTTTTATTATTCTGATTTTATTAAGAGTTTTTCATATGTAAATTATTATTAGTAAAGTATTTGCCTTGTTAAAAAGAATATTTGCGAAATTCTAAAGTTCTGTTAAATATCGTTGCAACAAACATGAAGTGGACGCTTACCTAAAAAAATATAAATCCAAGTAAATTTTACAAATACGCTTCAAGTTGCTAAAATTTATTTAAAAGGGATGTGGTTGTGGCTACTTTAAATACATATAAAATCAAAATAATAAAAATATGTTTCATTCCGGGGGTAATACAAAATTTTCCAAAAAAGAATCAAAATTCGAATAGGAGGCCGTGACTTTGTATTTGAGCATAACTTTTGATTCTAAACAACTTTTCTCAATAAAATTTTGCTATATTTTTTTAAATAAGGTAACTTTGTGCTTGAACGAATTTCATATTTTTTGTTCTGCACTGTAAATTGTTTGACTTGAAGCCATTCTAAAGGCATCTGATATGGTTATCAAACATGCACTAACTTTTGGCAATATTTAAATTTCGATTGTACAACTAATAAAAAAATTTCCCATTTGTTGCACACTTAATGGACCACACTGTATACAAGTGCTTGAATAAGCTAAACCCCTTCTAAAGGTATATTTAAGTTATTTAAGTTAAGATTGTGTATTCAAATTGCTCTTGTAAATCCATTGCGTTGTGTACTACAGAGTTAAATTTTCGGATTTCTCTCAGCAGAAACTCACAGTAATTGCTTTCTAATTAAGCATTTACGAAATTCATTCAGTAAGGTTTTATATTTTACTTTTAAATAGTAAATTGACATCACGACCTATTTGTCCAGTCCTGCTAAACCAAGGAGCATTAGCACCTGCCCTCTTCGTTTGCAATGTAGGTGTGCTCGCTCTGTTGTTGTCAGTGTTTTTGTTAGCATCCTAGCTGCAGGGTCATCGGTTTCTCCTATTTGAAGAAGTTTTTTTAGACATTAGGACTCGACGGTAACCAATGCCGGACTGGAGAATCGTAGTGAGGCCTTTGGAATTACTGGGGTTTCAACTTCTATTTTCTGACCGAGAACCAGAGGTTCGTACGTCAGAGCCACCTCCACTGCTGAGGTCGCTGTCAGTCTACAATTCAAACACATTTTGAGATAACAGCTGTATCTCTAGGTCACGGAATGTCGCTATTATTTATAAAGATGTCTTTTATTTTGTTAAGATTCTGAGGGTTGAATATTCCGTATAGTAAACCACAATGAGCACTTTATTTGTGGTTTGTTAAAGATTTGCAATAGCTGTATTCAATTCTGAGCTTTGTGCAAGTATTGTAGTGTCATCGAGA
The DNA here is from genome assembly GCA_940337035.1 of Agriotes lineatus. Lineage (NCBI taxonomy): Eukaryota > Metazoa > Arthropoda > Insecta > Coleoptera > Elateridae > Agriotes > Agriotes lineatus. The sequence continues at coordinate 23,804,005 of OW679203.1, read as the reverse complement.
TACCAGTTAAAATCTTAACAAGCAAAGACCCTAGAACAGAACCTTGTGCTACTCCTGCTTTGAGGGGCTTAGAAAATTGATACTGCAATGACTTAAAACGGCGATAATTCTTCTATAACTTTGTGCCACAACTTGACGTGCTTGTAATAAACGCTGCAGGGAGCTGATGTGAATCGGTCTAAAGGTAATCATTATTAACTGTGAAATCTGTCATAAAATTGTTATAGTTCAAGGATCCCACTTTACTTTTAACGCAGTACTAATCTAAGAAGACAATCGAGTTTGAATTTCAGAAACCATTGAATATTTGGGTTCGGTCTTTTTAAAGCTATATTTTCCTTGAACAATGGTCGGGTTTGTCACCAAACCTTCACCTACGAAGCGCAAGAGGTCAACAGCATCTTAAATATAATAGTACTCATATAGAAAATGCGCTCCTTTTGTAGTATGAGCCACACACAATAAATCTTTGTATTTATTTGAAGAGCCTCAAACAGCTATAGCTGCAACTTGAATGAAATACATTCTTGCTGTTAAACCCATTAACTTTACAGTTGTAAGGTCGAAATATTCTAGTTCTGCGGTTAATAAATAAACTGAGTCATAAAGTTTTTGTTTGTACAACTAAATATATCTATTTGTATTACGTCGAGCTATTCATAGAACAAGTGGACTTCAGTCCCTACCTACAACAATAATTTTTTGTCAGCCAAATAAACGAATTGACAATGATAGTATGCATCATCAAGAATTTGTTTATCCGCGCATTACCAGATTTTTTCGACAGGGATTGAATCAATCTCACGTTGATGTTCATATTATATTTAACAATAATATTTTCTTTCAGACAGTTGTATTTGCTCGCTGCGGAATATTTCTGCATGATGTCTAGTAATTTCGCAGTCACTATAATTTAAGTAGGAACCGTCACGCAGGTGGTACTGAAATTGAGGCCACCCGTTAAGTAAATATCAAATAGCTCGAAGTCAACACTATATATTTGATTTGAGAATAAGGGTTTTGGCTTGAAAGAGTAACTACTTTCTGATTATATATTAGTTTTAAATTTTGAAAGTAATAACAACTGGCGGGATGGGATGCGGAGTGGTTATTTTCGATCTGCAGCAATGGCTACATTTTCACTGTTACAGGTTAAGTCTCCAAATACTTCTAGTATCCTAGTTTCCAATATTGAGTTATACTAACAGTATTATACGACACCCTTTTAAGTAATGTTTTATGAAGGTTGCTCTAAATTATATTCAACTATTCGTTGAACTTCGCATTGGGTTACTTGCTGGGTGTCGTATTTGCCGATCCAAAAAAAAAACGTTGTAAAATAAAAGCCTAGGAATAAACGGATTGGAAGCAAGGAAGGCGAAAGAGGCAATAGAAATGGACTTGGGAAATAGAGACGTAGAGCTTAAAAGCAATACAAAAGAAACAGTGCTGGAAGTAGAAAAGTTAACCTTGATATGATCATATTGACTGCAGCAAAACTAAAAGATGTAGGTTCAGAATAAAAACGAAGGATATCTGTATATTTGGAGTGGGGTGTCTAAATCCAGAGTGGTGTGTTGAAAAAAAAATAAATGTACGAGCACAGTACACACCCCGTAATATGAAAAAAAAAACTGTGAACGATAACGGAAGATGATTGATTACTCTATGCGGATAAGACAAATTAATAATAGCATGTTAGCCGCGAAAAATGGATTACTACGATATGTTTTATCCGGCTTTTTCCACTGTCTAGGGTGTATGTCACACGACGTTTCGGGAGTTTTTGATCTACTCCCGTCTTCAGGTGTTCCCGGTGAGTCCTGAGAAGGACTGATATTATACGTCTTTATAGGTAAACTCGTGCCTACCCCGGGGTTTGAACCCGGTACCGCTGATAGCTGTGATTACTAGTCTGCCAGTCTTACCACTAGGCCACCAGAGCGGTTATATATTTTAGTTATAAACTTATATATTGTAATGATGCCCTCAACTAATAAAGGCTTTAGAGAAAATATAAATTATTAAATAGGGCAAATCACCACACAATACTCTTGGTAGTTATATTAAATTAAAAAAAAAGTAAAACTTTGCTTGTCAGTATCTTAGGCTAATCAAAATGAAATGTATTTATTACTCTTAATAAAATGGTTAATTGCCTCTTTCTATATTTTATCGAATTGCAATATTCCTTTGGGCTTGCTCCGGAAAAACACAAAACTAATATCTCAGGATAGGTTCAAATTTGAGATTTATTTTAAATTTATTCTTTAGAATATTTAACTCAGAGTACCTCAAATACCCCAAATTTTAGTACAACCGTGCTACTCGCTTCAATTACTCATAACCTCACAAACGTGACTTAACCACAAAAGGTTCGCGGGTGCATACAGCGTTTTATTTTTATTTTCAAAAGCGAAATTTGCAAGAACCACATGTAAACTGAGGCAAATTTCCCGCCTAGCAACAACTAACTTGATTTTGTTTCAGATGTGACGTAAAACGACGCTAGCTATCTTTTGTTCTACTTCCTGTGATAGCTCCAAATCCTAGCCAAAATCGAATTTTCTGGTGACGCCACGCAATTTACTCTAACTGGGACAGGATCTGGACGTTCGGAAACACGGTGAATCTCTTCAGAAAAGTGTAGTCGAAGTACACTACCTTTCCTGAATCCTACCACATAGAAACATGCCAAATCGTACCTTTTCGCCGATCTCGCCTCGGAGCTGGTGCAGGTGACGCCGATGTCCTTATTCGCTGGAAGTCGCTTCCCTGGCCCCAACTTTTGTTTTGGGATGTTGTTATACCCCTTCCTGGCCTGTAGGACTTGCAATCCCTGGTGTCTGAAGTTCAAGTGGCCGGTGTCGCAGCTCATAATATCCAGGTGTCGAAGCCGAAACTCAGGCCGAACTTTTCCTAACACTTCCACGTGTGTCCGGTAACTTGTAGAATAATTCTGTATACTTTTTTACTTGGCAAATAACTTTTATTATATTAAAACATTAAAATTCAGGAGCACCATTTGCCCACAACTTGACAATTACCGGAATGTATTTCTTATTATTTAACAAAAAAGCATCGAGTTACCTAGTAACCGCGATCTGATATTGTTTAAAGGAAACAAGTATTAGTTACAATTTCACATAAAGGAATGACATTTGATTAAGATGTTTTTTTGTTTAAAACTAGAAATGGTTTTTATTTCTTATACATAAAAATTGTTCTTTCTCGTCACATAAAACGTTATTTATCACTGGTCTGCTATGAGCACTTAGTTTTAAAATGTACTGGTACTTGAGTTCAATTTTAAACACGTCACTGATTATTTTTCATTTCAGTTGCCCTCGTTCTGTATTGCTCTTTGCAAATTCTAACTTATCTTGCTTCGATTTCTATCTACCTTTCAGTTAGCTTGCTTTTCACTGGCCTGTACGTTTATTAATAGCTCTAAGCTCATATTCAATATGCCCAGAACCAACCTTTTGCATTATTTACTTTTATTTGGTCCGGCTTTAAATATGCTCAAATCTATCATATTACTTATATTATATTAGCCATCTTAAATCTTTCTTGTACTCAAACTTCAAATTCAATCGTTCTTAAATCTGCTTTTCTTATGCCTGCCTTTATCCTTCTAATTATGTTTCTTGCATCTCATTTCCAATGCGTTTAATAACTTCAACTACTGTTTAGATTGCAGTTAAATAAAATATCTCAACTCTGTGCTTTAATTGACTTTGTTCAATATTTCTCTCTGCATACAGAATTAAATTGTGAGCTTTAAACCACCTCAATATATCTTACCGCTGTATGCGCAGTAGACTATTTTTGTAATTCTCTGCGCAGTAGTGGCTTTAGCTGCAATTGATGCGAAAAAACTCCCGAAACGTCGTGTGATATACATCCTAGACAGTGGAAAAAGTCCGATAAAACATACCATAATAGACCACTGCCAAAAAATGACATTCAGAGAATAACCTGAATTACTACATTTAACAGTTCGGTAGACACTTGAAAAGTTATTACTATTTATTAGGCGCCAGTGGATGAACTTAACTTACCTTCACCTGCTTGGTGCTTATTATATCATTTGTAATCGGAACTGCACATTTGGTTCACAATAAAAAATACACAGAATGTAAACTGAAATATTATATTGAACACACCATAATACAAATAACTGATCTTTGCGGGTAGCTTAGGGCTGGTCAGTAAATCTCTAATATGACTGAGAAGACCTTACCGAGCTACGTCACGACGAATTCAGCGTAAAGGAAGACATTTTTGGCAGGCAGGCCTCACCAGCTAACATGTACTGAATGTCGGAATTAATTGTTTTATAATCGTTTTACATTACTTTATTAACTCAAATTAGATTAAACGACTGCGACTTCTTATTTTCAGCTTTACGCAGGTAAAGTTCGAGTCGCATTTTAAATTATTTTTCTTTTGTGTATCGTTTGCGTAATTCAATGTTATTATGACCGTATTGCATTTCATACAGGTGTTTGTTGAAGGAGACCGAAATTGAAAGAACTATGGGATAGTCACCACCACCTTATTATTTTTACAAATTGTACGTTAGTCTATGTTTATTTGCGAATCTAAATAGTAATTCACGATACAAGTGCGTAAAGCTAGTTTTTAGTCACGAGTGGAGTAAAGTTAAAAAGCGAGTGAGCGAGCGTTTTAAGACCCGCGAATGACTAAAAATGCTTTATGCATGTGTATCGTACAATATTTTATTTACAATAGAATCTAGAAAACAAGGTAAATATAAAAAAATATGCTAAATATAAATTAGGATTACTGGGAACCTGTAGTAATTTTGCTTAGTTAAACATTTTAAAACACGTTGCTACTGACGACGTAAACTAATGAAAACATATTATTAAACAGTCGTTTTACAAACTTAAAACTGCAACTGGCTTTATTAGTTTTATTTCGCGGGTCATGTTTTCTCTAATGATTCTCTCCTTTGTAAAGGACTGTTAGATATTGGGCATGTTTGAAGGAAATACTCTTTGAATACATTACAATATTCACATAATAAAAGTTAGTTGCACTTTTTGCATTTATACTTCTAGTTTGTAGACTACGAATCTGACACACTTTGCTTACCTCTGCCAAAAAGAAAGCATTTTGGACTAAAAAGTTAAAGATTCTCCAGAAGTTTCTAAAACCGGTCTTGCGATGCTCTTCCCTCATTTTGACATATCAATTTTTTTGTAATTACGATATGTGTTCGTAATATTTTTCCGATACTCTTACGTGTTTTTCAGGTTTTCTGAAACGTTTTCTACCTAACCGTTTTCACACATTTGTAAACATATTCTGATGTATCCCAGTTTACTCATCTCACTCTAAAATGATTTTGAGAGTATTCTTTGAACAAAGAAGTAAATACTACGTTTTGTTACTTAAAAGCTCAGGTCATTATTGACACCTGACCACCAGCGCTCGGAGACTTGCGATAAAAGCCGCAGCCTAGATATGCGCGAGCTATGCCGCTTTCCTATCTAAATTCCCAATTAGCACAAATTGGCTCCATACAACCTGCAGTACCAACACTACACCCTTCTCCTGGAAAATCATCCCTAAATAACTGGTGTCCACAACAAACAGGCCTGCGCCCCATTTAATATTGTAGTTTCAGTTCAAGCCACAACTTAGCGCAGCGCCGTTACCAAAGGCTTGCGACCTGAGAACCTTTTTCGGTGGCGTGCTGCACTGGCTGCAGATCCTTCAGGCAGTGAGACGGCGTCTCGTAACTTGAAATTGTTTGATTTTATTTACTGTGTGCATACTTTCAATACTTAAATTTATTTACAACAATGCCATGTAATATAAAGGATAAAAGACTTAAACTTTTTTAAAGTGTTCTAAATCCAATCACTCGAAGCAATCTACGAAGTCTTGGCGTTTAAGCTATCCTAAAGGCATTTATATGCGAAAAGTAAATTAAACATACCAGTCAGTACGACGAGTAACATTTTTAACAGAAGAGAACAATTTGACACTCAACCCAAAAACGTCGCTCTTTCAGTTAGACGCTTATGATTTCGATGGGTGTATTTATTTAAGCTACTTTAAAAACAAAAGTAAGAGTTATTTTGGCCAGTTCTTCCTGATCTTGGTTTATGAGTTAGGCCTTAGAGGGCGTATATTTTAGCAGTGAAAACGATTACAATTCCTAACTGTACTTCTGTGATTTTCAGTAAAGAAACCTGCAGTTGGAATCTTATCGCCACGCAATTAAGCAGAGGCATGCTACCTTATACGCGCACTGTAACTGCGGACGATATTAAAATATTGGATCGATATATTAAAATCGTATTGCATCAATTCGGGAATACTCCAAATATGCAGTACTATGTATTTTTGAAAAGCCAATGCGATTTAAGAAAGTTAGGTAGAATGTCTTGAAAACAATAGTACGTAGAAGCTGCAAGGAAAATATAATCAAACTTTAGTGAATTATGAACATACTGTACAGTATCTACTCAAATTCATAGGTTATATTACGTGAATCTTCAGTTTTCACTGAAGACTTCATTGGCAATATATGTGACAACAAAAATCAAGTATTATGAGGAGTTATTTTTATTATAATAAAAGTTTTATCTTACACGCATACAATTAATAGTTGCATAAGTTAGTTGGGAAATAGCTCGTTCAACGATATTTTAGAGAAAATGTTGTTGGCATAGTTTCCAATAACAGCGCACACTACCTGCTCATAACCTTCTTTGGCGTTTTTAAAAATTTCGTTCCAGTTGTCGTTGAGGATAGCGTTTGTCTGCTTGCCCAGAGCCTCGTCGCCATTGAAAAGGTTTTCAAAATGAAACGCAACTTTTGTAGGGATGATGTCCACCTTGCAGTCGGATACTCTGAGATAGTCTCCGCGTTTCTTCTGGAACCGCTCACAAGTTAGGTGGAGCTTCATAGCGGCGTCAGCTGAAATTGCGCATGGTTTGAGGAGCGAATGAAACATTTTTGAACGGACTTACTTGCGGCTACGGTGCACTTGCCTTTGCCGACGATGGGGAGCTGCAGGAGGCTACCGTCCAGGCTGTAGTCGGCCTTGAATTCCAGCTCGGGAAGGGATACGTCCAGATCCATTTCGATATTTTTATCCGCGAAGGAGACGCTAAATATGAGATAAAGGGCATTGAAGTGGCACATCACCTTCCAAGCTACTTACTTTGCTCTCTGGACGATGGAGGAGTGCAAGCCATACACCATCATATCCTTAAATTCCTGCTTTAGGTTCACAGGGCCGTTTTCCCCTCCGATGGAGGCGCTTGGGATATACAGTGGTTGCAGCTTGGCGATTTTCAGCTCGGGTATGCCTTAAATCATTGTTATGCACTGGATAAATGATCAAGAATCTTCAAGAAACTTTCGTTTTTACGTAAATATGTATTTCTGTTATCATTAGAGTTAGAGAAAAATAGCTTCACACTATACGATCACCTTTATGGGAGAGATATTTCGAGGCTTATGTCAACTGTGAAAACTAATACAAAGAAGGCAACCTTTGAAGTCTTTTGATCTCTGGTGGTATCGCAAGATGTTGAAAACGTGATGGATAAATAACTACAGGAAAATTCAAATCAAGTATGTAAATTGTGAAAGCTAATACAAAGAAGACCGACCTTTTAACTCTGATACTATCGCATGACGGTGAACATGTGATGGAACGAACCAATAACACTAAGCAAGTCCCGGAAAGGGCTGATAAAAAGCCCAAATGGGATAACTAATACAAAGTAGGCAAACCTTTAAACTATGGTGCTACTTCAAGATGTTGAAATCGGCAATGGACCGAAGCAATAACAAAAAGAAAGAGCTAGAAAGAGCCGATTTAGAACGTCAATTGTGGATACTAATACAAAGAAGGCAACCTTTGAAGTCTGGTGCTATATCAGGGTGTTGAACACGCGATTGATTCAACTAATAACAATAAGGTAGTGCCGCAAAGAGCTGACTAATAATGTGAATTATGGACTGCAAAAGAAACTAACCTTTGAACTGATGCTATTGCCGGATGTTAGAATGTGATAGCTTGGCCGACAACAATAAGGAGATGTGGGAAAAGACAGACCAAGAATGTCAATTATGAAAACGACTGCAAAGAAGACAAGCTGATGAAGCCTGCATCTATCAAATATGTTAGAAATTTGATGATTGGAAAAAATACGAAAGAGGAGGTGCTGGGAAGACCTGATGAAGGACGTCCAGTGTAGAAACTAATAAGTGCAATGACGATGTCTCCTTTAAACTCTAGTGCTATATCAGGATGTTGAAAAGGTGATGCAACGAACCAATAACAATAAGCAACTGTTGCGGAAACTAATACAGTGAATATAGGCCTTAGAACTCTGGTGCTAGTGCAGGATGTTAAAAACTTGATGGATCGAATGAATAACAATAAAAAAGTGACGAGAGGGGTTGATAAAGAAGGTTAGTTGTGTAAAAGTTGAAAACATATTGGGTTAAACGACTAACAGTAAAGAAGTTGTGCGAAAGGCTGATGGAAAACGTCAATTGTGGAAACTAATGCAAAAAATAAACCTTTAAACCTTAATGATATCGGGGGATGGTGAAAACAAATTGAAACAACAAAGATAAACTTTTGAACTCTGTTGGTATCGCTACAACAGCAAAGAAGTGCTGCAAAGGGCTAAATGAGAACGCCTTGTGGAAACTGATACAAATAAGATAAACCTTCGAACTGTGATGTTATTTTTAAATGCTGAAAACGAGGTGGATCGACGAACAACAATAAAGATGAGCAAGGAACATCTAACTGAGAACGCCAATTGCTGAAACTAATGAAACGCAATTAAACGTAGGACCTCTGGTGCTGTCGCAGGGTGTTAAAAATTTGATGGATTCGCACTGCGAACGTCCATTGCCGTAATTAATACAACAAACACAAAATTTTGAATAGTGGAGCTATCGCTGGATGTTGAAAAGGTACTGGATTGAACTAATAATAACAAAGAGAAGTGTTGGGAAAGGTTGTTAAACGTCCATTGTCGGGATTAAGAAGTCAAACCTTTGGTCACTGATGCTATTTTAGGATTGTGAAAACACGATGGACTAAACCACTAAACCAATAACAATAAGGAACTAGCAGGAAGAGCTGATAAAGAACTAGAACTATTGCAAAGAGAAACTTTAAACCTTAGTGCTATGGCTGGATTTTAAAAAGGTGCTGGATTGAACGAATAACCAAAAGAAAAGTACTGGAAAGAATTGATAATTACAATTATTTGAACTCTGATACTCGTGTATTACTACTGGATGTTGAAAATTTTATAGATCGAACGAATAACAATTAAGAAGTGTTGGAAACAGCTAATGGAGGGCGACAATTGTGGAAACTAATACAAAGAAGGCAAAGTTATAAAACGCTACTGCTATCGCAAGATGTTGAAAATTTAAGGAATCAAACGAATATCAATAAGACAACGTCGGCACTGATGAAAAATGCTCATTGTGAAAATCAATAGAGCGAGGATAAACCTTTGAGCATTACTGCCATCGCGGCATGTTGAAAAAATACCAGATCGAACGAATAACAAACAGAAGTGCTGGAAAGACCAGATTGAAGACGTCAATTGCTAAAACTAATACACTTTTGAATTCTGGTGTTGTTACAAGATGTTAAAAACTTGATAGATCGTACGAATAACAATAAAGACGTGCTGGGAAGACCCGATTGAGAAGATAGATTGCGGAAACTAATACAACGAAGATTAAATTTTAAACTGCGGTGCTATCGCTGGATAATGAAAAGATGGAGGCAAGATTTCATTAAGAACGTCAATTTCTGAAACTAATACAACGCAGATAAACCTTTGAATTTTGGTATTGTCACAGGATGTTAAAAACTTTATGGATCGTACGAATACCAAGAAATAAGACGAGACGAGCCAACTTGGAACACCATTACGGAAACTAACACAACGAAGACAAAACTCTTTACTGTGGTGCCAGCGCTGGATGTTAAAAAGGCGCTGAATCAAACGAATAACAAAAAGAACTGTTGGGGATGGTTAATAAAGAATATCCAATGTGGAAACTAATGCAAAGAAAACATCTCTGTGTTAAAAGCGCAATAGACCGAACCACAACAATAAGCAAATGTAGGATGGAATGGCGAAGAACGTCAATTGTGGAAACCCTGGTGCTATCACAGTTTCTTGAAAATTGGATGACTCGGTAGAATAACGCTGAGAAAGTGCTGAAAAGAGCTGATGAACAAAATTGATCGCGGAAACAAATACAAAGAAAATAAATCTTTGAACTCTGGTGCTGTCACAGGATGTTATAAACTTAATGGATTGAACGAAATGCTGAAAAGACCGGATTGAGAACGTCCATTGCGGAAACCAATAGGACAGAGAAGTAACCATTGAATCCTGATACTGTCACAGCATGTTGTATCCTACGAATAACAATAAAAAAGTGCTAGGAAGATCGGATTGAAAACGTCTATTGCGAAAAGTAATACAGATAAACGTTCAAAAATTAATCCTATCACTGGATGTTGAAGAGTTGCTGAATTGAAAAAATAACCAAAAGAAGTGCTGTAAATACCTGATTGACAACGAATTGCTGAAGCTACTACAACGAAGATAAACCTTTGCGCATCGGTGCTATCGCTGGATATTGAAAAAGAGCTGTTTCGAACGAATAACAAAATAAAGTGCAGAGAAAAGCTGATAAACAGCGTTAATTATGAAACTCAATATAAAGAAAACAGCGTTTGAACTATGGTGCTATTTTAGAGCGGTAAAAGCGCGATAGAATGAAGTAATGATTATATCCAAAATGAACCGTTCAATTCTGATGTTGTCACCGGATACTGAGAACTCGATGGATCGTACGAATAACAATAAAGAAGTGTTTTGAAGACCGGATTAATTTTTTGTGAAAACTAAGACAACGAAGGTAACCATCTGAGCATTAGTGCCATCGCTGTTATAACGCTGAATAACAAAAAGAAGTAATGAAAAAAACTGACAAAGAACGTTAATTGTGGAAAGTAATACAAAGAGGACAAACCTTTGAACTATGGTGCTATTTCATGATGGTGAAAGCGTAATGGAATGAACTAACAATCATAACGCAGATAAACCGTTGAACTCTGGTATTATCGCAGAATGTTGACAATGTAATGGATCGTACGAATAACAATAAAGAACTTCTGTGAGACGTGAACTTTAATTGTGGAAACTAATGCAAAGAAGAGAAACCTTTGAACTGGAGCAGTGGAGGTTGTTGAAACCGTGATAAATCGAACCAATAACAACAATGGCGTATTGGAAGAAGGTAACAAAAAAACATCAATTGTAAAAAAATTGAGATATAAGATAGCACTATGTAACGACGAGTTTCGGGATTGGACCGTGTCATTACTAAGATTGAAAAACTGAAAGTTTCGCCCGCTTTCATAAGTTGCATTGCCATCGTCCTTCCCTTCATGTGGAAGCATCTACCGCCCTCTTCCCACAACCGTGACGACACTCCTATAAATCTTCGCCTTCTTCTTTCCGACGGTTAGAAGAGTTTTGCTCTTATCCTCACGCCAAAATGGCACTCTTTACACACTAAATACATAAATTACTATTTTGGCATTTTGTATAATTATATGCTATTTTACTAAATTCAAAATCGATTAATAAAGTGGCACTTTGGTGCCTAGTAATGTCACTGTCAAATTCGAGGTTAGCATGTTAGGTTTGGTGTCAAATTCCAAGTTGGTAGGTTACGTTTTGCGTCAGTTTTGACACAGACTGACCCAAAACCTAACCTGTTAACCTCGAATTTGACATAGACGTACAGTGCCACCAACATATTATTCATACGTTTGAATTTACACAGCCGCCTTTTTTAATGGACATGTGGTATAATGCTTTTATATAAATGTTTGTTTATAAATACAAATACAATATGCGAAAAAATAGTATATACACTTCGTAAGAAAAGTAGTTTACTTTTCTAAACTTGTTGTGTAATATACTATTATCTAATAATGTAATAATTATATTAATTTTTGTTTTAATGCTTTACGCTACGAACTCATCAAGTGATCAGTGATCAGCTTTCCCTCGTATTCATAGAGGCATTTTGAATATATTTATTTAATACGTAATTGGAAACTGTGATATCTGACGCTAGTGGCATAACAAGGAAAAAAGAAGGCAAATGCAAATGATTAACAATAACAGTGACATAAGACTATACTTAAGCCGCCGTCGCCGGACAGATGGAGTGGAACAGGAAACCCAAATAACATATTACAAAGGTCACTCGATAATATTTTAATTATAATTACTAAAAGGATCAGAGATGGGGACCCTTATAATTAGAACTAATTTCAATTGACATTAAATAATTGTTTGCGGTTATGGTGCAAATATTGAGAGATCCAAAAAACTGATCCTCAGCGGGCTGTGGAAATTCAAACGTAGAATGATATGTTGGTGGCACTGTAGGTTTATGTCAAATTCGAGGTTAGCAGGTTAGGTTGTACGTAACCTGATATCTTCGAATTTGACATATGTTCGGCGGCTCAAGTATAGGTATATGTATTTGAATAAATGCGGTAGCAGAACTGTCTGATGCATTTGGTAAAATAAGTATTTTGCAGTAAAAAGAAACTACCAGAACTAACAAACTTTAAAAATAAAAAAAATCGACTTGATATATTTAAGCGACTCTTCACTGTGGAAGAAGGGAAAATTCTCATTCTTCATCACGACATATTGATATACGTTTTGGGATTTACAGAAGAGGCACATACAAGCAATAATTCTCGATATCGAATGGTAGAAGAAGACAACATCATGAATGTACACTGACATAATTGAGGAGGAATTAATTGCCCACTCACATATACAGACAGATCAATAAAAAACCAATTAGGGCAGGCTGTGATATGTGTTATACGTTTGGCAGTACTGAAGTGTATTGTCAGTCTATGTCAAATTCGAGATTTGCAGGTTAAGTTTTACGTCAGTCTGTGTCAAACAACAAACAACACCTAACCTACTAATCTCGAATTTGACGTAGACTAACAATGCACTTCAGTACTGCCAAACGTATAACACATATCACAGCCTGCCTTAATTGGTTTTTTTATTGATCTGTCTGTACATCCAAGTGAACTGAAATTTTGCATACACCTTTATTTTGCCATTACAAATAATGTCTCAAAAGTCCCCATCGATATCGGTCACAGAAATAAGTTTTTCGCAAATATCGCTCTTTCTATGGGTCGTATGATTTTTTAGTTATTACAAGAAATGAAGGCTAGGAAATTCTCCAGAAAAAAGGTTATACAGACTTTTTAGGTACAAGTAACCATTCATTAAATAATATACTGTTTAAGTTTTGCAGATAGGTTTTACTTTCTTTCACGATGAAGGAGGAATTGAATTCACCCCAAAAATTCGAAATTGAGTTTTCAACAGACCTTCACGTTTTAGAGTCTCCTGAAGCCAAAAATAGTTATTTGTTTCATTAGTACAAAAAATGCATGATTTCGGGACAAGTAAGACAGATCGCCGGACGACGCGCAGCGGAGTCCGGCGAGTCTTACGCGTCCCGAAAACGCATTTTTTGTGCGAATGAAACATACTATTTTTTCTCCAACTACTCATAAATTCGGTAATATGACTTATTATTTAGAATCAAACATTGTAGGTTATATTGTAGAACTGTCATGGCGCAAATAAACAATCACTATACCGGGAAATTAAACAACAACGACGGCGATTGCCGAATATTCACGAAGCGTTTGTGTTTTATTTAAAATTTACCATGTAAAACCCTATCTTGCGTCCATTTTTGTACTAGTGCAAATATGAATCGAAAAGTGTACAGTTGCCAAGGTAATTGGTTAACATCCCGAAATGACTTACTTTTTATACAAAATTATTCGACAATATAGCGTCTTATTCGTGTGGTTGGAGAAAAACATGTTTTTTCTCATTGGTCTGTGTGCCTGTGTGTCTATGTGTCTGTCTGTGAACAGAATATCTCCAAAACGAAAAGAGGTATGGCGTTGAAACTTCATATATAAGTTTTGTGTATTATCTAAATGCGACAGCAAGCTTTTGAAGAAAATCGCTCAACCGGAAGTATGGTGTTTACTCTTGTGATTTTTCAGTTTTAAAATATATTTAAAATAGGAGTTAATTAAAAAAAACAAAATAAACACATTTTAGAGGTCTTCAAGTGGAAAATTACTTATATCACATCAATACACATTCAAAATGTAATAAAAAAGCAATGTTTGAAAAAAATTGATAAAGCCGTTTTTGAAAAAATCGAAAGAAACTAAAAAATCACAAGAGTAAACACCATACTTCCGGTTATGCGATTTTCTTCAAAAGCTTGCTGTCGCATTTAGATAATACACAAAACTTATATGTGAAGTTTCAACGCCATACCTCTTTTGGTTTTTGAGATATTCTGTTCACAGATAGATAGACACACAGACACACAGGCACACAGACCAATGGGCAAAAACATTTTTTTTGGGTTTAGGGGACTCTAAAACGTGAAGATCTGTTGGAAACTCAATTTCGAATTTTTGGGGTGAATCCAAAACTTTCTTTATCGTAAAAGAAAGTAAAACCCTGCAAAACTTAACAGTGTATTATTTACTGAATGGTTAGTTGTACGTAAAAAGTCTGTATAATCTTTTTTGTGGAGAATTTCCTAGCCTTCATTTCTTGTAATAACTAAAAAAGTCATACGACTCATAGAAAGAGAGATATTTGCGAAAAACTTATTTCTGTGACCTTTGACCTTGAATAGCTCAAAACGCATAGCGCGATATCGATGGGAATTATTGAGACATTATTTGTAATGTCAAAATAAAGGTGTATGCAAAATTTCAGCTCACTTGGATTTTTTCGGCAGACGGATTCTAATGTAACTGGACTATAAGCAATTTCCCGAAGCAGTGACTTAACAAAAAAATGGCTTACGGTTTTTTGCCTAGATTGGTTCCTATTTATAACTAATACGCGCAATATAATACCGACCGTGAATGATACAACTTTTTATTAAATAAATTGTACTACAACGTAGACAAAAAATGAAAAAGATGCAACGTTTTTTAAAATTATGTTCCCGCAGAAATATAGAAATATTTAAAAAATCCTCAGTGTTGAATTGATAATTTTAGAGATGAAGCTAGAATTAGAAAAAAATGTAAAAACATGTAAAAACTAGTTGAAACACTGTCAAGTCGCGCAGTAAAAAAGTCATAATTTAAGCTTTAAATAAATATAAAAACTCTAAACTACCCTTATATTTCAAAATGTATTTTAAAAGATATAAAAGTTAAAAACTTCTCTAATTCTTAGCATTTGCTACATAAGAGAATCTTGAGATTAAAAAACTCCGACAAAATCAAAAAAACCATCAACATACAAAAAATTATTGGACTTCTTTTTAGTTTGTTTAATATTTTTTGACATATATTTGTGACTATATTTAAGACCTAGAGAGTAATAAAATAACAGTAAATTGACATTGACCTTGCTAAATTACTTTTAGAAACTTTGGATTTGGGAATTGCAGGGAAGTCGGCACAAGACTTTTGTGCCTGTTGAAACTACCGCAGTTGGAACCAAATGTTCTGGCTTGTATTGACAAATTTAGAAAAATATCAGAAGCTAACTAAGTTCCGCTTTGGATTTTCTCTGGAGCTTCAGATAAATCTATCTGGGATACCTACTATTTGGTTACTCGGAAAACACACAATGACAAAATTAGGTTTTTAGAATTTTGAGCAGCACAAATTTAGGATGATATTCGAAATTAGAGAAACAAAACACTAAGCTGGCATTTACATCCTTTCAATTTACTTTAGAAATTGGAGGAACGTCAACATTTTAAACATTTCGAAGGAATAAAATTAAGGATTCGACTTCATTTATTTTAAGTAATATTTATAACAAAAAATCACCTTGATAAATTCATCTTCATAAACTTTTTTCGATCATCCTATTTTTATTAATAAAAATAAACAACGTCGAACTAATTAATATGACAAAAACAAACGTACCGTTCTCCAACTTCCGCAAGGCAATCTGGACGGCATCCTTCAAGCAGTCAGAAATTTTAGGGTCGTCGCGGCGGCAGGTTTTGTAATCGGACGCTAGAAATGGTCGTGGTTAGTTTGAATTTAGGCTGCGTCGAACTTACATACGAAGTTTCGCCCCCAAAGAAGAGCAGATCACAATAGCCAGTACTAACGGGATGCGGTTCACCTTCATTTTGCAACTTGAGAGCACTACTGTAGCGGCCGATGTGTCGGGTTATATTTATATTATACGAAATCTGACTTGATCCAAACACCGCCTCCACTTTCCAAGAAAAGCAGTAAAAAACTACGTTTTGACGCACATCACTTGATAGGCAAACCACTAATTGTGCCGGGTACAACCCGGGACCTTTGAGTTCAAACAACAGAAACACGGAGTGAATTGCTCCTCAAGACAGGCTATTTATTTTTAATTTGTGCTTATTGTGCTTTGAAAAGGTTTTATATTTTGTAAATACCTACCGGTAGGATATAGTTTTTACAAAAATCGCATGCATATCTATTAGCACTTTCCTATTTTATTACATACTGGGTACAAAGAAAAAAACCGTTCTAACCTTTGTTGAAGAAATTGAACCCATACAACCCTTAAACAAACATTCAAACAAATGCTTATGCTTTATATTGTGTGACAATAACCAGATTACAATTAAACCCAATAGCTCCGACTGCTATACAGCCATACTTATCAATTTAAACAACAATTTACCTTTCGCGTAGTTATTCGTAACATTCATCCCTCACAACTGATCCAAACTTAAGAAAAACGGCAATCAACAACATTAGCCACATCAGATAAAAGTGTCAACGATTCGGTCACACAGAAAAATACTGTTAATATAATCTGCACAGTATGAAATGCGGAGAAGAAGTCTCCGACCTATAAAGTCTGTTCTGTTTTATCCGTTACAGAAACGTCAATGTCAACCCTCACAATCAACCAAAATCATAAGTAGTCAAATTTGTCAGTCTATCAGCTACCTACTATTTTATGAAGATAGTTTCAAGACAAATTAAACGTCAGGTGATAATTGTACCAGGAATCATCAGTAAGAGGCCAATACATTTGACAAACATTTAGGGTATTTAGACTAGGTATTTATACCATTCTCTAGAATAATATTGCTCGAGGAAGAGAAACCAATCCTACATTTTCAAAATTTTCCATTCCAAATGGACCTCACAATTAATTTTACTTTATAATGCATAAGACTTTTAACCTTAAAACACTTCGTTTTATGATGTAATAACTGGTAGAATACTGAAAGAGCTACCACAAGGAAGCTTAAAAATGCTGAATATTATATTTAATGCTAAAATTATTAGAATACTTTTTATCACAGTATAAGGCTATCCTGATAATACTCATAAAAAGGCCATGCAGCCATTTATCTGCAGTAACATCCTATCGAACGACGTCTTTTATCCATACTTTCTAAGGTGCTTAAAAGCTGTTCATGGTTAAATGGAACCGACTATCCAAGAAGAAAATTTCAGTGTGTTTTTGAATACCATGTAACGATTGAACAGGTGCAAAAAAGGGACAAAAATGACATGGGAAATAACAGATGTCGTTATGCCGCCTTTATGGACACTTCGTAGACATCATGGTCTAATTTACAAAATCAAAACACTACTAGCGCACCCGTTTTGAAAAGTGTTAATACCCTATATCCACAGAAATTTAATGAGGTTGAAACATGTTTCAAATAAACGTCTTCCATTAGGCCATAATTACCGTAAAATATCTTGGTTAATGGTCAATTATCGATGGAGAACAAATTCTTTCTTTGTAGCATTACAAAGTTTAGCTACTAAAAGATAATACATTTGAATAATTACAAAAACCTGATAGTTAGGTAACTTAAAGCACTTAAGAGAAATACAGCTTGCAGATTCATCATATAGTTCTTTTTGAATTGAATTAGGTGGCTAGTTAGAATATTTTGATATTAATAATAAAAGAGAAGCCACTTCCTGACTTGAATAAAAAACAGAGTGAGGCTTCATAACGTCAGAAAATAAAATAAAAGAACTGAATCCCAGCATAAACGGATAAACTTTGCAATTACAAGACTATAATTGGTATAATTCTACAGTTTATAAAGAAATAATGATTTTTCATGCAAATAAGATTGATTCATTGGGCAGTTTCTCACTTGAAAAACTGTTATTATTTAACTGGTATGAAAATAAATAGGGTAATTCATACATATTTTAATAGAGAGTGTCTTTGGTTTAGCTTTTTGGCGTTCCCTCTAATCCTTGCTATTTAAAAGCAACAAGACATTATGATACGGTGGAATAGAATCACCCATGGTCGCAGCGAAACCGTTCTAAAAGGCATAACCGAAAAAGAAGGACCATGTTAGATCTGCGTTAATTCTTATTAGAAAAACCTCACCGAAAAACTACTTCATTGGTTTGACGATGGGGGTCGTTCCAATTAAATAAAGTTCAACTCGATGGGCAAGGCAACAATTGAATTCGTTTTTTTGTATAATTTGGTTGGTCCTAAAACTTTAGGAAGATATATATAAACTGTTCAACTAATTCATAACATAAAATATGTCAAGTTACTATCATGGCATATGCCATATTATCAATTTTCAATGACTTCATAATAGCATAATAAGAAATTTAATTACCTTCTTGGTAGCTAGGCTAAAAAACCAGGTTATAATTTTGTAAACGTGAAATCAAAAAGGGTTTTATGTTATAATGGGTATTTCTTATACTTTAGAAATGTGAATTGAGTCAAACGTGAAATCAATTAACAGCATTAATTACAGATATACATAGATTAAGAGGGTATAAAGAGCTCTTTAGATTTATCTTACCTGAAAGTGTTAAATTTTCTGAAAACTTTCAATAAAACTGAAGGTGGATTATTCAATATAAATCAAGTAAAAAAACTTTAATTCAATATGTCAGTATAAAGTAAACTATAGAAACTGCAATACTAAATAATCTTTTATTATATTAAACTACCAATTGACATTGATATGAACCATAAATTATACGATTGAATGTACATAAATATCATAGAAAAAATTAACAATTTAAATAAAATTGTTGGCGCCTAATACTTCTTGTTTAATGAACTAAGACCTTTATGTGAAAGCAAAGTAAACAAAACATCCCACACTTATCATACTCATATCGCAGCTTACGCTTCGGACTAAAACTAAATAGACAGAAATCTAAGTTAATGGCCATCGACCGAGCTAACAAGATAGAAAATCCACCGAACATCCGTGATGTTGAGAATGTTCCTGAGATAATATATTTTGGTTCCCTTATCAACAGAGAAGGAAACTCGACTACTGAGATGATAAGAAGGATAGAAATTGCCAAGGCGGCCATGACCAACCTGAATAAGATCTGGAAGGACAAACACATCACAAAAGCTACGAAACTGAAGATCGTACATACACTTGTTTTTCCTATTGCAGTATATAGCGCTGAAACATGAACGATAAAAGCTGTAGATCTGGCGAAGATTGATGCGTTCGAGATGTGGATCTGGAGACGACTTTTGAGGATTCGCTGGACAGCTGATAGAACAAACGTGTCCATACTGAGGGAACTTAACATCCGAGACAGATTGTCAAACAGAAATAAGACAGCGAATCCTTAAATACTTTGGACATGTCACACGAAGAACAGAAGATAACTTAGAAAAACTAGTCATCCAGGGAAAAGTCGAAGGGGTCCGACCTCGTGGACGCTCTCCAAAGCGGAGGATCGATCAAGTGAAAGATTTCACAGGAGTGTCACTCCAGGAAAACATAAGCTCTGCCTCGGACAGAGAGAAATGGAAGAACATCACCGACACTAACATAACATGTGATCACGATACTTCAGTAATAAAGTTACGATAGAGAGAGAGAGAGATCGCAGCTGAGGATTGAGCTAGTCGGAGTTATGTGAGTCTTCGAAGGTAGGTTACAATAGTTGGTACATCTTTACAAAGTGATCGTGAAACCTATCTGAGTTTACAGCGTCTAGCTGCGGGAAGCTGCCAGGAATGTCGAATATTAGCAGCGCTGCCTGTTAAAAACATTAGGTAACATCTTTAATAACCCATGATATGTCTCTAATTACATTATCATTCGGAACCTGAATGTCGCTACCATTAAAGAAGAAATATCAGGACCGTCTAAAGAATCATACCAATATCCTGGACAGGGAGTTTCTCATAGAACCCAAATTAAAAAGCTCAACAGAACTTGGTGTCTTATACTATTTATACCTCGTTTGATAGCTTCTTGCCAAGATTCGGTTCAGGACAACACTTAATGGGAAAAGTCAAACAGAGTAACTTTTATACACATTCGACCCGGTGGGCGCTGAACGGTTTTTAATGGGGAGGTTGATGGATGACGTTACCGGAGTCAACATTGCGTTCTACGGGATTAAAACCTGCTTTATTTGTTACCATATAAAACGTTACTTGAGACCAAAACGACCTCGCGGCATTCAACGAAATCTAGTTCATCGTTTGCTCGAAATGAAACAGCTCAATTCCTTTCCAGATATGTAAGATCGAATACCTTCATTACTAGAAGAGCTAAGCAACCTACCATTATGTTGCAAGAAACTGCGCGGCTAGATGCAGTCGAGACAAAGGGGGTAGGACCGTATGTTAGAGGGGTAGCTAATTAAATACAAGGTTTTATTTCCATAGAGCACCACAAGTTCTTATCTCATTAACCATGCCAGAACTTGCGAAAGGGGGCGGAAACCACGACGTTCCTTCTTAGGGATAATGTGTGAATCCTGTCCTTCTCCAACGGGTATCGTTGTTGATTCTCAATGCGTCAGATATAGCTATTAGCCCCTTTAATGACAAATACTGCCAAATACATAAGAAAATAGAGGTCAATTTTACAAGCTGTGTATTGAATACAGCAAAATCCAAGTAAAATGAACATGTTAAAATTAGCCCTGAATTCTAGACGTAGTTATGAATTATGTAATACTTGTGTCCAGCCAATGTCGGTGTACTTAGTTATCAGAACAGCAAGCAAAAGTAATGCATTACTGATTTTTCTATAATAGAACGCACCGAACGCTAATGAAAAACCTATTTTTTATTTCGAAATGGGTGCAACACTCGTATATGGAGGCACTTTGCGACGCATATAAAATCAAGTAATTACAGTACCTGGGCTGAATCTAGAACGTCCTGGCTTAACTCCAAAATAGCTAATATATTTACAAAATTTGCTTTTAATAGGAACCGGATTGACGATACTTACGACGAGAGTCACGCTTCGTTATTCGTAATTTATTAGGAAGCCATCCGCTAGAAGAAAAAACAACAATGGGAGTTTCTGATTTCTACGCTGGCTCTGAGTTCGCTCTTGGTCCAGTAGGGGCCACGTGCTGGCACCAACATCTAAACTTGAATGCCGATCGAAAAGCGTAATATACAACTAATAGGATACATCTTCCATCGCGGGGTAAAACGGCACAAAAGGTAATTCCCCACGCAGCTATGCAGCCAAGGCCACTCACATATTTGGGAGATTTGCCCGAAATTGAGGCTTGCAGGAAGCCGGGATCTTCGGGCTTTTGAATTTTTTGGACACCAAGCTCCAGGAAGGGGCTTTCGTGAAAGTTTGGCGCGTTCGGTCGGTCAGCGCTATACCAGAATTAGAGGGTATTTGTAGGATTTTAGGAGCGATTATTATGCTCAGAGGTTGCCGGGAAATTTTTCCTCGTAACGAACATTCAGTTACGATTTCCTGGAAACGTGCATTTACCCCACTACAGCGTGTTCAATGGAGTGTTTCCAGGTTAAGTAAGAAAGTTTATGCACCGCGCAGAACCAGTTCTGATGCGTGTTTGCGGTGGGTTCCTTCTCGGGCTGGATTCTTCTGGCGTTGGAGAAAGTTTCGACTAGGTGAGATGGGACTTGCAAGCTCCCTGGTTGGTACTCACTTTTCCTGCGTTGATCGAGTTACGGGGCCGCTCCAAGGCCTTCTCTGGCTTGAGGCTTACACTTCTTACAGAAGATGTGGGACTCAAACTCTTTCTTTCTGGACGGATTCGTGCTCTTTTATGCACCTCGTGTCCGTTGCAGCAAACGTAGGAATGCGAGGTACATAAAGTCACGCATCGTTCGGTCCCTACCACAACGATGCAACGTACAAAGCACTAATGTATGAATAAAGTGTGGCAAGATGGCGACTTGCAAATTACCAATATTTAAATATTGTTTGACGAAAAAATTTTAGTAGGAGTAAACATCATATTATGGCCGGTAGAGCTATCGACGAAATTAAATTAGTGGTTGTAGCACTCCAAATATTGTTGTCACAAAGAACAGTAGTTTTGTTTATAGAATAATAGAGTCTTGTTACTCATTATCAGCTGGCGAAAATTATCTTTTGTATTTATCTATGTATTATCGATAACCTCATTTTACCTTGCGGTGTAGAGGCTGGTGCTTTATGCGCTTGCATCTGGCGGTACAATGCTCAACTTGCCCCGGATTGGGGATACAAAGTTTGTATTATTTAAAAATTTTTGAACTTTAAATCTTTTGTATTATTCCGGCGTTCTCAATGTTGAACTTAAGTGTTGGCTTACTTTTTGGTTTTCTACAATTACTTCTGTTTTCATCCTACTATTACCACTGCCTCTTCTTTACTATTTTCAGCCTTCGGGCTTGGTCATGGTCCGTGTCCACGATTTGATATTGATGGGTAAATAATAGACAAACATAAATTCAGAACCATATAGAGGTTCGGAATTTTTATATCCCACTGGAATTTTTCTGAATTAATTTTTTTAGGTCATCTATGTTCGTTCATTCTTTCTATGTGGTCATAGCAATCTTGCCAGTATGTTGGAATTTTTCTGTAAGCTGTATATGGATTATTTAATTTCGGAGTTACAATAAGTTCTAAAGCTTGAAAGGAGAAGAAGAAAAAGAAAAGAGGAGGTAAATAATATTAGATACTGTTATGATTGTGTAACCTTATCCTTGGGGTTAGATGGAAGAGCAGACGTATGCTAATTGCTTGAATTTGGTTATTGTATGTGGAATACAGCTGGCATATGTGCTGAATCTCGCCCTAACTGTAAATTCCAATTGTTTTAATGTGTTACGTTTATAGTAATAAAGACATTTATTATTATTATTATTATTATCCAAGATATAGTAGCTTTGTCGTTGTTAAGGTTACACCCCAACATATAAATAAAGAAGTTAATAAAATATTCTGAAATATCAAGACGTATTTCAACTCTAGGCTTTTTATATAAAGGGATTATATTTGTACAACTCTACCAAATAATTACTTTTAATATCTGGTAACCCCGAACGTCCAACTGGACCATCTGCTGCTCTCTGGACAGCCGACTTAATAAAAAAACTTCCTTCGGCAAGGGTATGCAGCCACCGGAGACATCCTGGACCCCCTGCAGTAATTTTCCTAGCTGGAATATCACCCACAACGAGCAGAAATCAACTGAACATACTTATCGGATGCCTTCTACATATAAAAGTTACTTGCATTTCAATTAATCAAAAATATAGTATAATAACCACCGACAGGTCATTTCTGGCACTTCCACGGAACCTTCTCCACAGCTCTCCTTTTACTACTAAACAGTCTCAACAAAATTCTGTGCATTTTCCATATTCAAGTAATACTTTTCTCTAAATGCGTTGACATTTCACTATTGTGCACATCTCACAAATGATGCAACCAAGTGCAATCAACTATATTCTTCTCCAAGCAGCAAACAATGATCTTTCAGTCTTCGCAAAGCATTTACTTGCATCAGCCACGCTTCAGAATATATAGAAACACTGTTATTAACTCTAACAATATAACTCGTATCGTTTAATATCGAACATAGGTTTATTTTCACAAAATTTATTGTAGCATGTACAATATGTCTGTCTGCTTGCAAACTTTTACAGCCTTCTTCTGATTTCGTCACTTGCGCACATCCATGGCCTATATTGACCGGATGCGTGCAGCAACCACCTCCGCGTCCTGCTTTCGGTGTTCATTCACATACATGGCTTACGCTGGCTAGATACATGCACCAATTGCTTCCCCACCATTTTTTCCCTTGCATGTAGTCCAAGCACATCCATCGCCATTTTTTTTTGTGCATTAGATATTGAACCTGCATGTAAACCATGTAAATTTACATAGCCATCTTCTGGAAAATTTATTTCTTCTTTGCATGTTTTGCACTTTTGTTTCTTGGCTACTTCTGCAGTTGCAACCGCAACCTGCTCTTGCTCCTCACGTGCATCCATGACCCACGCTGGTCCGGTACGTGCAGCAACCCCCTTATGCTCGGTCACGTATGGACCCTTGCTCACCCTCAGTGGTGTTCGCAACCTGCTCTTGCTGCCCAAGTGCCTCCACGGCCTACTCTGTGCCGGATCAGAGTCCGCAGCAAACTCTTGTGTTCGGTCAAATGTCGACTTTGCACATCCACAGTTGCGAATATATTTAGGTTTTTTAGGTTTGATGAGATACAAATAACTAACATGTCGGCAAAAGAAAATGAAATGAAGCTTGGCTTTGAAATATTTATTTTATGAATAATATGTTCGTGAGACTGTAAGTCTATGCCAAATTTGAGGTTAGCAGGTTAGGTTTTGCATCAGTTTTGACACAGACTGACGGAAAACCTAACCTAGTAACCTTGAATTTGACATAGACTTACAGTCTCACCAACATATTATTCATAAAACAAATATTTTAAAGCCAAGCTTGATTTCATTTTCGTTTATTTACATGTTACTGGAAGACATTTTAACACTACAGTCAGTTTTATTTGGTTGATCCCGCCTAGATTTTAGGTCAACAAAGCTTTCAGGCTTTCATGTGTTTATTTGTTCGTTGCTTATATATTTTTTACTCTTTCATGGATACGCAGGCCGTTTTTCTCTTTTCAGTTTTCATATCTGAAGTAGGCGACGCTGTATCAACGGTCCAGACTCTGCAACCAGTGGCAACGTATGTGTAGTGTCGTTTTCGGTTATCCGTTATTTTATTATTTTTATTATTATCTTTTACTATTGTTCCTACCTCGCCTTCCTTTCTAGTTTTTCTTTGGGGGGGGGGGGATAATGTTATGATTGTATAACCTTATCCAAGATCTATTAGCATTGTCGTTGTTAAGGTTACACCACAACATATAAATAAATAAGTTACTATGGGATTCTGAAATATCAACACGTATTTCAATTCTACGCTTCTTACATAAAGGGATTCTCCTGCTAAAACTGTACCAAATAATTACCTATAATAGTGCACCCGCTTTGATGTACACCTTTTAAACATTTCCGAGGTAATTAATACGTAGTTCGGTTACTTCTTTTTTCTTTAGTGTCTCCAATATGTGTTTCTTCGATATGAATTAAACGATTTCAGTAAACTCCTTACCTCTGATGTTTATTTATACTTAGGTGAAGTCTGTTTCTGTTATTTGAGCTCAAAAGTAGCATCATTGATAAGGCTTCCTGTTCTGGATTCATAGTGTAATTCTTCCATTAATTTTTTTAGCCGAGAATATTTCTTATAGAAAACTTTATTGCTCTCAATCTAAAGGCACCCACTATATTTCAGCATTTCCGATTTTCTACTGTCAATGTCCGCTACACGGCTCAATTTTAATTTATACATTACCTTTGCTACTTCACCTATTTGCATTTTTTAGCTATCCCTCTTTGTCGGTTTGCTGTCTTGGGATGCCTTACCCACGTGTTGCTAAAACTTCGTTTTGGACCAGTAATTGTTTTCGGTAATTTTGTTAATGTTGCCTACCCACCTTGTTTGTGGACGTTTCTACTTGGTCTTTTGAGACCTTCAACGTGAGATGCAGTTTCCCCATTCTCCACCGCAGTTTTCTAACCTTTGGCATGGCATCAGTAGCTTTTATACCTTGGCATCGTTTGATTTCAGTGTTTTGCTCCTTATAGAGTTATGATTTATCTGGTCTGACTGTTTATTTAGTTTAGTAAGATTTCTTTTCATTCAGTGTACCGTGGCATTGTGGTCTTCTTGGTTATTGTGTAGCCTGTTACTACTACTACTTATTGGTGAATCTAGTTTTTAATGTTGAACCATGCAATCCATAGTTCTTTATTTATTATTCCCACCGCAATATTATTAGAGATTGGTTGAGACAATTGAATGTCCTTTTTTGTAAATTTTTTCGTCTGGCAGATTTACAAACAATTGCACACTGCATCAGATCTCGCGGGGTTGCAATATGGAAGTTTTTTTACTTTGCTGTTTCTAATATATTTTTGGCGAACGATGTGATCAAATCATGCGCTGTATGTAATTTGGGAGCACCTAAAAACGTCGCCAAGCAATTCGAAGGGCGAAATGGCTGTACAGAGTGGAACAGATAGGGAGTTTTTTACTTGATCTGCATGCGATTCGATTCGATTGTAAACCATATGCTGGGCGACGTATTTCTAGTTTCGTGTTTAAAGAGGCAGAGCTCTGGTAAGTGATTATTTCCTTGTAGAATTCTAGTCTAATTATGCCTTTTGTTTACCTTTTTTAAGGCAGACTCTTGGAAACGCTGATTAGGGTGCCGTAATTTGGAGGACAGGTTTGAAAATGGAGCCTACCCTTGATCCAGAGTCGCAACGCAATCCTTTAAAGCACTTTTCGGAATAGGCCTGATGGAAGTTCGTTCGTTATACTGTTTTAGGCATGTCACGTATCTTCAGCTGTATTTTCTGCCAGCAGTACACGACTAAAATTTTTCTGTGTTCCTTTAGGAGTAACACCTTCTGTATTCGATTTAAGCGAAGTACGATTATGTAGCTGCCTTGGGAGGTATACTGACAATAGTTATGACAAGAAAACTAGTCTAGCTCATTTTAGTTTGGTATTTGTATTAACTGTATCATAACTCCAGGCTTCGTTTTATTAAATTATGTTTGTTGGTCAAACCTCCTTAAGTTATAGTTGCTATCCAGTTCATTATAGCATGTAATAAAATCGGAGTAATCTTTATGTGGAGGTAAATGTTTAATAATGTCTAATTTTTAGCAATGGTAGCTACAATTGAGTCGCTGATAGGCTGAACTACTTTTTACACTAGACCCAAACTACCTAGGTACTTAATTTAGTATCAAATTTACTGCATCATTTTTATTGAGTAAATGGGAACATATACCTGTACCTGTACCTGGATAAGCTAAACCTCTTCCAAAGGTATTACATTTAATTTGGGATTTTGTATTCTAAATTGCTCTTGTAAAGAAATTGCATTTAGCATTACGGCGTTAAATTTTGGGATTCTTCTTAGCAGTAAATTACAGTAAATACTTTCCAATTAGGCATTTACGAAATTCATTAAGTAATGTTTTGCATTTTTACGTAATAAATCGACCTCGTTATGCTCTTTTCTTAACATCTCAGCTGCAGGGGATCGACTTCTTCTATTTGAAGAGGTTGTTTAGACATTAGGACTCCATGGTTGCCAATGCCGGAGTGGAGATTCGCAGTGAGGGCTTTTGAATTACTGAAGTTTCAACCTCTAAAATCTAGCCCAGAACCAAAGGCTCGTACCTCAAATTCACCTCCATTGCTGTGGTCACTATATCAGTCTACAGTACAAACACATTTTGAGATAGCAGCTGCATTTCTAGGCCACGGAAAGTCGCTATTATCTGTTTAGATGCTTTCTATTTTGTGCAAATTCTTAGGGTTTAATTTTACATTCCGTATAGTAAACCACAATGAGCACTTTGTTTGTGGTTTGTTAAAGTTTTGCAATAGCTTTCTTCAATTGTGAGGATTGCCCAAGTATTGTGGTATCATAGAGATACCAGGTAAAAATCTTCTCAAGCAAAGGCTCGAGAACAAAACCTTGTGCTACTCCTGCTCTGAGGAGCTTAACAAATTGATAGAGCAATGACCTAAAAACGGCGATAATTCTTCTTTAACTTCTTCCACAACTTGTCGTGCTTGTAATTGACACTGCTGGGAGCTGTTGCAAATCGGCCTAAGGGTAATCATTATTAACAATGGAATCTGTCATAAAGTTATCATACATAGTTCTAGGATCTCACTTTACTTTTACCCCAGTGCTAATATAAGAAGAGAAGAGAAGAGTTAGCTTATTTGAATCTCGGACAATGTTCAGAAACCATTGAATATCGGGGTTCGGTCTTTTTAAAGCTATATTTGCCTTGAAAAATGGTCAGGTTTTTCACCAAAGCTTTACCTACGAAGCTCAAGGGGTAAACAGATTCTTGAATTGAATACTACATAATATATAGAAAATACGCTTCTTTTGTAGTATGAGTCACGAACAATCAAACTTGTATTTATTTGAAGAGTTCATCGTTTTCTTTGGTGCCTCAAACACAGCTAATAGCTTTTTTCTTACTGTTAAACACATTAACTTTGCAGTTGAAGGTCGACATATTTCAGTTCTGCGGTTGATACATAAACTGGGTCATACACTTTTTGTTTGCACAACTAAATATATCTATTTGTATTGCGTCAAGCTATTCATAGAACAAGTGGACCTCAGTCCTTACTTACAACAACAATTTTTTGTCAGGATCTGATAGCCAAATAAACGAGTTGACAATAATAATATGCATCATCAGACATTTCTGTTATGTTTAACCCGGTATTACCAGCTTTTTTCGACAAGGAATGAATCAATCTCACGTTGATGTTCATATTAAATTTAACAATAATATTTTTTTACAGGCAGCTGCTGTATTTTCTAGCTCCGGAATGTTTCTGCGTGATCTCTAGTAATTTCGCAGTCAACATAATTGAAGTAGGAACCCTCAACCTCGATTTGGAGTTTTTCTCATATAATTTCAGTTGTACTGAAATTGAAGCCACCCGTTAGAGTATATTACATAACCAGCTGCAAAAGTGGCATATATCGTGCGAGTGTATTTGAGAAACGAGGCGAAGCGTAGCGCAGCCGAGTGATTTAAAATATCAAATAGTTCGAAGGAAACATTAAATATTCGATTTTAGAATAAGGGTTTTAGCTTGAAAGAGTAACTGCTCTCTGGTTATGTTTAAATTTTAAATTTTGAACATAATAACAACTGACGCTATGGAATTCGGAGTGGTTGATTTATATCTGCAGCAACGGCTTCATTTTGACTGCAACAAGTTATATCGTCAAATACATCTAGTACCCTTGTTTACAATTTTGAATTCATCTAAACTACTATTAATATACAGCACCCTATTTAAGTAATGTTTTATGAAGGCGGCTATATATTCAATTATTCGTTGAACTCCGCATGGGGTTATTTGCTGGGTGGATTAAGTAGCTCAACAGCCGCCGCTTCTGGTCCCAAAAAAGGAAAAGTTGTCAAATAAAAGCTTAGAAATAATCGAATTGGAAACAAGAAAGACGACAAGGCAATAAAAATGGACTTGGGAAATAGAGACGCAGAATGTACAGGGTTATTCATTATAAATTACCCACCCCTTATCATCGTTAGGCAATAAGCCTGTAGAAAAAAAAGTTTTAAATAAAAGTTGTGTGGTTATGACTGAATTTTGTTAAAATGCTATCGAAGGTACAGTAGGGTGCAGATTTCAGGGGTTACAAAAAACAATATATTTTTTTAATGGGATACCCTATATATTATTACATTGTTGGAATCATCTTTTTTCCTGATTTCAAAAATATACCATACGTTACCCCTACCTTATACCGGTTTTGAGTTATTAAACGACGAATATCTTAGTTAAACTACGTGTAACTAGTGTAACTAAGATATTCGACGTTTAATAACTCAAAAACGGTATAAGGTAGGGGTAACGTATGGTATATTTTTGAAATCAGGGAAAAATATCATTCCAAAAATTTAATAATATACAGAGTATCCCATTAAAAAAATTTTTTTGTATCTTCTGAAATCTGCACGCCGCTGTACTTTTGATAGCATTTTAACAAAAT
Source organism: Agriotes lineatus (assembly GCA_940337035.1). Classification (NCBI taxonomy): domain Eukaryota; kingdom Metazoa; phylum Arthropoda; class Insecta; order Coleoptera; family Elateridae; genus Agriotes; species Agriotes lineatus. The sequence continues at coordinate 23,773,911 of OW679203.1, read as the reverse complement.
TCGATCATAACCACACAGCTTTTATTTAAAACTTTTTCTTCTATAGGCAATAATAACGATGATAAGGGGTGGGTAAGCAATAGAATAGAAGAGAAGCAATACTGGAAGTAGAAAGGCTAACCTTGATATGATGATATTGACTGAAGCAAAACTAAAAGGAGTAGGTTCAGAAAAATACGAAGGATATCTGCATATTTGGAGTGAAATGTCTAAATCCAAAGTGGGTTATCGGTACAAAAATAAATATATGAGCACAACACAAACCCTGTAATTTGAACAAGAAACTGTGAACGATAACGGAAGAGAATACAAATTAATAATAGCATTCTACACGCCAAAACTGAATTACCACATTTAACAGACTAAAAGATGCATGCGGCTTGTTATAGTGGGAAATGGGCGCGGTATTACTGTGAAAACGCATGTGATTTTTTATAAAAGTCAGTTCAGTAGAGACGTATGTGATCATTGCACATAACCATGGAGCATTAACGGTTATACGGAAAACGTTGTTCTGAGGAGCTTGAAGTTTTGTCATATTAGACCTTGATGTGTTGCACCACATCGGACACGCATAGGTAAATAACATTGGTCAGATGAGCGCCTTGTCCAGCATAGTAAGACTTCGTCCCCTGGATAGCCTTTTTCTTTCGCTTTTTTCTTGTTTCTCTTTTCTTGTTCTATTGCTTAGTTGGAAATTATTGTATTGATTAGTTAAATTTGCACTTTATGTAATTAGGCATGTGCCTGTTTAAAGTGAATAAATAAATAAATAAACAAATAATCGTATATTCATGTGACAGTGTTAATTAGTGGATAAAGGAGTTTTAATCTAATGTACCCTCGATTGAGTTCATTCTTTATATAAAGGCTCCAGATGAGCAGGGAATCCCAATGTCTTCCAAGGTATTTAATTTCTTCTTTTTGCGAATTCCATGCGATGTCAGCCCTACTAATATTGATATTTTGGTGTTCTCCAATGCACTTGAGTATAAACATTTTAATTGCGTATTTACTAATTTAAAGAGACAGGTACAGCATTTGGCGAGTCAATGATTTAGTGCATTAGTTGCAGATTGAAGATGATTTACGCTGTCTGAAGGTCTTCGTGCTGACTGATTGTGTCTGCCCCGCGCTGGTTGCCTATTATCTGTGGTAACTTCATCTTTTGTCGGTCCTTTCCCATTTTCTAAATTTTCTGATAGCTCATTTGATTCCACCCTACGTTAATGGGCTAACGTGATATCGAACTAATCCTTTCTCATCCCTCTTCTGTGCCGTCCACTATTTTCTTTTCTAAAGCTTCCTAATCCCTTACCCTTTTTCACTGCTTTTGTCTTAGGTTTTCTTCTTCTTGGTAGGCAGTCTTCTCGGTGAATGTTGCATTGAACTGGGCCTGGATCGGTTCATCCACTTCTGCATCCAGCAGCGACGGATGCTCCGAGGTCCTCTTTTGCACGGCATTCATGGTGAGATCTGTGAACCCCTTCATTCTTTTCTTAACACTCAATATTTTATGTTTCTTTTGTATTTCCCTTCTTCGTTTGGCCTTTTGTTACTGGAGTAATTTTAGCCGCATACATATCTATTTCTAAATTATTTGGTATTACCTTAGGTGTGCTTGGGGTCCACGTTTTTTGTTGTTGTGGGGTTGCGCGAGATCTTCCTGGTTTTTGTAAAAAAGTTTCGTTATTATACATGCATAGCATTCTAAGCAGGCAAATTTGAAGAATTTACCTACCTTTAAGTAGGGGGAGAGTTGTTATGGGTCAAAAGTCACTTTTAAATATCCATGTAATTATTTGCCCTATTTTAGTTAAAACAAAATTTTTGTCTACATTATAATTGAGCTATCAGCCTATTTTTGTATTTCAATAGACGAAAATATTCCTAATTAATTTGCAATAAGTTAGGCTTCACTTGATGCATCGTACTACTTGGGTTGCATATACAGTATTCCCCCGTTTTATAAAATTTTGAGCTTTATCTGCCCATTTCGTCCATTTTGTCGTCACGCCTTGCTGCAGAAAGTTTGCTCTGTGAATTACGTTTGTGATACGTATCATGATCTGGGTTTGTCACCAGCATCTTACATTGAGAATTGCCACTTTTGATTCCGTTTGGTCGGGATATTGGGATGACGTCCCTTTGAGGTATATTTGTGGGAATTTCTCAAAATCAGATATTGTTCTGGATTTATCTGCACAAAGCACATGGTTTCACTTCGGCAAAGTTGGGAGCGGAACTTCTTTTTTGTGCCTTACGCCTAGTCTCTATTGTGTTGTAATTAAGTTTAGCTCCCCTTTTCCGGTACGGTTAAAGTCAGCCCCTTTGTGAATGCATAATGTTCTTGAGTTATTGGGACTTCCTTGTCTGATGCTCGTATAATGGAAGACTCCAATTTTACAAGTAGCCCGAAATTAATCTACTCCGCCAACGCTACTTGAAGCTATACGATGCCCCGAATATCGACAACCTTGGTATAAACCCACTCTCCGGGCATTTTCGACAAGGCTTCCTGCACGTCTACGACCTGTTATGCAGCTACCCAAGGTCTGTTTAGTCTAGCTCATTGTTGCTGCTTCGGGTTAACGTACAAGTTGGAATTCTTTGTATATGTACCTTTAGAATTTTAATGTGTTTGGTAAATACCAGGTTATATTTAGTTCGGAAAATACTAGTCTGCCTTCACAGGTTACATAAATTATTAGCATAAATTAGAGCTTACCTGTGTACAGCTAGTATATTTTGGTGATAAGCCTAACCTAGCTACCGTTTAAGAATATAAACAAATGCAAACTACTTTGTAATCTCACAGATGGATTTGGATGAGTCTGCCGTACCATCCACGTTATTATTGCCTGTAATTTTGGTTCTTGTAACGCAATTTTGCATGCTGTACCTATTTGAAATTTAAGATTTGGATATTCACCTTATGCTAATGACCGTTTAACATGGTTTAATTACTCACATTAGTTTCCTACTTACAAGATATTGCGTTAATTGATTCGTTTTGTCCGATGCATTGAAACTGATGATAAATATTGACTGTTTACTAAGACTATTACGGGTTATATAATGCTCTACCCTGAACCAAGATCCCGGGGTCTGGAGAACCTTGCTGCTAATTATTGATAACATCTTAATGATTCTTGTATTTGTGGATTTAGCGTCATATTCGACTCGAAATCTATATTTTTAACTATTTATAATATTGCTACGGTTACATGCCTTACCATGTAGTTCTCCGGTATTACAAATTGCTAGTTTTAGTAATAAATTTGTACATCTTTTCACCTTAGTCATTTAAACTAAACTTTTTTCATACAGGATAGGCTGTTATAAATTAATTATATGTACTTTGGCGATTTTTAACAACTGTGATAATTCTTGTAATACTTTAATCTGGTTTGCCGTGTATTTTATTTGTTTGGATATGTACTACCGAGCACTATTATCGGTATAAATTATATTGACTCGTTATCTACGCGTGCGAGTATTTTTTGTGTCCTTGTCGTTGCCTTTATTTTTCAGGTGTGGCTAGTAGCGCCTCCCGACGAATATCTTTTGAATAGCAAAGTGCTGGGGTGCCTGCTACTTGGCGCCCATATTTTCTTTTCAGCTAAAGATTTGAGTCTTTTGTTTTACTCACGAGCAGCTCAGGCTGAAAAGTCGGTTGCCTCTGCTTCTTCCTTTTAGAGTCAGGTCGACGGTAACACTAATTAGTAAACATGCATATTTATTTTATAATATGGAGACAAGCAGCTCAAAGGAGAAATTATGAACTCCTCCTCTATTCAGTATGGTTAAACATGAATCTTTATTTATAATACTTCTTATTTTTAGCTTTACGTAGATGCAATTCGAGTTGCGTTTTAAAATGATTTTCCTTTTGATTATCATTTGCGTAATTTAATGTTACTACGGTCGTATCGCATTTCATAGAGGTGTCTGTTGATGGGATTCGAAATTCAAACAACGATGGACTACTCACCATCACAATATTATTTTAACAAATTGTACCTTAGCCTATGTTTACCGGAAAATCTAAAAAATATTTGTATTTGCATAGTAAAATTGATATGCAGGAAACTATTTTGGCTTCATTAGTTTTATTTTGCGGTTGGTGTTTTTAATGATTCGCCCTTTTTGTAAGCGACCGTTAGATATTCGGTATGTTTGTATGAAATGCTCTTTGAATACGTTACAAGAAGCATTTTCTAATTCACACATTAAAAGTTAGTTGTACTTTTTGCAGTTATACTTCTAGTTTGTGGACTACGAATCTGGTACACTTTGCTTAACTCTGCCACACCAGAAAGCATTTTGGACTAAAGGTTAACGATTATTCAGAAGTTTAAGAAACCTCTTCGCTTATTTTGACATATTAGTTTTTTGCAATTACAATATGTACTCGTATTTTTTTTCGATACCCTTACGCGTTTTTCGGGTTTTCTGAAACGTTTTCTACCTTACCTCCACACATTTGTAAATATATTCTGGTGTATCCCAGTTTACTCATCTCACTCTAAAATTATTATGAGGGAATTATTCGAACAGTGAGGTAAATACTACGTTTTGTTTCTTAAAACCTCAAGTCAAAGTAGACGTCTGACCTCCAGCGTATCTAAACTCCTTAAATTCCGTCAGGCGGAAATCCAGATAATAGAAGACCCACAGGGTATAAGAAGACCATGCTCGGCTTGGTGAAGGCACATTTTCAAAGGAAAATTTGGCTTTCTACGTAGGTCGTTGATTAGCATAAATTGGCTTCAGACACCCCGTAGCACCAATACTACACCTTTCTCATGAAAAAGCGAATCCAAAGGTAAATATTTGCACGAGGCGTCCCCGATTGCAAACTAACAAGCCTACTCCGCTTTTTAATATTTTAGTTACAGTTCAAGCCACAACGAAGAGCAGCACCGTTACCAAGGCCCTATGACCTAAGAACCATCTTTGCTGGCATGCCGCATGGGCTATACATCTTTTAGGCACTTAGCTGGCGCTTTGTAACTTGAATTTGTTTGATTTTATTTACAACGTGCATACGTTTTAATATTTAAGTTTATTTACAACAAGGTCATGTGATATAAAGAATAATACGCTTAACTTTCTTAGAGTGTTCTGAAAGTAATCACCCGAAGCGATCTACGAAGTCGAAGACACCCCAAAGGCACTTATATGCGAGAAGTAAATTAAATATAGCAGTCAGTATAACGCCGTACATTACTACCCGAAAAGAAAAAGTTTTTGGCTTCTGAGTTAGATAATTATGATGTTCACAGGTATATTTATTTAAACTACATTTAAAAGAACAACAAAAATTTATTTATTTTAGTTAGTTATTGGATAATACAGGTATGTGCTCTGTTTCTTACCTTGGTTTATGAGTTAGGCCGTAGCGGGTCGCAAAGCGTAAACCGTGATCTTTTTAACAGTGAAATTGTTTACAACTCCGGTCTGTAGTTCTGCAATCTTCAGAAAATAAATCTGCAGTTGGTATTTTATCGACACACGATTAGGCAGAGGCATGTTACCTTATACGTGCACTACTTGCGCACGATGTTAAAATGTTGGATCGATATATTAAAATCTTATTGCATCGATTCGTTAATTCTCCAGATATGCAGAACTACGTATTTTTGAAAAACCAATACGATTTGAGGAAGTTAATTTGCATTTTATTTCTTGAGAACAATAGCAGGTACAGGCTGCAAATAAAATATGTTCAAATTTTACTGAACTGCGAACACACTATACAGTATGTGAACAAAGTCATAGGTTATATCACTTGTATATTCAGTTTTTCACTGAAGACCTCATTGGAATTATATGCTGTAACGTTTTGCTTCTATTTTACATGCGAGTTAATCATAATGCAATATGATGTGCATTTAAAATTTGTCATTTCAACATTACAAAATCTTCAGCTTTCCCGGAATAGTAAAATTTATCGTTATGCGCTAACGCAACGGGGAAGCGTTAGTAGCGCACTTCCACTCTCACCTTGATGCCACACAGGGAAGACAACATGACTAGAAATGTAAAATTTTCCCGAGCAAGAGAACGATTTCCCCCCCTCAGTTTGCCAGCAACTATTCGTTTGAGGTTTACAGCCGCAACCCTACGTTTGAAAACATAGGAATCATTCATTCTAGGAATGGTTTCTGAGTTGTTAATAAATACCGTAAAACTCCCCCGTATTTTCTGAGCAAAGACCAGCGCTCACCTGTTAGTCGGGAAAAGCTGTCAACAACGTTTAGTTGTTACTAAATACAGTAAAATTTTCCCGTACTTTCTGGCTAAGCCAGTGCCCGCCTGAGACTCAGGTAATAACTGGTTGAACTACATTAAGCGGTTAACAAACCAAGTAAAGTTCGCCCGCACCTGGTATTAAAATTAGCTATTCGAGATCGCTATCCGAATTATTGAAGTTTTATTCACTGTTCCGGCAGTTGACGTTTGAAATAATCGATTTCTGAATTCACAGGACTACCAACGTTAGCAAAATCCTATATTGGTTCCAGTGACCACCAAACAATCGAGAGCAGACGAGCATACTTGCAATTGGTGTAGATTACCTTCCCGCCAGCACACCGAATAGAATTATGTTAACCTAATTTACTTTGTATATATTTTCCATTTGAAACATAACTGTATATAGTCGTAATAAATGGTATTTACGTTAAAGTATCTGGCCCATTTAGAGCTGCCAATTAATTGGGCAAAATTAGTGAATGCTGAAATACTGAATAAATACACCTGAATAAATACACCAGAAAGCATTACAATGTTACTTGCGGATATAGTGCACTTGCCTTCGCCGACGATGGGGAGCAGCATGCGACCGTTCAGGCTGTAGTCGGCCTTGAACTTCAGTTCGGCCAGGGTTACGTCCAGTTCCATCTCGAAATATTTATTCAGGAAATGCTAAATAAGTGATCATCAAAGTCTCACATCACCTTTCAAGCTACTTACTTTGCTCTGTGGACGATTGCGGAGGGCAGGCCATACACCATCATGTTCTTGAATTTCTGCTTTACTTTCATCGGGCCTTTGCCTTCGCCGATGGTGGCGCTTGGAATGTACAGTGATAGCAGCTTGGCGATTTGCAGCTCTGGTATACCTGAAATCATTGTTAGGCACCTGATAAATAACCTAGAAAACTCAATAAACTTTCAGCTTTACAGGTTGTCCAATTTTCAACTGGATTAGATTTATATCTCTGTTATCATTAGCGTTAGAAGAATAATTTCACAACATAGAATCACTTCTCTGAAAAATGCCGCGTCATTTGCAATTTCAAACGACGCTACCGAAATTTCTCGAAGCTGGACGGACCTGGACAACTGGAACTTGGTGCTACACTTCGTAGACTGTCTAATATTGCTGATATCCAAACATAATGGACGTGCTCCAACGCTTTCCCTTGAAAAGGGCTGCTTCGTAGGTGGGATACGTTTTCTGGGGACGCTTTGTCGATGGTAATCCTCGTGGTTGCTTCCTGCTCCGAAACTCTGTATACAGGCACTCAGGAGGAACGGCTCTACACGTTGGACACAAAATTCTTGCTGGCCGATTCTGCTTAGTTATGGAAATAAGCCCTCGAAGTTACTCGCACTTGGACGAATCTTGCTGCTGGCTAAACTGCTATAGTTGAAACTCTTAACCTATGGCAAACTATACCCACAAATGCCCTGCACACTGGCGAATAACTTTACACACCAGTGGTATTACTAAAGACTTTTTATTTTTAATTTTAAGCAATAAAATGTGGAGCTCAATCTGCCCCCAACACAAATTTTACAAGCTTGTTTGGTAATTATCAACAAAAGACTGTCATGTAACTTAGAAACTAGATTTTTATTTTTTATAAGAGAAATTAGAATTGATAACATGTTTCACCTTATAGACTACAGTTTTGATGTTTGTCTTTTTCTTGGAATAAATGTCACTACACTTTGCTCTGCTTTTAAATCACGTTTGTTTATAATGCACTGATACACTTGAAGTTCCTTTAGCGTCTCACTAATTGTCTTTCGATCGGTTGCTTTCCATTTTTCATTGCTCTATTGCAATCATTATTTTGCTACTACTATTTCGTTTACCTTACAGCTAATTTGCCGTTTGGTGGCTTACAATTTTAATACGTAACGCTCATAGTTTTTCTGTACTTAACAAATCATTTTATTCACATTATGTCTGACATTAATAAGCTCAAATCAGCCAGTTACAAATTAAATTGCATTAGCCATCCCGAACATTGATCATATCTGAAACTCTGAACGTAACCCTTCTGAAACCTCTTTTATTTCATGCTAACTTTTATCCCTTACATTATTAGTTACTGCTGCTCACATCATGTGCACTTATTAGCTAATGTAAAGTATAAATTATCTTGCAATAAATAAAGTAATTAATTCTGTGCTCATCTTGACTTTATTCATTTAGTTAATTAGGCAACCAGAATTGCTGTGGGCAATAAACCATCACAATACGTGCAGTTATAATTAGGAACGTTTTGGAATAACTAGGTAACTTTATTTCTACAATTAATAAGCAATATAATTTTAACGAATATATACAAAGGCATCACAACCATCAGCTAGCATGCTGCCATTCGCACCGCGGATGCCGAGTGAATTGACCGAGAGGGCCGTTATATCCGCTGGTTCTGGTTGCACACGCAGGCTCGAAAATTCGTTTCTGGTGCGAAACTTAATTGTGGCGATGTCGTTATATACGTAAGTAGCTCTTCACTTCGGAAGAAGAGACAATTCTCTTTCCTCATTACGACGTCTTGACAGACGTTTTAGGACTCAAAGTAGAGGCACACACAAGCAATAAACCTCAACAGAATTATGAATGTACAACACATAGTCTTTACATAATTGAGGCGGAATTAATTGCCCACTAACTTATACATTCATACAATGTATAGGCAATTTCCCGAAGCAGTGACTGAACCAAACATTGGTTTACAGTTTTTTTCTCTTCTTAAATATATCGAGGTACATATTTTGTTAAATAGGTATATATTAGCAGATTTCTTAAAATTGACTATGTTGGTTCCAATTTGTAAGTAATAAACGCAATTTACTAACTCCGAAAAATAACACTTTTTATTAAGTAAATTGTACTTCAAAATAGAAAAAATTGAAGAGGAAGAAGATATCTATAGCTATTTAAAATGAGAAAATCAGACGTACCGTTCTCCAACTTTTGCCAGGCAGTCGAAATGGCGTCCTTCAAGCAGTCTGCAATTTTAGGGTCGTCGGGGCGGCAGATTTTGAAATCTTACGCTAGAAATGGCCGTGGTTAGTTTGAATTTAAGCTGCGTTGAACTTACGTACGAAGTTCCGCTCCTAAAGAAGAGCAGACCACAATAGCCAGCACTAACGAGATGCGGTTCACCTTCATTTTACAAGTTGAGAGCACTACTGTAGCGGCAAATGTGCGTGCGTATATTTATATTATACGAAATCTTACTTGGTTCAAACACCGCCTCCAATTTGCAAGAAAATCAGTAAAAACTACGTTTTGACGTACATCAATTCAAAGGTAAACCACTAATTGTGCTGGGTACAACCGTACACCTTCGAGTACGAGCAACAGGAACAGGGAGTAGATTGCTCCTGAAGACAGGCCATGTATTTTTAATTTGTGCTTATTGTGCTTGTACTTAAAACTATTAAACATTGAGGTTTTTAATTATTGCGATCTCAAACTGTAAGTGCTAACCTCACTATGACAAATTCTCCGCATCACCAAGTCCGGAAAACGAGGAAGAGGAAATGAGGTGAGATGCAGAAATACAAAGCAACGAAATGCAAATCCAGGCAGAAGAAATTGAAGTTGCAGTAAAAGAACTAAGAATTGCACCAGAACTAATAAAATATAGAGGTCAAAAAGTAATATATAACGGCTGACAGATATATGCATTTGGGCTTGCAGAACATCAACAATACTAAAAAATTGGGAAATCAACTCAATAATTGCAATTCATAAGAAAGGAACATATGTAGACTTCAACAACTATAAAGCCATATGCCTAGCACCAATAGTCGTAAAGCTCTATAGCAAAATTTTAGGAAAAAGACTAAGAGTACAAATAGAAAATATACTTGAAGATGAGTAGGGAGGTTTTAGAAGCAAGAGACAAACGACAGACCACATAAGTACCCTATGCAATCTAATAGAGGCGAAGAATGAAAAAAACTAGGAGCTGTAGATTTCTTTCATTGACCTAAAGGAAGCCTTTGATAACATGTAACGTTTCGCTCCTATTTTAAATTTGAATTAATCAGAATGCAATGTTATGTGCATTTAAAACTTTGCATTTCAAGTTTACAAAAGCTTCAGCCCGTCCAAAACTGTAAATTCGCTGTTATGCGCGAACGCAACGAGGAAGTGTTCATTTCGCACTTCCACTCCCACCTTGATGCCAGAGAGGGAACTTGAGAACAACGTATAAAATGAATTGTTTTGGCGAACTGAGTGAGGACCAGAATTATTCGCGATCTCAACCCAGATTCCAGAAGAAAACCCAACCCAAACCTGAGTAGTGGAGCCCGTTTTGTTCTAGCCAATTGATAGTTGCGAAACCTCCCTAAGTTCTTAGTTTAAAATCACGTATACCTGAGAATCAGGGCACGTTGTGTCTCAGCCAATTAATAGTCACAAAACCTCCCGAATTTCTTAGTTTAAAATAACGTATACCTAAGAATCAGGGCACGACGTGTTCTAAATAATTAATAGCTCCAAAATTCGCAATAATTTCCTAGTTTAAAGCAACAGATACCTGGGACTCAGGCCCGTTGTGTATTAGTAAATTCTTATTCTCAAAACCCTTATAATCCCACTGCTATCACCAGAATATAATTAAAACTTCCCAAACCACCTGCATTCCGCAGTAAAGAATTTTCCATGAACGTGCAGACCTCGCTGCAAATTAAAAGCAGCACGGCCGCGCCAAATTATTTTGGTCAAACGCGGTCTGCACTTCCCGTCATAATAGGTTATTTCTTCGAGCCTAAAATAGGGTACCTTAAGTAGAAAATTTCGCCCTTGGCACGCATCGTCTCCCGATATCAAGAAGGAGATAACCTCTCGCTGCCCTCTGCTATCAGCAAACCGAATTCCACGGCTGCACACTTGGGGTCATTTCGCCTTCAAGAGAAGGTAATTCAAGGTGGTATACAGTGAATTTAATTTAATGCGCAATGTGGTATTCCCGTTACCATGAGGACTTGATTGTTACGATTGGTTTCTAAGGGTACGCCACGCCATGTGTAAATGCGTTTATTTTAAAATGCAATATATTACGCGTAATTTTATTGAAAAAGAAACATTAGAAAGAACAACAGGGCATGTAATAACCTACATATTTGCTGTAAACTGAAGTATTTATACCATTTGATCAACAGAATTTCTTCCTCAGTAGAATATATTATGTTTTTACATACTCAGTAACATTTCCATATTGCATTATAAGACAAACGCATTTACACATTGCGCTTTATAATAAACTCCCTGTATAAACATGTATTTGCTTTCATTAAATAAAGTAACTGATAACATCATATATTCGATCACTGCACTTGTTTTAACATTTGAACTAACCATCTTTTAAATTCGTAGTTCTACCAACAGCCGCCAATTACCTCGGGCATTTCAGTGCCCGTCAACCAGTGGAGAACCGAACCTGCGCCTCCCATTTAGGTGGCATAGCCGCAAGTGGATTATAATAATTTATTTTGTATATATGATTATAGAGAATTTACATGCTTATTTAGTTTTATCCTTAATACTTGAACTGTTCATAGTAGTGAATAAATGTAATGTCTGTTACTTGGTATTCCTTAAATCAGTCAAACTGAAATTAAGTCGAACCTGGACCCAATTTTAGAGCTACAAATGATTGGGGCAATAATAATTAATGCTACTAATGAATAATACACCGGAGAGTATTACAAACATAGACAGAAAAAAACTATGGAACATCCTTAAACATTTATAAGTAAGTCAATAAAAGCTATACAGAGTCTATCCAGAGTAGTCAAAGGGATAGTACAAATAAATGAAATACAATCGGAAGAATTTGTAATAAGTAAAGCAAGAGAACTCACGAGTCCTCTTTTATTCATCATCTATATGGACAAATTATTCAAAAACTGCAAACTTAAAACACCTAAAAGTAAAACAACAATAGGATACAAAGAACTAAGACTGATACAGATAGAAGCGTTAATATATGCAGATGATATAATACTAATAGCAGACCAATCATCAAAGATGCAAAAACTGATTGACACATGGGAAGAAATAAAAAAAATGGGGATGACAATAAATGCAAATAAACAAAAGCTATGGAAATAAGAGGAAGTAAAAAGACATCAAAGAATTTACATGCACAGGAAGATTGGAAAAAAGCTCAACTTTTTAATTACTTACGATCAGTCATCAGCAATGATGGTAGAATAGACATAAGAATAGCAAATAAAGCAAGGAAAACCAACAATATATACTACTCCTTAAATAAAAGAGCAATTAACACAAAAACAAAGCAAGAGATATATAACAACACTACTCTACTCCGAAGAAGTTTGGCCAACCCTCACCATACACAAAATTAAACTTACCTCTGTGAAAATTAAATTTCTCTGGAAAATATCAAAAGTAACCAAACTCGATAGAAAAAGAAACCAGGAAATAAGTATATGACAACTTAAACGAAGAATCTGTAACACATAAATTGGAGAAAATGCAATTAAATTGGTTTACCCATGTCAGAAGTAAGATGAAAGAACGACAAAACGATATCAACTTCTGAACATAGGAGGAAAGGGAAAAATAGGCAGACAAAAAAAAAAACAATGAAGACCGTCATAGAAGAGATATGAGAGAAACATGGGAAAACAGCACAAGAATTAGAAAAAGTAACAGAAAGCAGACAAACATGGCAAAGAAAGATCAAAGATTGTTACCCGACACCGTAAAGGCAACAGGAAAAGTAGAAAAAGAAGAGAACTCTGTATAGCAGCAACATCCAGAGGCAATATTTTACACTTAAAGAGATATATTGCCATTGTATCAGTTCGGTGAGCTAATTTTAAGTTTTTTTACAATTGATAGGTAGCTAACCTCGTCTATCGACCCTCCTCTTTTATCCGGGCTAGGGACTGGCAACATGGAAGGAGACCACCAGGTAGATTGCCGAGATAGCTGGACATCAGCGTCCCAAGAATTATTTGTATTAGTAAACACAGGTCTCCGACCTAACGTAAGAAGAAGAAGAGATATATAATACCGGATAACTATAAATGATTGTGATCTTTTTTCTTAGGTTGGCAATGTTTATGGTGGTGGCACTGTAAGTCTATGTCAAATTCGAGGTTAGTAGGTTAGGTTTCCTGTCAGTTTTGACACAGACTGACGTAAAAGCTAACCTGCTAACCTCGAATTTGACATAGACTTACAGTGCCACCAACATAAACAGTATGTCTGTATAGGTTTTCACTGCCTTTTGTCAGATTGTGTGGGACTCTGATTTCTGCCATGGCTTTTCAGAGTTTGCTTTGTGGTACTGTGTGATAGGCTTTTTTCAAAACATTAAAAGTGAGGTGTATTGCTGTATTTTTGGCTCTTTTAAGAGCCTCTCTTAAAAGGTAATTCAGAAGAAACAAAACCTTTTAGGGCCGTTATTTGTTTCAGCAGCTACCTGAACTTCAGGATTGTTTGCCTAAATCGTTAAAATCTCCAAAGCAGTTAATTTTAGACCCATACAACTTGATATTAAAATGATTACCATTTCGACAAGCAGCTTTTAAGCTACCTGTAATTATTGGGCATTACTACTTTTAAAAAAAGAGATTAGGCAATTGTTATGCAACCCCCATACTTTTAGAAATACCTTCCATCTTTCCATTATTGCTGGATCCTGTATAAATAACGGGAACATAATATTGTAGTTGGGGTCATAATATTGACGATTTGTTTATCAAAGCAATTCATAAACAAGGAAAAGTATGAAACGATGTACTACCCACATTTAAATGATTAAATACCTTATTAAGATCAAACTGAACCAATTAATCAGACAAAAATCACAACAAAAAAGCTAAAAAATAATGTTATCTATTAATTGCACTGATAAGAAAAATTTTAAAGATTTAAATAATGATATATGATACAGCTGCTTCAAAAATTAAAAGCAAACCAAAATTTAATAAAGATTTCTTACACAGGTGGTAGTTGCTAACGATAGTAATATTCACAAAGTTTAATAAATATTTTTGTGTACAGCTGCGGAAATAAAAAGCGGGACACAAAATTTTTGCCGAAATTAAATTGTCTGAATAAATTCATTTTCGATGCTATCCCACGCTTCTTGTACTGCATTAACCTGTTCGTCTTTGTTCATTGACACATGATAGAAAGCATTTCATAAAAAATCAGAAAGGCAACATTACAACGTTCAAATAGTAAAAAATGACCCTACAGAACTTGTCCCGGTTTATGTTTTCGCAGCTGTAAATAATGATAACCAAGTATTGATTATTGATATTTGTACTAAACTAAGATCGTATAAAATTATTATATTATTAATATAAATTCCACACTAAAAACGCATATAATAGAATCTTGTATCAAAATCATTCCAGTATAATATAAAAATAACGATGTGCATTTCTTTATTACTACAATTATATTTGAATCTTACATGCAACTTATTTTAATTCAGTATATTCTACAAGATTTGCCTTTAATATTGCTGCATACGTTTCTCTCGTAGGTTTTGGACAACAGGATTCTATATAATTTAATAAATCGAATGAATTAATTATCCTATTGGTGCCAGCTCTAATATTATAACACTTTGTACTACAAAAATCGCAGTGTTCAAGTGTCCCAATCAATTGAACAAGTAAATTATGGCCGCAGTGGTTACATCTGGCACCGTTGACTCATTTCACCATTTAGATTATTTATGTCTCGTAGCCAGACAGTAATTTTCGTCGTACGCTCTCCAGCTACCGCACAAACACATTTGGCGCTAGCGACTCCAGCGATCAACGGTCCGGGCTACAGCCTGTACTTCCTGAGGTTAGTAACGAGCTCTCAGCCTAAATTAAGAAGAAGGATTATTTGTTCAAGTGGATCCTCTATTTTAACGTCAGTTCCTTCCCTACAATCCAAGACATTTGCATCAGATCAATTACAAGTTATTTGCTTACCGACTAACCTCAAATTGGATTCCTTAAGTTAGTCACCCTGGCTGTAACTCCTGCCGAATAAGCTTTGACCCAGTATTTTGTAGGATGTAGAAGTGGAAACGGTTCCACTGAAAATGTTTTATTATAGCAGATGCAGTACTTCGTTGATACCTTCGTGAATTCATACTACAATTTCTATTTCAAACTCGAATGAAAGGTATGTTGGATATGTGGGTCAAGATTAAAGTGCTGTAATTAATTATTAACTTAACCAATTTATTATTTCAGTATGAGGGGTAGTTTACCTGTACTTTAGTAACTTTTTGGTTTCTTGCCACCTTCTTGCTCTAATTGTCAATTAATGATAAATGTTAAATATTATAAACAGACATTGGCAGTGGCTCTGGTACCAGCTACGGGATTTCTTCTGGTGATTTAATTGTAAAGCTACTGTTATCGCAAGTAATTGCACGAGAGGTATTTTTTAATTTCATTTCTAACGAAAATTTGGACGATACAAACCGCCCATTATTAAATGATGAGTCCCCGCACCTCGTGCTATAATTTTCACACTGCGGGCCAAACATGCCTCTTTTACGTCCTTGGTACATAACTTATTTTACAGTAACATGTACCGGTTGTTCCTAACTATCATGACGTACTGAAGGAAGGAGGTAATTCTTTGGTTTATTTCATGACTAAAAGTTAATATATTTTAATCAACAATGTATGTATGTATGTTTAATCGTTAACACCTTGTTATTTTAGCGGTGTAGAGGCTGGTGCTTTGTACGCTAGCATATGGCTCAACCTGCCCCGAGTTACTAGATGCAAAGTTGGAGCGCGCCTTTCGTGCTTGCGTGCAACCATTGTGTGTGTCTTGGTGTATGTTGACCTTGTTAATCTCTCTCTTAGGTCTGTGGTTCTGAGCAGAGCACAGGTAATTCGGTGCCCAACTTGAATGATTTCACCGAGCCCAATTCTAATCGCCAAGGCTGCGAAAAAATTCCGACCGCCGCGGGATTCGAACCGAGGACTTGCTTAATGCAAGGCAAGCGTCTACCCATCTGCACTACTCGACTTCTTTATTTTATATATAGATCAGCACTTCAGGCCTGTAGGCCCATAGCTTGTATTCTTCTCCATTCTTTTCTGTCTTTGGCACTATTTTCCCCATCGGTTATACCTATTTCTAGTAAGTCTTGTTGTACTTCCTGGTTCTAGCTACGTCTAGGCCGCTCTCTCCTTCTTCTTCCTTCTGGCTCCGAATGGTAATTGACTTTAGCAATCCCCCTGCGTCTGCTCCCACTACATGCCCCCACCATCATAGCCTGTTCTGTTTGACCGTTGCAACTATGTCCGGGGCTTGATAGGTATTCATCAGTTCTTTGTTAGTGCGCCTCATCCATGTGCCGTCTTCCTTCTTGGTTCCTCCGTAGATTTTCCTCAGTATTTTTCGCTCCCATATTAACAGCTTCTTCATATTTTCCCTCGTTAATGTCCACGTCTCACTCCCGAAACACACCACTGGTTTTACTACTGTTCTATACACTTTCTCTTTCAATGACCACGAGATTTTTTTGTCGCTTAGTACTTTGTGTAACGCTCCGGCACTTCTCGAACCAGCTGCTAACCGCCTCTCGATTTCACCGTTCAAACTCCCGTCACTGGAGATTTCCTCACCTAAGTACATTATACTGTCAACCGCAGCAAACTCGCAGGTTTTATCCATCTCGCTTTTTATTTTCAGGGGTTCCTTTGCTTGTGCCGTTTTTCCTAATATTGTATATAGTACTGACTTTTTTCGTTTATAATCAGACCAGCTTTACTTCCTTGTGTCCCCAATTCTCTTATTAGGGATTTCAATTCTTCTTTTGTCCTGGCTATCAGCACGATATCATTCGCGTATGCTAGACACTGGTATGCGTTACTAAGGATGTTGATGTTGTTATTAATTCCACTTTCTCGGAGCACATTTTCCAGTACTAAATTAAACAGGCTTTCCGAAATTGCATCACCTTGTTTTAAGCCTCGATTACTTGGAAATTCCTTGGAGTCGCGACCAGCCATCCTTACTGTATTGACAGTATCGCATAAGGTCATTTTGACCAGGTCAGTTAATTCTTTCTTATACCCTAAGTTTTGCATTGCTTCGTATATTGCTTCTCTTTTGATGCTGTCAAATGCTTGCCTGAAATCTATGAACAGTGCATACAGCTTTATGTTGTTGTTGTCACACTTTTCTTGTATCTGCCGCAGAACGAAGATATTGTTACGTTTTATCTTCTGGGCTATTAAAAAATTATACGCCGCTTCTTGTTTTATTTACAGCAATTTAACTTAACGATTTAACAAAAACACAAGATCTATTAATACGGAACACAAATTATTTATACACTAACAGAAACTATTTCTAACAACAAATACACTTTATTTATTTACACACCACTTAAACACGAATGATTTATATGGCAAGCTTCGCGCACTTTAAAGCTAGATTCGGACTGTCCGTTCTTCCGCTGCGCTTGTTTATATATCGCCGGGTGATTTCTTCTGGAGGCTTCGCGATATGACTCGACTATTCTAGAAATGCTGACGTGTCGTATCACCGCGCTGTCGCGGACGGCCTTCTAAAATGCTGATCGCGCGCATTAATTACTGAGGTCGTCCTGGAATGATCTAGAAAGCTGACTAATTTGTCTGCCCGCGATCCGGCTCGAATGTCATTACACTGCCCCCGCCTTAGGTGGTTCTGTCCCAGAACGAGTTGCAACGGGTGCCTGCTAATTGCGGCACCGCTAGCCGGGTTTCGCCGTTCTTCACCATCTGCTCCTTAAGGTCCAAAAGAGCAGACCAGAGCTCCTAGTAACTAGGTTTTTCGTACCACAACCTTTTCGTCACCAGGTAATAAATAGAGCTATTGCCTTCCTTCAGCCGCAAAGTTCTGCCAACCTGAGATGCCTGCTTTCGCAGCTGGTCTAACCGGCCAAACTTCTCCCGGAAGGCAACGGCGATCCCCCTGGACATCCGGAGGTCCTGGGCGACGCAGTGTGCCAGGGAATGCCGCCGCAGCGTGTCGAACAGGTCACGCTGCACCTTTGTAGTGACCCCAAATCGCGCAGTCTTCGTACCCCCATAGCGGCCATAAACTCCTGGAAGGAGGTACCTCCGGTTTCTAGTTGCCTTAGGTGTTGTTTCGTGACAGCCTCCACCTCGTCATTGGTTCCGGAATATGGGGCCAACCGATTGAAGTGCACCACCTTGCACTTTCCTCGAGGAAATTTTTGGGTTCGGTATATCACGTCATTCAGTCGAGCAACTACAGTGTAAGGGTCTTCCCAGTTCCTTTGGAGCTTGGAGGAGAGACCACGACGCCTCTGGGTGTTATGAAGCCATACCAAATCGTCAGGCTGGAAACCACCGGCCTCAGCGCCGACATCATATCGGTCCTTCATTCGGTCGCTGGCACCCTGAATGTTTCGGCGTATGGCGACGTGGATCTCTTCCATCCTCTTTTTCAGGTTCCGCATGTAGTCATCGCCGGCCGTTTCTTCGCCAGGCTTTCTTCCAAATTTGAGGTGACATGGCAATCGCAGCGCGGCTGGCGTGTGATTGGTTGTCTCTTGTACTGCTCGGAAACCACCTTGGACAGATGTTTTCCCATGATTCGGTTAATCCTTTCCACCATGCCGTCCGATTGAAGATGGAGGGCAGTGGTCTGGGTCTTGTGTATCTCCGGTAGCTTGCAAACGTTCTGGAACAGTCCAGACTCGAAATTCCGGCCCTGGTCGGAGTGTAACTCCAGGGGACTCCAAAACGACTGATGCACTCCTTCACCAGAACATCAGCGACAGTACCGGCCTCTTGATTCGGAAGGGCGTACGCTTCGGGCCACTTGGTGAAGTAGTCCATGCACACTAGATTGTATTTATTTCCCGATTCGGTTTCGGGGAATGGTCCAGCGATGTCAATGGCAACGGACTATCGACGTTGTACTGCCGCATCGAAGCTCTACGTATTCCAACCGGTTCGTTTCCTGTAGCGCAGGCTTCGCACCTCCGGCACCACTCTCGGACGTCATTTTTGCAGCTCCAAAGTGTCCGCCAGAGGAGCTATCATGCAGGTGGCGCAGAACCTCGGCCACTCTACTCCTTGGAACCATCAATTGGCCAGGATGTTGTTGTCTAGCTGCCAGGAGTCCCATTGCGCCCAATAGGTCTTCACCGTTGGGTTAGTGGCGGAGACCTCCTGCCAGGTAGGTCGACGGCCATCTTGCTTCCAGGCTATAACCGTGCCTAAGTAGGGGTCGTTCTCCTGTTTTGCAACTCGTCTAGATCCCACGAGTCGTCGACTACAATGGTACGATTAATGGGTACCGCACGACTCTTCAGCTTCGTGGCCGCAGTCCGCAGGGCAGAGCCTCCTGGATAACGCATCGGCGTTGCGGTGGGATGTGCCAGGTAGATGATTTATTTCAAAGTCGTACTCTTGTAGGCGCTCGATCTACCTAGCCACCCGTCCTTCTGGGTTTTTGAACTGCAGTAGCCATCTTAGAGCAGCATGGTCGGTCCTCAACAAGAATCTTCTGCCATACAAATATTTATAAAAATGCTCCACGGACTTGACGACTGCCAGTGGCTCCCTCCTGGTTACGCAATAATTTCGCTCTGGCTTGGACAGGACCTTGCTGAAATATGTCAGGACTTTCTCTTGTCCATCTTGGACCTGGGACAGAACACCACCTATTCCGACATTGCTACCGTCAGTATCGAGGATAAACTGGCCTTCCTGGCGTGGATAGCAAAGCACAGGTGAACTGGTTAACGCAGTCTTGAGCGTCTCGAAGGTCTCCACGCACTCAGCACTTCATTTGAACTGTCGCCCCTCCTCCGTTAGACGGGTTAACGGTTTTGCTATGTTTGCAAAGCCCAGCACAAACCGTCGGTAGTAAGTACAGAGGCCCAGGAAGTTTCATAGTTCATGCTTATCCTCCGGGATCGACCAATCCTGCACTGCCTTTACCTTACTCGGATCTACTGCTACTTCCTGGTGGGATACGACGTGCCCGAAGTACTGTACCTCTTTCTGGAAGATGTGGCACTTCTTTGGACTTAATCGCAGGTTGACACCTCGCAGTTTACAGAACACTTCCTCTAGGTTTTTCAGATGGTCGTTGAAGGATCTACTCACCACTATGATGTCGTCCAAGTATATCAGACAGGTCTGTCAAGATAGACCCTTCAGGACGGTGTCCATCAGCCTCTCAAACGTGGCGGGGCATTGTACAAACCGAACGGCATGACGTAGAACTGCCAGAGCCCAGTTCCGATAGTAAATGCAGTTTTCTCTCTGTCCGCAGGTTTCATTTCGACTTGCCAATGACCGCTCTTCAAGTCTAGCGTCGAGAACCATTGAGAACCGGAGAGCGTGTCAAGGGTATCATCGATTCGTGGCAGAGGGTAGCTGTCTTTCTTGGTCACATGATTCAGCTGCCGCTAGTCAACACAGAACCTCGTTGAGCCATCCTTCTTCTCGACAAGAACCACAGGGGAGGCCCACGGGCTGCTGAACGGTTCGATGATTTCTTGGTTTTGCATGTCCTGGACAATCTTTTCAGCTTCTTACCGTTTGGCGAGGGGCAACCTTCTTGGATGTTGGCGTATCGGTTGAGCATCCCCAGTATTGATTTTATGGTTAACTACGTTGGTACGGCCGCTGGGATGATCTCCGCACTCGAAGACGTCTTAGTACCGGACCACCAGATCTTCGATCTTCTTCCGTTTTTGTTGGCTCATGCCCTTGCAAGTAGACATCACGGTGTTAATTAATGCCGTTGGGCAGCCCTTTGCCTTACTGCTGCTGTCACTATTAATCGTTCTGACAAAGGTGGAAACCGGTGTGCACCTTCCCAGGATTGTGTTTCTCCTGAGAGTTGCCGTTTCCCTGTTGACGTTCATCATCCTTACTGAGACCTTAATACCAGTCTTTACCAACGTCTTCCCAACCAGGATACCATAAGTGAGCTCCTTGTCATAATCGGGTTCAATCATGCGCACTACGTTGCACAGGAGATCGCCGTCCAGGTATGCATCCACGACTCTCTCGGTTCGTCCGGCAGAGTAACATCTTCCGCCAACACCACCCGTACTGCGATTTCTTCTCTTGGGCGTAGGGAAAGCTCCTCCCTACCCACGTGCAACACACCGCGTCCCAGGTCTAAAGTAAACCCACACTTATTCATAACATCCATTCCCAGGATGAATTCCTCCGCAATGTCAGCAATCAGGACCCGATGCTTGAGGGTTTGATTTCCAATCTTCAATGTCAAATCAATTTTCCTATGTGTGGTCACTCCGCCTCCCGTGGCAGTGTCATGGCGTGTCCTGGTGGGCAGCAGCTGATTCTCGTTCCGGATTACGTCAGACCTGGCAATGGACTTCGTGGACGCGCCAGTATCCAACAGCAGAGACCGAACTCTTCCATTTATTTTCCCATCAATGAAGAGGCTATCAGGCTGGTGCTGCACGGAAGACACATGGATGGAAATCTCAGGAGCATGGCAATCACGAGTCCACTGTCGCCCCTTCTTGTCGACCCATATTAGTTTTACTACGGCTCGTCAGACGCTCGGGCTCCTTTCTTCCGACAGTGAGCCCTAAGATGACCGATCGCTCCGTAGCTCCAGCAACGGGGTTCCTTCTCTTTCGTCTCCTGCTTTATGAGTCGTCGCAAAATGTCCTCCATGGATTCAGGCACCATTTCTGTCGTAGCGACACCGCGGACACGACCATGTTCTCTGGAGGCACTCCTTACCGCTTCAACTTCCAACGCATGGGCTAAGGTCTCTCCCAGTGACCTATGGCGCCCCAGACCTACTGCTTGCTGAGTATCGGCGTTTTTCATTCCATCTATGAATGTTTGGACGGCTAGCTGCTCCAGGAAGTCCTCCGTTCTTGCAGAGTCTCCCCAGACTTTTGCATTCGGTTCTTCAACTAAGTACAATGCACATGCTGAAGATGGCTATCGCCATAACGCCATTCCAGACGATTCACCAATTGATGGAAGTCCTTTTGCTGATTTTCTGGAACCATTTGCAGAATATTCAGGGCATCCTCTCGCAATGTCAGAATCAATGCGGTTGCTTTGTCTGCTTCTCCCTAACCATTAGCGACGGCTGCGGCTTCAAATTGCGTTTTCCCATCGTAAGAGGGCAGTTTCATATGCAAGCCGGATGTTGCGGGCCTTACTGGGGCAGTATCTTGGGAAGGAGCAACCTGAGGGGTAGCAACTCGCGATAAGGTAGGCTGATTTACCGCAAGAAGAGGAGAGAAAGCAGCAGATACAGAGGGAGTTGGTTGGCCACATAGTAACTTGGTAACTTGTTCCTGCAGCTCCAGTACGTCACCTTGAAATCTGGTTACCTTTCTCTCCATTTCCTCCTGAATATCTCTGATCTTCTCTGCCAACTCGTCATGGCTCACTTTCAGTTCTTCCTTGAGGTCTTCTTGAGTGGGTTTCAATTCTTCCTCAAGTTTTTGGACTACTTTTTCTTGCGCGGCTTTCCGCTCTTTCTTAAGTTCATCTTTAAAATCCTCTTGCGCGGCTTTCAGCTCTTCCTTAAGTACTTCCTGCTCGGCTTTCAGCTCTTTCTTAAGATCCTCTTGTGCTGTTTCTGCCTTCTTTTGGCCGGCTTTCAATTCTTCTTGCGCCTTTTCTGTCTGCTTCAATTCTTCTTGCCCCTTTTCTGCCTTGTCCTGGCCGGCTTTCAATTCTTCTTGCGCCTCTTCTGCTTTGTCCTGGCCAACTTGCATCAGCTGAAAAAGTTGGCTTAATTGGGCCTCCATCTTGCGGCCTTGGAATCTCGTCACAGGCATGCACAACACACACTTAAATTTATTATCTGACTGTCGTTTATCTGTACTTGTTAATCAATTAGTTTATTTAATGTATGTCCAATAGTTTTTTATAGCCCCTGGTACAAAACTCCGACACCTGACGCCAAATGTTACGATTTATCTTCTGGGCTATTAAAAATTATACGCCGCTTCTCGTTTTAAGCATTTATTTACAGCAATTTAACTTAACGATTTAATCAAAACACAAGAACTATTAACACGAAACACAAATTATTTATACACTAACAGGAACTATTTCTAACAACAAATACACTTTATTTATTTACATACGACTTAAACACGAATGATTTATATGGCAAGCTTCGCGCATTTCAAAGCTAGATTCGGACTGTCCGTTCTTCGGCTGCGCTTGTTTATATATCGCCTGGTAATTCCTTCTGGAGCCTTCGCGATATGACTTGACTATTCTAGAAATGCTGACGTGTCGTATCACCGCGCGATCGCGGACGGCCTTCTAAAATGCTGATCGCGTGCATTAATCATCGAGGTCGTTCTGGAATGATCTAGGCTGACTAATCTGTCTGCACGCGATCCAGCTCGAATGTCGTTACAATATGATCTATTACCGATCTATTCTTTTTAAAAACCTGCCGGATCGTTCTCAATAATATCTTCGGACTTTTTTTGTAGCCTGTTGTTTATGATACATGGCAACACCTTGTATGCCGTGTTCAAAAGGGAGATGGCCCTGTAGTTCTCCATCAGTTGCTGGTTCCCTTTTTGTGGATGGCTTGTATGACTGATAATAACCATTCCTTGGGTGGTTGCTTCTTATCCCAAATTTTCACGATGAGTTCGTGCATTTTCTTAATTAGGTGTTCACCAGCTAGCTTGAATAATTCGCTTGGCATCGTATCTGAACCTGGACTTTTGTTATTTTTCAATCTGCTGATTACTTCCGTTAATGTTGGTTTGTCTATTTCTTCTTGCTGTTCATACTGTTGATCTCTGGAACTTGTTTCAGCAAAAATTTTCTTAAAATGTGTGCACCATATTTCTAGTACCGTCTCCTCGTCTATAATTACTTCACCTCTTGCATTCCTGAAGCAACATTGTCTAGGCTGGCATCTTTTCTTTACAGTTTTTAGGTTCCTCTAGAATTCTCTGGCGTTTTTTTATTATAGTTTTCTTTCATTTCTTCGATTTTCTCTCTTTGGTACCTCCTCTTATTTTCCCTACATATAGCGTGAGCTTTATTTCTTATTGGTGTATAGTTATCTTGCGCTTGTTTTCAGCATTTTTATTCTGGCTTCCTTTCTTTCTTGTATTATTTCGCTACATTCACTATCGAACCAGTTTTTGCTTTTTGCTTTATCTGTTACCTTCAGGTGTGTGCCTGCCGAGTTGGTAATTGCTCTTCTTAAATGTTCCCATTTTCCTTCGATTCCTTCCACTTCTTTATACCCTGTTAGATGTTCGTCTGTAGCTTGTGTATATTTTCTTCTAGTTTTTTCGTCTTTTAGGGCATCTGTATTCCATTTGCTATCTTTTTTGTTTTGGGCTTATTTTTTTCGGAATGTTTTGCTTTACTTTTGCCCGGAGTCCAGATCTGCTGCTCTATAAGATCTTATATTTTCGACCGTATTTGTATGTGTTCCCTCAATTAAGAGATGGTCTATTTGATTGAGGGTTTTGCCATCTGGGCTTTTCTATGTTATTTTGTAAATGTTTTGACGTTCTAGCATAGTGGATTGAATTTCCGCCGCAAAGTTGATTAGCATTTGTCCATTTATATTGGCATTTTCGTGCAGGCTGTTTTTGCCCTCTACTTCCTTGTTTCTTTCTTCTCTTCCTACTTTGGCGTTCATATCCCCTATGATGATTTTTATGTCGAATCTGGGAAATCTTCTGTATACTTCGTCCAACAATGCGTAGAACTCTTACTTCTCTTCTATCTTGGCCTCTTCTGTTGGAGCATGGATGTCCACAATACTTATTTTCCTGTATTTGGCCCTAAATCTCATATAGCTCATTCGTTCATTCACTTTTTTGCTCTCCGTTAGAGCTGATTTAAAGTCTTGCCTCACTATAAATCCTGTGCGTAACCTATTTTGTTGTCCTCCCTCATTGAAAAAACATGTAATGATCTAGCTTTGCTTGCTTACTGTCCCTTATATTGGTTTCTCGCAATACTAGTATATCCAGTTTGTATTCATTTGCTACTTTTACTAATTGCTTTATTTTGCCTTCTTTGTTTAACCCCCTTACATTCCAAGTCCCTATCAAAAGTGTGGTGTCAATCTTGTCCTTCTTCATCGCCTTAGTGGTCGACAGTATATCCTTCCTTCCTTCGCTTTCCTTTATCCGTTTTTCGGTCTTGTTCGTCATGTTTGCTTTCTGTTTTTCTAGCTTGTCCCTGGTTATGTTCCACTTCCACCAAATTTCATTTATGCTTATTTTCTGATACTCCAGTCGTACTGTATTGCCTTTCTCTTTTTCAGCTCTTGCTATATTCTTTAGTTCCCTTTGAATACGTGGTACTTTGTTAGGTCGGTATCGATAAAGTAATGCGTCCCTTTCAGTCAGTGGCGTAACTATCATATGTGCAGGGGGTGCGAAGAATCTCGGCGCCGAATCTATATAAGTGCCGCGGTAGCGGAGTTTTTAGTGAAAATAAGTTTTTGTAGAATAGTGGTTCAAAGCGGCAACAGACTATGATACGTGAACGACGCTGGGCTCTTTTGAGTGCACAGCCTTTTCCCCTTTTGAGTAGATTAGAAGTTCCAGCTCTAGTGTGTGTTTGTGATTCTTAGATTTCATAGTGCATAGTAACATATTATAAATTCAAAGTTTTAAACCGCAAATTTCTGGCGATTACCTCAGATACAGAGATCATAGAGAGTGCCAAATTACTTCAAACTACGTATAAAACTGATCTTGATGACGGCTTACTAAAGCAACTTGTACAATTTCGATCTTCGTACACAACTAGTATTAAATCTTGCTTATCAGTGAAGGAAGTGGGAGAAAAATGTCTGTCTACTCACACATCATTGGCTAGCGTTCCAGATTTGTATACAGCTTATATCCTATTTTTTACATCCCGTTACTACAGCCTTTACTGAGAGATCTTTTTCTAAATTAAAAATTATTAAAAACTTTTTGCTAAGTAAGATGAGCCGAATACGTCTAAGGAGTTTTGCATTACTGAGTATCGAGAAAGTAAGAGCCAGTAGGTACTCTTGGTTTTAATTCACTGATAGATATGTTAGCTTTAGCAAAGTCTCGCAAAAGAGAGTTTAATTAAAGTGCTATACCTACATATTTATATATCTATAAATTTTATTTTTTTGTGAATTATTTTTTGTATTCCTTTTACGTGTTATATTTTGCGAGTGTTTGATTTAATGGTAAAACCTGTTTTACTTTATGAGTCGGAAATGTGGACGGTTACAGAACTGGTAAGGCAGAAATTGCAGGTGTAAGAAAATAGGTGTTTGGTGGCAAGTCATTATTTCGTACAAAGATATTTGGGACCGAACAAATCAGGTGAGCATAAATATAGAAATTAGGAGAAAAAAATATGGATGGTTAGGGCATACTTTGCGAAAATGTGACACTAAAATTTGCAGAAAAGTTTTGCTTGCGACCCTTAGGGATTCAGAAACAGAGGACGCCCACGAAAAACGTGGAGGAGTACTGTAAAACAAGAGACAAAAAAGACTATAGCACAACTGAGCCAAATAGCAAAGGAAAATGACAACTGGAGAGAATATACCCTATGTCCCAAAAGGGAATAATGGGATTATTATTATTATTATTACTATTATTATTATTATTATTATGTTATTTTTAATAAAAGATTGAAACATCTAAATGTGTTTTATTTTGCAGTAAGTAACTTTTCATTTTAAGAAAAAAGCTTATTCATTTTCTTTTAAATTGAAAGTGTTGCATGACCAAACATTACCCCCCTCCCTCTTTTTTCTGAAACTTCTTGTTTACAGCGGCTATTATTTATTCTTGCACATCGGCGCCAAACCGTCTTGTTACGCCACTGCTTTCAGTTTGTTTTTATTCTTCATAATCTTTCCTTTGGCCTCCCAGGTGTCCACTTTAACTACCGACATTGCTGGATTCCCTTCTTTTCCTTCCATCTTTTGGATGTCCCATATCTTCACCTCTACATTTCGCTTTTCTCATATAAACTTTTCAACCTTAGCACTTCCCTAATTGTTCTTAAAAGCGTGCCCTTTTATAATAACATTCCTATTCCTTAACTGTTTCTCTAGTTTTTCCAATTTATCCACAAGGATCTTGACTTCTTTCTTCATTTTAATCAACTATTAACTGAAATGTTGTTCTATAGGTTTTTGCAATCAACTGTACTTTTGACCAGTTTTCAGTAAAAAAATGTATTTGTTTATACAATTACCTATACGTCGTGCTTCTAGCAATGCACAAGGAAAAGTGTTTTACACCTTACGTATCAAAAATGAAGTGTTCTAATACTGATATTATAAAAAAGAAAAGTATGCAAGTGTGCTATACATTGTACTTCGGGCCGCAAAAATTGTAAGGACATTTTTAATTGTAAGGAACGTACGGCTATTTAACATTATTTCCTCGGTTCCGAATTACGATTCCGCATGTATTTAGGCGTTTCGAGTCGTCCGCTTGCAGCCAACTGTTTTAAACGCCTCTATTCTGTGTACCGCTGTTTCGGTCTATTGGCACAATAAGAACAGAGCATGTGGGTTTATCGACCCGCATGGGAGGTGCATTCCTGTACGTTTCTTAGCGAGAATTTAAGAGATAGATGTCATGTGTCTGAAAGAGCAAGTCGGAGGTTTTGCCTTCACCACTTTTCAATGCGGCTGTCTTCGCGCGTTTCCTCGATAGATTGGACCCGGCGTTACAAAAGCAAGACGTGATTTGGAGGTTCTTGTCCCGTCACACACTCTTCGGGGCTGTGAAGACGAGGCTTACATTTGTTTAGTGTGTGTTCCGTATGTTTTCATCTCGTTATTTGAACCCCTGCCGTTGTCACGCATGTTTTGTTCCGTACGCAAGTGTTGTGTTTCGCTTTTATTGGATTTTTTTGAACTTCTGTCGCTTCAGTGCAAGTGTTGTGGGTTTTATTAAACTGCACGAGGTGTAGCTTTGGCTATGAGACGAACATAGCTTGATTATTTATCGTTGTAAGCTTTGGAGTTTTCGTTTATCTTGGACCGCCATCCCCTAAAATACGTCGTTTGGATGGACTCTCAGTGATTATTACACACAACTGTCACATGACTGATATCAGCCAATGAAAACCATAATTTTTTTGAAAATTGACCAATCCCGAACTGATTAACTGATAAGCGCCCGTGGGCTGCTTACCAAGCGGTAAGCGCCCTAGGGATGATTACCGACCACGTAGATGGTGTCATAATTAGAATTGGAAATGCAAGAAACAAGCAATTTGAGTTTTTTTGGCATTGTTAGATCAATTTTAAATTATAATTCGTATACGGGTTTCGCGTAATAATCTCCAAAATATAAACGCGGGCAACACACTTACATATAATATTGACCGTGCTTCGCGAAATTATCGCATTTCGTTGCTGTCATTCCGCCAATTTCCCGCAGCGTTCTACGATTACGTCTCGTTAGAGGATAATATTCCATGGTTCCGCCTCAGCCAGCAGCTTCCCGTTATGGTGCAGTCCCCCTTAGGTGTTTATTGCAGTGGTCTGGGACAGCAACCGTGCTGTAGCATGGGAAATCAATTGTCGCTCAGCCAAGCTCCTTAAAGATACCGTACGTTGTATTAAATTTTACAGTGCAAATTTAAATGTACAGGGTGTTTCGCCAAAGTGCAAACCAGTTTGCGTAACGCTACGGCCATTGCTGTATTTATTGCCTAGGCAATTACAGTCTGTTGAACCGTTATAGTTGTTTACCTGTCATTATAATTCATTTACCATCAGCTTTTATGATCCTGTTTAACTTTACGTAGTTGTCGCAACTGCAACTTGTCTAGTTGAATAGCGCCTTGTGTTGCTGTCAATTGAGTCAGAATTTCGATAGTTTAATGTTGATACTGTTTACCAGTCATTACAATAAGTTCACCGAATATTTTATTAGCATTTTGAATTTTTATGTAACTTTTATGCATTTAACTATTTGTGTTAATACATTCCATAGTTATTTAACTGTGGTTTTCTTATGATTGTGCATGAGACATGTGTATGTATTTTTACAGTTGTAAAAGGAGTTTGGCCAGCTGTTCAAGTGAGTTCTTCGAAAGGTAGGTCGGTGGTGTTGTACTTAGCTCGCTGACCAGAATACTGCCAATGTTATAGTTGAAAGGTGAATTCGGTATGCTTCCATTTTTCCTCGGTGGGTTCACCTATAAATTTTTTCCTAGTATGGAATTGTGATGGCGTCTTATCATTCTAGATCTGCTTTTTGTGTATTAGGCAGTTGTCCAGGGTTATCTCGTGTTAGACCACCCCTCGCTCCACTGAGTTTAGCCGGCAAATTTTTGTAACGGGCTGGGGCAGCGGTCCTATGTAATACATTCCTGATTTTGTGAGTTAGCTTAGGCGCTAGTCGTTTAGCTTTGTTTAACTTGTCGTAAATATCGTGTCATCCGTCGGTCGTTACAAACTGACGCTTTGTCATAATTATCCTTTTATATAGTGTTACCACCTGACAGACCATCGGGGTGTCATGTTTGGTGTGTCGTTTTATCCCGTTACAAAATGCTAACCAATATCCGTAAAAAATATTTGATTGTTTACTTGCACACAAAAAACTATTTTATGGAAATAATAACATATTTCATCAAATTATTTTAATTTGTAATTTGAAAACACAGGAAATTTGAATGTAGCCACCTACAACTGCAAGTTTTGGTAATCGTAATATCTCTCATATGAAAGTTATATACACATATTCGCTGTCATTCTTTACAAATGTATATTATTCTGGTCATTTTAAGTCTTCTCAAATATTTTACAGCAAATTATAGTTCAGCGCATTGATTTTCGAGAACTTCTGCAACAAAATATTTTATAACTTCCATGCCGCCGAACTTCAATAATATAAAGTACCCAACTGCAATGTCATCTCTGTCCAAACGATTTCTGACTGAAGTTTTTCAAATCCGCTGCCCAATTGATATCCAAATCTGAATCTGACTTTTCAATACAACTCTATTCGTCTGCTTGAATTAATTTTTTTTAATAGTCTTGAACATCGCTTTTAGCCCGTTTTTTTGCTGAAAATCAGATTTTTTGTCGCTGCGGTTGCTATTTCAATTTCGCCTATGTTTGGAGTTTAGGTAAGAATTGTTGACTGACTCCTTTTTTTTTCACCAGTTGTGACTCTTGTGGATAAACTGTTAAAGCAGTAGATGGAGTCTCTATTTTTGGTGCAGATTTGGTTGCAGAATTTTCATTATCAAAAAACTAGCAGCGTCTGGAAAAGTTCTATTTGTAACACTTGACGCTAGAAATTCAAGATCTAGAAAAACGTTTTCATTCACAGGAAAAAATCCTACCACCCGAAATCCGCTTATTATGCTCGATGGTGGAAACGGCCTTTTCCCTCTTTTCTAGGGCTCCCTGGATATATCATCCATTCTTTGGCTGTAGTGTTATAACAAGTTTTCAGTTGCCCAAATACCGATCTGTCTAGAGAAATGAAATATAAGCAGTGCTACAGGATTTTTGGCCGTTCTCGAACGGAAACATGATACAGACTAAACTCGGGAGAATGGGTGGTGGTTGTATAATTGAGACGACTAACCACTAAGTGACTCAGCTAAAGCCAAAAATCAACTAAAACCCAAAGCCTTAAACTGGGCAATAACAGATGTCCAAAACGATATTTATATAATTACTGGCATTTCACAAACAAACTATAAACATTTAAGTTTATAAAGACTAAAAACTAACACATAAATAAAAAAATATAGCAGACCATATTAAAAAGTAAATAACCATATCTAATATTTGATTGGGAATCTCAAATTTAAATCCTAAGAATCACCTGAATGCGTAATTGGGAAGTAATTACTGCAATTGTATGCTACGATGGATTGGTAAGGTTGCCAATGTGTAAAAACGTAATAGACAAGCAATTTAAAATACATAATCTTACTGACTGAGTAAATTTCACACGTTTCCAAATTATTACATGCAATACTTTTACAAGGAGTTTAACTTATTTAGGTACCTGTATATTTTTCTCACACTCAATACCAACATCTGATGCAGTAAATTCAATACTAATCAAGTACCTAAGCTGTTTAGGTCTAGTGTAAAAATTAAGTTAGCCAATTAGCGACTCAATAATATCAACCACAGCTAAATTTTCTTATCGTTTAAGTGCTTACTCTTCTGAGAAGAGTGTTCGCGATCATCAGCTGTGATAAAGCTGCTCGGAATAGCTCGTTCAATGTTAATCCGTATCAGTCCTTTAGTTTTCTTAGCCAGGATGTACGTCTGGAACCTGGAGGTCGGCGTCCGTTGACTTTGCTTTGCAACACGAGTTGTAGTAAACAGTATTTATAATTTCCCATGATATGACCTAAATATTGAAGTTTGCAACTTTTTATTGTAATAACACGTTCAGTGGTTCTCAAAATTTTTTCTAGAACGTCTTTGTTGCTCACCCTATCTACCCAGGAAATGCGCCACATTCGCCGATATGGCCAAATTTCAAATGCTTATATTCTTTTTACCACCTCTTTGTTTAGAATCCAGGTCTCTGCTCCGTAGAATAATTCTGAGAATACTTAGCACAGCAGCAGTCTAGTTCGTAGTCTAATGTGAATTTGTTGACAACATAATGTTAGTTTCATGTCATGAAGGCTGTGCGTGCGGCTTCAATACGGCACTTTATTTCCTGGAGACAATCGCTACGGTCGTTAAACATTGATCCTAGGTAACTGAATTGGGAAACGTTTTCAATAGTTTGGTTTTTATGTTGCAGCGCCATTGTAGGGATAAGGGGTTTCTAGTTATTACCATTGCCTTAGTTTTCTTAACGTTTATTTTAAGTCCGTATTCATCACTAATTGTTGAAATGTTAGTTAGCATTTCTTGTTATTCCTGTTAGGATTCTGCTATTAGAACCGTATCACCCACATAGCGTATCGATGTGATTCTTTCTCTATTTTTATGCCTTCGTTGGAATTTTGGTTTGTTCTTTTAAAAATTTGTTTCCTCTGAATATATATTAAATAATAACGGTAATCACACACAATCTTGTCTCGCTTCTGGTAGTATATCTAGATCTTGTGAATTTTTCCTATCTACTCTTACTTGAGCCTTTTGATCTTTATATAAATTGAATACCCATGATGCGGATGTCTACTCGATCTATATGTGTGGTGGAGAGTATCTCGAAAAGTTTTCGGTGCTTTACTTTATCGAGAGCCTTCTCATAATCAATAACGAGAAGAAAGATACCTTTATTAACATCATCTAACAGTATTCGTATGAAAAGTAGTGGTTCATGCGTGCCTAATCCGCTTCGGGAGCCAAATTGTTGCTGAGATAGTGATTCTTCGTATTTTCGGTATATTCTTATATGTATGATTTTTAACAAACTCTTTAACTCATGAGGCTTATAATGCGGCAGTCTGCACATTCGTGGTTTTATGATCTTTGAGAAAGTTGTTTGGGTATTTCTGTTTTATAGATATGGTTAAAAAGATCTAGTAGATTTGAGTTCAGTGGGTACTTCATCTGATTCTAATGCTTTTCCCGAGTTTGAAGTTCGTATGGAATTCCGTACCTCCTTTTTTGTTATTTCTAGGATGTCTTCGTTTTTGATCTTTATTATCGGCAGTGCTCCTCTATTGTGTTTGAACAGGTCACATATGTAGTTTTTTTATTATATGAGTTTCTCTTCAATAGTTTCGTTATTACAGTTTGTCAAAATGTTTCCTTGGTGTATGTGTGGTTTCCTGTTTGTGTAGGTTGCGCACATCGTGTAGTTTTTCTAGGTGTTCAATTTTTTCACATTTTTTTTATTCAGCTATTTGCTCTTTGCCTTTATTATTTCTTTATGTAGGGTCTTGCACTGTTTTATTTGATTACTTATATTTAGATTTCTTCTATCTTCCATCATGTCTAGTATATGAAGAACCCCAACCAGGGCTATTTTCTGAAATTTAGGGACAACGGCTAGCCACCAAACGTAACCATATCTGGCAGACACGGCCATATTTAATCTAATAGTTACAGAGACGACCGCAGAAGCGTTAGGTACAGTTTATCGTTGTTGTACCGAGAATAAACCGGATTCTGGCTCCGATCCGTCCATACAAAGTAAAGTGACGAAAATTAATTAAGCAAAGGTATCCAACCAGAGTAAATACTAGTGAATCTGAAATATTACAGTTTATGTTACCAACGATTCAGTTGCTGCATCTTCTATGTTTTTTGTACAATCTTGACTTACACCACCTTCCTTTGTTATGTAATTTCGTTAAATTTTTTATGCTAGCTGTGCTTGGTACAGTTGTTTGGTGGTTTCATTTCAAAGTGACTCATAATACTCAGTAGTTTTAGTGGATCTACCTGTCTATTCTTAACTTTATAATCAATAGTGGATTTTTTCTTTGGAGATATTTAAAGCATATTTTCCCGCTGCTGATCATGTAAGTCAGTGATACAGCCTTAGTAACAAAACGTGTAAGTCGGTGATTATATTTGTTTGCTGCTTTCGCTTGACAACGGAACTTAATATTATTATTATTTCATACTGATGTCAAAAATGACATTTTTCGGATTATTTATGGTACAAAAAATGAAATATTAAAGTGCTAGTACTTTAAAGTAAAATTTTAAAGTTCAAGTA
Source organism: Agriotes lineatus (assembly GCA_940337035.1). Lineage (NCBI taxonomy): Eukaryota > Metazoa > Arthropoda > Insecta > Coleoptera > Elateridae > Agriotes > Agriotes lineatus. The sequence goes on along the minus strand of OW679203.1, from coordinate 23,739,974 downwards.
CTTTAAAACTGATTTATTGTACGAAAAGTAGAACATTAAAGTCCTAGTACTTTAAAGTAAAATTTTAAAGTTCAAGTACTTTAAAATTATACGTCAGTTGTTGACATGAAATTTGAAATGACTTTTTATTTAAAATTCATTAAACTTGCAGTATGAAATAAACCGTTGTATTCACCACGAACGAAAAGTGTTTTTAAAGGTCCTCGCAAGTAATTCCGTCCTCGGCTAACGCCTCGGACGTAAACAACTTTCTCGTCTTTAAAATGCCACTTTTCGTTCTAGATAAATAAACTACTATTAAGTTCCTAGGATAATAAAATTAGCAACGCAAGATTCAAACTTAGACGTTTTGTTTATAATTGCAAGTGATTATGTGACATGTGACACTCACAGGTAACACGACTCACGAAAATTAATACTGGTGACAGGTGACAGACCAAACGATTTTTTCAAAAATCTAGGAAAATTTCGATAAGTAGCGGGAAAAATAGAATAAGATAACTCGGAATGTATCGCCTATTAACATTTTCGGCAGGCAACAAACCGCGGCTGCGCCTTGGATTGTACTTGCCAACCTCAAATGTTAATAGGCCCTTACATTCCTTGTTACTTAAATAGCTATTATATAGCTTTCGATGGTCATAGAATGTATTATTATTCCTTAAAACCTTCATCCGGGCGAGTGCGCGGTAGATTACCGTCATCGGCATAAAAGTGCAAAGAATCATTTCCTGAAGCGCCATTGGAAGGCGGGAAGAAGATGTATTCTCTAGTTCGAAATTTTGACGCTAGATGCCATCAAAATTTTACCATGGTTCGGCGATCTTTGACTTCAGTAGTCGTTCAAAGTTCGCGAGGTGCATACTGCGGCAGTTTACCGTCAAGCGCGCAAAGACGTGATTTTTTCACCGGACTCAGAACAATATATAAGTAACAATTTCATCCGTTTTTACTTGTAGTTACCTATTTAAATTTTATTATCAGTAATCATTCAAATTTTGGTTTCATTTTCTTACCTTTCATAACCTAATAGAGACTTTACAAGCCGACCTCAAGGTCAGAAATAAAGGATGTTTTTAGAGCTTTCTTCCTAATTGGAGTAAAACGCGGCAACCGTGCTGATTTTCAGAATTTTTTACGAAAGACTGGACAGAATTGACAATTTTGAGAGCTAATTTTAGTGAAAGACGATTTTGCTTGTTACGCAGATCTCTTCGTTTTGATTAGTGATGGGCATAACCGGACAATTTTCATAACCGAATTATTTGCATTCGAATGATATTAATAACCGAATGATTATTTAAATAATCATTCGAATAAATTTTTGCTTTCGATTCGTTTCGATTAAGTCAGCCGGTTTGTCGGTTGGCGGTTCACCGTGATCTGCATCGACATCCGTTCACCGTCATCTGCATCGACATCGGTTCACCGTCATCTGCATCGACATCATAACTTGCAGATAGCAGAGGAACCAAAACATAATATGTACGGTCGGCGCCTTAGAAATCGGGACACGTAATATGTTCTTCTAGTCTTTGGAGTATTCTTGCTCCGGTTACTTCATTAATGTGAGATGGCATTTCATAATTGACAAACAATAAACAATCTGACGTAACAATTAAAACCATAATAACTGTAAAAACCCAGTTTATACACTTAAAAAATACATGCAAAATATATCATAATAGTGTGTAGTGCCCGATTTCTAAGGCGACGACCGTATATTATGTGTTATGTATTGGAAATTAAGAGGTATTTATTAAGAAGTGTAGAAAGAAAGAAATATGCGGGACTGCTTGCTAATCGCAATAAAAACAGTCGTAAAACGTTTATCTTTATCGATCGGGCGGGTTTTGAATCTTTCGAGATGTAAGCAAATAAAAAATTGTTTTATAGCTTGATGCGTTTACAGTTTTTAGGCGTTCAGGTTTCAGGTTCCCAGAATTGGATATTTTTTATGATAGGAGGTAGGTACGCGATAACCAAATGGTGTTTTCAGTACAACCTGCTTTGTTTATGAGTTATGACGTATTTATATTTACAGAATTTTGAGCACTGCGTAGGTCGCTGGGATATGGCACGTAGTACCTTTGAACAGATGTTTTATATTCAAAGCGTAGTACGTATCAGCATGAGGTTATTTTTCATTTGAATACTTGGAACGAAAACCGAGTTACATAGATTATTTCAATAACCGGATAACCGGTTATTTTTCATTCGAATAAGCCCATCACTAGTTTGATGATGTTACGACTCGTGAAGAGCGAGTGAAACTTGATAGACTGGCTCCAATTTGAGAGTTTCTTTCAAAATTCATTGGCAATTGTCAAGCAGCCTCCAATGTAGGTGAGAGTGTACTTAACTGTTGATGAAATGTTGGTGGCTTTTCGCGGACGCTGCAAGTTTATTCAATATATGGCTCAAAAGCCGGCCAAGTATAGATTGAAAATTTACGCCCTCTGTGACTCACAAACGTTTTGTACGTATAATATGCAGGTGTATTGTGGAGCTCAACCACCTGGGCCTTACGTCACCTCTAATAAACCTTACGATATCGTGAAGAACTTGACTGAACCTTTGAAGCGGACAAATCGAAACGTTAGATAACTTTTTCAGTAGTTACCTATCCGTTGGCCCAATATTTATTATCAGTTGGCTTGACATTTCTACGGACACTGCGAAAGAATAAGGCTGAAGTTCCACCTGAATTTGTGTCGGAAAATAAAAATCTTGTTCCTGGCAATCATTTATTTGGTTGTAATGACGAATCAACTTTGATTTCTTTCGCTACAAAAAAGAAGAAGGTTGTTGTGGTTCTTTCAACATTGCATGACGGCATTCAGGTCGATAATGAAACCGGGAAACCTATTCAGATAATGGATTACAATGCTACGAAAGGAGGAGTGGACACTGTTGATCTTATGTGTTCGCGAATCTCCACTTCCAGAAGAACTAACAGATGGCCATTGATATTGCCGGGGTCAACTCAATGAGGATTTATCAAATAAATAATCCTGAGGAATCCTTCCCAAGACGTGATTATCTCAAAGGCCTGGCCATGCAATTGATGGATGAAAATTTGAGAGAACGAGCAAAGATCACAAATTTGCCAAAAGATTTGTCTATTTTTCTGGAAAAATACAGAGAAGAAAATAGAAGCAATACAGAGGCCGTTCCAAATAAACGTAGTTTTTGCTTCATTTGTCCAAGAAAAAATTAAATAACGAAACTATCTTGCCATGCTTGTGGTAAGAGCGTTTGTCAAAAACATTCGCAGCATAGATGTGACAATTGTGCAATATCAAACGAAATATCAGACGAGGACGAAGGAGAAAACAGCGATTATTAGGTTGAAGTAATTGTTCATAGTCGTAGGACAATTTTTTGTTTTTCGTTAGTACAAATTGTTATTAATTTCTTTATGTAGGTTTTGTAATTTGAAGGCTACATTTTAGTTTACTTTATACTATATTTTATACTTTTGTTGAATTTATGTACTTCTTTATTCTATACTTACCATTTTCCTTAGTACCAATGGATATACCAAACAGTGTAAAAAAATGTTAATTATTTACGAGCCAACTTTTTATTATGTGTTTATAAAATAATAAATTCTTACTGTTGGAATATGTGTACTCGATGTCTTTTATCAAGAAAACCCAAATCCGAAACATTTATATGGCATATTATAGTGATAATGAGGTGAAAACCTGAGTGCGGTGAATTATCGTCAGGCGCCCGCCTGTGCTGCGATGAGGGACGCGCCCGGATGAAGGTTAATTCATTACCTGACTTTATCATCATTTTTCCGTTGTCTTTTAATTAGACTCATGAAATATCTGATTAACTTCAGGTATCATATCTATTTCAACACGAGCATTGAAGTTCTCTGCTATTATTGAAAGTTTATGTAAACTTTATTTTATTATTCATAAAATGCTTCCCTTCCTGCTTTAGCCCTACATTCTTCTGTGCTCTACACCGATATAATGTTCCATTTTTTATTTACCTACTTAGTCACTACTGTTTTGATGCATACTAACACTGTTTGATGCATATTTTATAATTTTTCTTTATGAGTATATCTACTCTTGCGTTTTATGTTGCTGTTTAGGGGATATTGATTTCGGCATTTCTCTTTTGTTTTTGCTTTCTGAATGGAGCTTTAATGATATTTTCATTCTTCTATAAGTCTTTGTTATTTAAAGATTTTATATTCCAAGTTCTAAATCTCAATATGATTTGCTTCTTCCAAATCGTAGTACCCATCTGGTACTTTGAGCGATAATTTTTTTGACGAAGGGAAGGCTGCTAACCCGTTCCGTCAATCATCTTCTCTGATCCGGGCTTGGAGCCGGCAACGCCATCTAACAAGCTACGAGCTTTCTCTGTGGTGAATACCGGGGCAGTACTTTTCTACCTTTCCTGGCCTCTTTTCCATTCTCCAACCTTCCCTTCTCTCACTAATCTTATAATTCCCCTTCCTGGATGAAGAGGGACGCAAGGTCCCTATAGCAGCCAGTTCCAGTTGGGGGAATTGAAATGACCCTAAACCTTTAGCTTTTACCCCTATGGCTTGGGCTATTTTTGGAACTGCTTTTTTGACCAGATTTTACATATCTCACCTGCCATCTTGGAGTTTTGAAGGTTGTCAGATATTGCTTCGTGATATGACCTAAAGTTCCTTACGCTATACGTATAGTTTGTTTTTTTCTCTCCATCATTGACTTAAAGAAGTTTAACTATACATTTTAATTTCCCTAAAGCTGTTTTCTTACTTTACTTATGTTATAGGTATCTTATTTCACGTGATTAAAGATTTCCATGTTTGCATCAATCGCATTTCATGTTTTGTACGTTATTTTTTATTAACAGTAGGACGTTCTTTAACAATATAAACTGTAATAAAATTGAGATTCTTTGGTATAACAGAAAATACCGATAAAATAAACCTAACAAGTAACATTTTAAAGTTAACCAATCGTAAAAGTGAGTGAAAAACTATTTATATTGTCAATAATAATAAAAATAATTAACATGACTGCAACCAATTATATATTTTTTTGTTTGGAATAACTGATCTTAAGGTTATAAAAACCCCATTATCTTTTATAACTTATTGTTTGTGCAACATACGGAAGTTAGTTTCTTAAGTACATTACTAAAAATAAGTTTGTATATTTAGAACGAAATACCTAGAAAGTATTGTTGACGTCAATATTAACATGGGCCGTGGGAATTCTATGAAAAATGTAAACAACATCAACAAAATCTGACAATTAAAAGTTATCTTTTTGTCTATCAGTGAAAATGCTCTAGGGCCATTGCTGTTATGTAGCACTCAAATTTTTAAATAAAATAAAAAATAGAAAATTGGCAACGCAGATTAGTGTAAGTAGAACTGGAATTGCATTAAACGAATTAATTTTATAAAGACAAAATAAATGGAAGTGCTTCTTGTACTTTAAATACGAAATGCTTCAGTTTATATAATATCTATTTACTTTCAGAATGTATTATTGGAATCACAAATTACGTCAGTGAAAGTTATATAATCGTAATGTATAAATGCGATGCTATTAGCACTGGTTTAAAGGTAAACGTCTAGTCGGTAATAATTATCAAATCGAGGTTTTAGTTTTGGCAATTGACCGAGACCTTGGAATACTCACAGTGCGTTTAAACAGGTTCTCATATTAAATTAGTGCCTGATTTATGTATAAGTTCAATTCGCTTTGGTTATTGGTTTGCGGTCATATCCAATTCAAATTTTTTAAAAAGAAGGAAGATTTAAGACTGATTTTTTTAAAGAAAAATGGGACCTTACGAGCAATTTTGGAGTGGCCTGTACCGTGCAATTTGATTACTTTTAGAAAGTCGATGTAACTATTCGAACATAAAAAATTGTTTTATTATAGCAAATATTTTTAAAACTCGCAGTATTCTACATGTTTCTCCTTATTTATCAATGATGTTAAATTTTAATTAAATAAATTTAAACAAAATTCCCTATTTCATCGCCCGAGCTTTGATCTGCAAACTACTAGAAAATCTAGTACTTCATACAATAAATTGATAATGACTTACTAAAAATTGAACCTATAATCATCAATTTGGTTTTTGTTAACCCCACTGCATCGTACAGTAAAGCCTTCCTTAGACGTAGGTATTACAAATTGCTGAAATCGCACCTAAGTGATGGCAACTTTCAAACAAGAGCCAACAGTGAATCAGTGTTTTTTCGGTAAGTACAGGGGTGCCTCAGGCAGTGCTCTCGAACCACTTTTATAGATACTATACACTATATCAGCTGCAAAAAACACAACTATAGAGCATTTGTTGATGATAAAATCATTCTTGTAAAGCATCAAGATCCAACAGTAGTCCTAGTTTCAATATCATAATTATAGACTGGGTACATAAATGACGTATCAAAGGAAATGGCAGTAAATCTAAGCATATACCGTCCAGCCTTGTGAAGGCATACTGTCCAGTGCTTTACACAAATAAGAACTTCCACAAGACGTAAACTGATTAATAGGCTGAAGGTAAAAATTATCCCTCGACAATAAAACCTTTATATATAAAACAATAATGAAACCCATCTAGACGTATCGGAGTGAGATAGAAAAAATATTCTGAGGCAATTACTAGAGCATGCGTCAAACTTGACCTTCCACATGAACTTTAAGACACCTTTTGCACAAGAAGTTATCCGTGAAAGAAACGCTAAACATCACGATATACTCAAGCAACATATCAGCCTCCTACTATAATAACTTTTAAAACAGGACGGTAATAGAAGGTTGAAAACGTACTTGGATCTGGAATTAAAATAATAAAGTCGAGATAACGCTGACAAAAGTTTCCCTCAGGACAGCACCTGTATATTATATTATACAGGGTGTTTCATAATATATGCGCAGGACTTCAGGATGTGATAGCTCGTCCAAAAATTTGAAAAAAAGTTTCTATTAACTTACCCTCTAAAATGCACAATTTTCGAGATACAGGGTGTTGAAATTGAAAAAAAAAATTCGTTTTTTGCGAATATCTCCGGAACCGTTTATTGTACAGAAAACAGCTTTTGTAAGCATTTTCTACTCATAATAAGCTATGTTTTGTGCGAGAAAAAATTTTTTTTAAGTCATAATTGGTGAAGATTTTGAAGGGGTAGTGAGTGTTTTTCTCCCCTTCTACGCCACTGGTAAAAGTACGGTTTTGAGACGCCCATTTGAACCGCCAATGTTTTCTACACAAAAAAGGTACTTTTGGTCATAAGCTCTAAAGTTGACCGTTTCGAGAAAAATCAACTTTTATGTTGAAAAACATGGTCAATTTTTTGAAATAAATTTTGTTTTGCTAGTTAAACGGAGGACATTTCCAACATTTAATTTAACTGTGTATGATTTGTTATATTTTTTTTTAATTTTGCAATTATGAAGTTAACGTTTGGTTTTGTTACTTGTTCTAACGTTTTAAATAAATTTTGTATAATTACATCCATACCACCATTATCTTCATATTTCTTAGTCCAAACTTTTTACGGCGCCTACACTTATTTTCTTTTTACGGCGCCTACACTTATTTTATAAACTTTTTCTGGCACATACCAGTATTAATATAATTGAATTTTTATATTTTTAGTTTGATTTTAAAGCTGGAAAAATGTAACTTAGACTAAAAGAGGAAAATATAAACTCTGTATCAGGGAAGATTGGACGAGCAATTAAACGAACAACAATATAACAAGACAGAGTAACTACACGGGTACATACAAAAGCTATATACTAATCAGTCAAGGAAGCACTACATATAAAAGATAAAACAAAAAATAGACAAAAATGATGGGAAAATGGTGACATAGGGAAAGAAATACAGGATAGAACCATATAAGCAGTAAATAAATACTAAGAAGAATAAAAACAAACGAAAATATGTCGAAAAACGGAAGAATAGAGCGAATATTAGTACTTGAAAAGAAAAGAAAACATTGGGGTTGAAGATATATCTCTTTCTGGGTTTAACCCTACACAAGGGTGTGGTGGCATCAGGCATCAAGTTTTTGTTGGATTTTTCCAGGTGGATCTGTCTTAGGTGAATCAAGTTTTTGTTGGATTTTTCCAGGTGGATCTGTCTTAGGTGAGATGAATGGATTGATGTCGTCTCTCGCAATATCAGTAAAGAAGTAGAAAGAATATTATAAACGCCATATTGTAGAGAACGAAATTTGAGGAACAACCAATGGATGGACACTTAAAAGAAGAAATCGTAAATATGAAAGTAGAGATGGAACTACTATCAATAAAAAATTAAAAAATCGAGAGCAAGCGGTGCGTGAGGATTATGACGGAGATGATCAATAATGCCACAGATAAAATGGAAGGAATGCGTACACAACTATTTAAAAGATATTTAAATGGGGAAGCTTTATCAAAAGGATGAAAAATAGTGTTTATGTCATGTATACGGATCAGGAATATGAAAACTATCTAAGAATAACAGTAAAATCGACCCTTAGTCTACTTTATGGCAGAACTTTAAGGGATATTATAGAAAAATACAAGGAGAGAGCAGCTGGTAGATTTTGTATGGACAACATATTTTTCCTGAAGAAAATTAGAGAAAAAAAGGTAGCAACTGAGCAATCTTCAAAATATGATTTAAAATTTTAAAGTAAGTACATTTAGCAAATTCATCTGCTCCGGTTTTTAATACTTTTTTCACTTACAGAAAATTTACTATCTAACACAAATTGCTGGAGATGGATAATGTTTTGGAGTTCCAATAATAATAACTTACGCTTATAAATCTATTAATAAAAAAATTTCTAAGAGGTAAATATAAACACATGAGAAAGTTAATTTTTTCACTTGCTTATTATTTTTTAATTTGTAGTTCCATGTGTTTGTACTTACAAATTGTAACGTTTGTGATAAAATTGTATTTTAAAATGTTTTTAAACACTGAAGAAGACACAAGGTGTCGAAATATATGAAATATTTTAAACATTTGTTGTTAGTTAATTCTAACATACAACAACAAAAATAGCTGCTGTTTTTTCTTTTAAAATCGAGTTTTGAAATAATCATCCAGCTACTGTGTACCTACTAACAAAGCTATCTATAATATAATTTTCCTTAATGTGTGTTTGTCTGTCTGTCTGCTGTGGCACACAATCAAATATCACGTTCCGGCTTCGCATATGTTTATATTTGTTTAGGTTATCTTATCTGAGAGCTCGGCTGGGAGCGTGACCTTCGGCGTATCCTATTTCACACGTACGCCACACGTGCGCGTAGCGCGCCGTTTGCTTGTATATTTTAAAATTTGCAGATGACCAGGTCCTTGTTGGAGATAAAGGGTAGAATGTCGAATAAAGATAAAGATTAAAACGTAAAATGAGAAATGGCGATTATCTACGAGCATAACCCAAATATTTTCGCGTGGGGGGGGGGCAACAGATTTAGAACTGGAGAACAGCCGAAGTGTGGGAAGTTGTGATAAATACAAATAGTTATTACATAAATAAACAAAGAAAACAGAGATTCTGTTAAAATAAGCCAAGGGATAAAACAAGATCGAAGCGCCATAGAAAGATGAATGGGATATGGTGGCTTAAAGAAATTACTAAGAAATTGAAACTAAACATCTACAATGTAATAATATAAGTCATACACTATAGCTATACGGAGCTGCAGCGTGGAAGATAGTGGCAAATGACGAAAGATTGCCCTTTGTTTGCTAGTTAACCCAGTCGTAAAAGCACAAGATCCGTTCTTACCTCAGTGCAGCTAAAGGAAATGTTAATATAGGTACTTCCGGCCTGCCCTTGTCACATATAATTCTGTAATTATACATGCAAATCCCGCCATAAATAAAAACCACACAGTTTACATGGAAATACATATACTTTTTAAAAGAACATACATGCTTGAAAATACAAAAAAATTATACACAATGGTAATATAAAAATGTTACATACGTTATCAACAATAGCTAATAAGTCCACGAGCTTAACGCTCAAACTACATACTCGAATACACTCTTTAAGTGGAGGTATGACTTATTAATTATCAACACCAAGTTAAAAACCAACAATACTAACAATGTTTAAATTCCGCACACAAATTCACTTAATGCTGCCGTGTCTCAGCAGGATGACACAAGCACTTTTGTCGTCGGGATTACTTATAGGAACTAACCTGGCGTTACAGTGGCTCCAAATTCGTCTCGTACATTTACATAGGTAGTTTCCATGAAGCTGGGTGGCTTCCGGATGTGAAGGGTTATCGGTACCTCGGTGTTGATTCCAAAGTAGTTATAGGCTTTCGAGGCTGTATTAATAATACTTTGCGCGGTCGTCGCTTTCATTTGGACGAACGCACCAGTCGCCTATTAGTGACCGACTGCCTCCCGCGCTTCATCGTCTGCGCACAACTTGCTTTTATTCTATTAATAACCTGAACGGCTGCACTCGTTGCATGTTTAAATGCATAATAGGCTTTAACCTAATTATTACAATGTAATAAATACAGTTTAGTTCTATACATAGTAGAATAATGGTTAAATACCAAGGTGATTATTAAATACTAAGGTGACACAAACTAGTCCGTGTCAAATGTATAGAAGGGGAAGAGTAACAAACAAAAGAGTTAAAGAAATGATAGAAATAAGAGAGACTACAACCATCGATAGAAATAAACAGTACCAAATATACCCGGTACGAACATGTGGAGAAACGGAAGACTACGAAAGCCTGTTATGCAGTGAACACTATCGGAGAGAAGAAAGAGACGAGGACCTAGAAGAGCTATTAAAAAATTCACAGAGGCAAATGACAGGAATATGTGGCATGCTTTTTTTAAATTAAACTTTACAAATTACGCTAACAAAATTTAAAAGCTTGCCGACTTACTAACTATTGGTTTGATCAAAGTTCATCGCTTAAACTGAAGAGTTTGGGCTCAAGAACATTTAAATTAAAACTTGAATTAATGAAAAAACTATATGATTACCGATGTTAACTGAGTAGTTTTATTTTGCTCCATTCATCATCATCATAATCAAGCAGCCTCCAAAGTCTACTGCTGGCCTTTCTTGATTGTTTCCATAACTATTCCACCATCTCCTTGGTCCATCATTCATTGTTGATTCTCGCAATATGTCCCGCCCAGTTCCATTCTATATTAGTCATTCTTTCTACGGCATCTGTTAGAATTGTTTCCCTGCGTATTTCGATGTTTGGTACTTTTTCCCTCAATAATAACCCAAACATTGATCTTTCCATTGCACGTTGTGCAACTCTTATGTTATTTACAGTCTTTTTAATAAGTCAAAGGTTGTCGACGACAATCCTATTCGCTTAGTGAGCTCGCAAGTTTGATTATATCGCGGCTACTTCGTGTATTTCCTGACCCAAATATTTGTAAGAAGCTGTTTCTTCAAGTTGTTATTTGTTGATACGCCGCCACCAATTACTAGATTTGTCATTACTTGGCTTTTGGATATATTAATTTGCAGTTCCATCTTCTGACAGACCATTTCAATCTTTGAACCATTTTTGGGCTTTATTAATTCACATATATTGGAGCAACTTATTAAATCATTTTGGAGAAATGGCGTCACCTTGGCGAACACTTATTTTTTTCGGAAGTTGTTTGTGTGTTCATGAAGCCTTACACAGGCCGTAGCGTGCTCATATACAGTGTGTCCAAGATAAGGAGGGCCAGTATGGGGATCTCGGTAATTGTAAGAGATACAAATTTGGTTAAATGGGAAGAAAGTTGCGCAATTAAAGGACTAAAAAAATGACGTTTAGAAATCCTTGATATGATTTTTCGTTTCTGAATTATCTCAAAAAATCCGAATTTTTGGATTTTCTTTTTTATTTTTTTCTGGCGTTAATATTAAAGTTAGAGCGAAACTGATTAAACTTCTTTATAGCAACTTTTAGTGGACTTAATGATTACGTTATCAATTTTTTTATCCGACGTTTCGTCTTCGAGAAACCATCATCAACTTCATTTTTTTGAATACGGTCCTGGTTTTTTGATGCCAAATTTGCAAAGCCCTTGTTACTCTGAATTCAAAAATGTGTCACATATTATGGTTTAATTACGTTTCGAGCTTTTTTCTGATCATCATCAGAAAATTTTTTAGATACGGACCTGCATTTCTCATAATTTTGTAAAAATAAGTTCATATAGTAAGTTAGGCGTTTTTAGATGCCGTTAAAATATTGAAATGCACATCATAATGTCAACAATTCTGATACATTAATTTAATAACCAACCAATAACCATTAACAATAAACAAAAAAGAAATGAACAAAAGATAGACAGAAAGAATAACAAAACGAACATCGAAACCATTTAATAGGTATTAAATTTACAGAAGGTATTCAAAAAGGTTGCCATCATTCTCTATGCATAAATAACATCTAACTGTAGAATCTAAAACATTATTCAGCAATACTGGCGTTATACTTTGAAAGGCTTCAAGAACCAATCTTCTAAGTTCTTCTTCTATTTCAAAACGTTAAATACCTATTGCATTGTTTCAAGGCTCGTTTTCTCATTCTTTCTGCCTATCTTTTGTTCATTTATTTGTTGTTTATTGTTAATAGTTATTGGTTGCTTATTAAATTAATGTATCAGAATTATGACATTATGATGTGCATTTTAATATTTTAACGGCATGTAAAAAGGCCTAACTTACTGTATGAACTTATTTTTACAAAATTATGAGAAATGCAGGTCCGTATCTAAAAAATTGTCTGATGATCAGAAAAAAGCTCGAAACGTAATTAAACTATAATATGTGGCACATTGTTGAATTCAGAGTAACAAGGGCTTTGCAAATTTGGCATAAAAAAACCAGGACCGTATTTAAAAAAATGAAGTTGATGATGGTTTCTCGAAGACGAAACGTCGGATAAAAAATTGATAACGTAATCATTAAGTCCACTAAAAGTTGCTATAAAGAAGTTTAATCAGTTTCGCTCTAACTTTAATATTAACGCCAGAAAAAAATAAAAAATAAAATCAAAAAATTCGGTTTTTTTGAGATAAATCAAAAACGAAAAATCATATCAAGGATTTCTAGACGTCATTTTTTTAGTCCTTTAATTGCGCAACTTTCTTCCCATTTAACCAAATTTGTATCTCTTACCATTACCGAGATCCCCATACTGGCCCTCCTTATCTTGGACACACTGTATATGCTTAATTGCTGTAGTGTAGCGGTGGTCTATTCGGCAGTCAGCTAGCGCTACTAGTATTTTCTGTTGATTAATGGTGTCGAAGGCTTTTTCATAGTTTACACAAAAATTAGGGGTTTGTTATACTCAACTGTTTACTCTATTTGGCTTTTAAGAGTTTGAAGATGGTCATTTGTGCCATATCCTGTCCAAAATCCAGCTTGTTGCCGTGATTGATATAGATTTAATTTGAAGATCAGCCTGTGTGTAATAATCTTTGTGAAGGGCTTATACACATGAGCAAACTAATAGGTCTGTACTTTTTAAGGTCTGTAATATCGCCTTTCGTGTGCAGAAGGATTATAGTCGCGATATTCCACTTCGATGGAGTTATACATTTCAACAGACATTCGTTGAATAGAAGCCTAAGTGCACGTAATAGCTTTTCTCTTCCCATTTTTATAACATCAATTGCTACCCCGTCTTGTCCTGAACATTTGTTAAGTTTCATTTCAGAGTGTGTTTTTCTAACTTCATATAGAGTAATCTCTGGTATATCTTTAGAGCCCTGGTTTAAACTTTAAGACGTTTTGTCTTATTACTTTTAAGCTTTCGGAAAATATATGGAGGACACCTCCCGCTACTCGATTCCTGGTCCGAATTGTTGCTTCAAGCAGCGGCTTTGATTTCACAACAACGAAGCTTGCAGCGAGATTTAGACCAGCTCTTGGAGGGCCAAGAATTCTTTTGCGAACGACGAGTTTAGAAGATGGCAGGTAATAACGACTGCACTTGACACGGCTTAGACGTCAGCGTTCACAATACAGACGTTAGCGTTATCAAGTGAGATCTTTGGAGATAGAATAAAAGTTACAGGCAGTTTTACTAACTTGAGCTTTGGGACTGCGTCCGCGTCTGAACTTGTCGTAGGTTAGACGCCGGCGCTTTCAGTTAGACGCTGGGTTATTCAGTGGGATCTTTGAACTAGGATAGAAGCTACAGGCAGTTTTACCTGACCTCCGGGACGACGTCTGAATTCGTCACAGCTTAGGAGCCGTTGCCATTTGTTTACATTTTAGAATTACCAGGTATACAAGGAAGGTTCGGGTTAGGTCAGGTTAAGTTTTGAGCTCGACTCAAATTTGAAAGATAATATTAAAGAGAGGCTGAGAACCCACGCGTTGCTGGCTTCCAGTTACATCACCTGTTCCGACCAAATAAACCTTGCTGCCACCAAATGGATTTTATGGCGGAGATAGCGCCATGCAAATTGACACATTCGTTTAATACATATCTAATCCAATTTTCAAAAACGCAGACGTCACAGACGTATGCACGGCGGTATCTCCTGTATGATATCTTTTTTCTTCACGTTAAAGTATGCTTGGCTTCTAAATTTAAATATTTATTTTATAATATGCAGTCAAGCAGCTCAAAGAACAAATTATGAACTCCCCCTCTCTTCAGTATGGTTAAACATGTATCTTTATTTATAACACGGCGCATTTTTAGCTTTACGCAGGTGCAATTCGACTTGCATTTTAAATTATTGTTTCTTCTTGTTCATCATTTGCGTAATTCAATGTTACTCTGGTCGTATCGCATGTCATGCAGGTGTTGATGGGGTTCGAAATTGAAAGAACGTCGAATAGTCGCCATCACATAATTGTTTTTACAAAATGTACACTAGTCTATTCGCCCTTTTTGTAAGCGACCGTTAGATATTGGATATGTTTGAAGGAAATACTCTTTGAATACACTACAAGAAGAATTTCCAATATTCACACAGTTAATTGTACTTTTTGCAGTTATACTCTTAGTTTGTGGACTATGAATCTGGTACACTTTGCTTAACTCTCCCGCACAAGAAAGCATTTTGGACTAGAGGTTAACGATTCTTCAGAAATTTATAAAATCTCTTCACTTATTTTGACATATCAGTTTTTTTAATTACGATATATACTGACTTCCATAAAAATCGCAACACCTAGAATTAATTGAGTAGTCCTCCTGGGACGTCCAGAACCAGGGCGACGTTGTTGAACCCCTTCTTCGGACCATCTGGACCAACATCTCAACATCGTTGCAACATTACGGTTTACACGGCCAGCAATATCTCTAAGAGAAAGTCCGGCCTCTCTCATGCCAATAATACGGCCACGTTCAAAATCATTTAATTGACGATAATTTTAACGTTGATGAACTCTTGGTATTGTTGTTATAGTCAGAAGGCAATGGTGATCAAACAATTCGCAAAATTGACAGTTATTACTCACCGATTGTTTTTTGTTCTAAAAATTTGTTGTTACTAAGTGTAAACAAACAAACGAAGAAAAAATAACAACCGATCGATACTTTTTATTCAAATTTTAATCATTACTTTTTTCATCCAAATAGAGATTTTATATAAATTTCAATAAAATCGCTCAATTAATTCTAGGTGTTGCGATTTTATGGAGGACAGTATATAATCGTAATGTTTTTCTTACACCTTACGTGTTTTTTAGGTTTCCTGAAACGTTTTCTACCTAACCGTTTTCACACATTTGTAAACATATTCTGATGTATCCCAGTTTACTCATCTCACTCTAAAATGATTATAAGGGTAAATACTACGTTTCTTAAAAACTCAAGTCACAATTGACGTCTGACCTCCAGCGTACCTAAATTCCCTGACTTCCCTCAGGCGAACCGCCAGATGATAGAAGATCCGCAGGGTATAAGAAGACCATTCTTGGCTTGGTGAAACCACATTTTCAAAGAAAAATTTGGTTTAGTACATAGGTTGCGGAATAGCATAAATGAGCTCCAGACACCCCGTAGCACTAACACTACACTCTTTTCATGAAAAAGCGACTTCAAAGGTAAATAACTGCACGAGGTGTCCCCGATTGCAAACAAACAAGCCTGCGCAGTTTTTAAATATTTTAGTGACAGTTCAAGTCACAACAAATCGTAGCACCGTTACTAATGCCTGTGACTTGAGAACCATCTTCGCTGGCATGCCACACTTGCTACAGACCTTTTAGGCACTAAGCCGGCGTCTTGTAACCCGAATTTGTTGGATTTTATTTACAACGTGGATACGTTTTAATACTTAAGTTTATTTCCAATAATGGCATACTATATGAAGGATAATACACTTAATCCTTTTAGAATGTTCTGAACCTAGTCACTCTAAGCAATCTACGAAAACTTGGTTTTTAAGATACCCCAAAGACACTTATATGCCAAAAGTAAATTAAACATACCAGTCAGTATAACGTATTACATTTCTACTCGAACAGAACAAAAATCCCCGTGAGTTACATGATTATGATTTCCATGGGTTTATTTATTTTAGCTACATTAAAAAGAACAACAGAGGAGTTTTTTATTTTAGTTTTTTAGAAAGCGAAAACCGTGAATTCTTTTTAACAGTGAAAACGTGAAAACCCCTGCCTGTAGTTCTGCGATTTTCAGAAAATAAACCTGCAGTTGGTATGTTATCGTCACACGATTGAGCAGAGGTATGTTACCTTATACGTTCACTGTATTTGCTGATGATGTTAAAATATTGGACCGATATATTGCTAGAGTTGTGCTCGTTGTTTAATTTATTAATTTATTTTGTTTGTACTATAAAATTTTAGGAAGATTAAAAGTGAGTTGTATTTATTTGACTTGTCTAAATAAATAGGTATATGCCTTTTGTCATATTCTATTTACCTGCAAATATTGATAAATAAACGCTAGCTCATTCGTAAAGCAATCACCTTTCTCAGTTGGGTTCCTGGTTGAATGTGCAATTTTTCAAATTATTTGACTACGGATCTGTTTTCCGTCTTAGCTTTAATGCGCATCAGCAAATATTCGAAATTAGGTCAAATGCTACACCAAAATTTATCCCGCTGCCAAGTTAGCGGTCAGTGACTTAAAAACAAAGTAAAATTTATTAAAGTTTCTACCGGTAATTATTTGAATTCGGGTGTTTTGGCGGCATTAATTGTCATTTGTTTTTCCAGCACTTGATTGTCGATCCCGTCGAAGAGACGCGGGCAAATTTTCAATTGCTTTTCGAAGCGTCGCTTGGGTTCAAACTTCGCCTAACCTCAAATTATGGATTCGGGCTTTATTACGACCTGCACTTGCTTGGATTGTCTTAAGTATTGACTCTTCTTACATACACATAAGCATCACGGGCCTAACGTAGCTAGTTTTAGCCAAAAACGGTACCTGTTCTCTACCGAACTTGAATCGGGAACTTGTAGATGACGCTGATGCAATTCTTGGCCTGCTATGGGGCTGATCCTGATGAAACTCCTGGGACACGTACTTACAAGGCTTCTCTATGCTTTGGTAATTTTTCCTCTGGGCTGTGTGGCTGTGTTGACTCGCTTGGCTCCACGCAGAGCTCGGAGCTTGGGCTGCATCGGCTGCGAAGAACTTTTTACTTTTTTGTGGCGAAAATCTCTGCAAATACTACCACACCCTCTTGGACATGCACGCAGTAAAACTGTATACTTTTTATGCTAATAACTGTACATTTATTATATGAAAAATTCGTTTTAAGTGGAGCACATTTCAACACAATAGTTCTTATAATTTATTCTTTTGTTCTCCCTGAAAATCCATCATAAACAATTGTAAGTGGAATTATAATAAAAAAAACGGATATTGACCAAGTTCAAATTGATTACTTTTAACACTAAATTTGCTTAAAACTAAAACTATTTACAAAATTCTTATCCTTAATATAATTGTTTACATTTATAACTAATTAACCGTGTCTTAGAGCCACTGCACGTTTGTATTAATTGATTTTAATGGTTCACACGCCTCACTGCACTGATTATTTAAGTTAGAGTACTTCCTGCACCAAGGATTCCTTCCAATTCACACGATTTTTGGCCCATCTGTTGTCTGATTTTCTTCGCTTTTTACCCTGTTTTGCTGATTCTTACAATTTTCGTTATATGCCTTAATGCCTGCTTTCTTAGCTGCTCGTTGCAACGTTCATTGGTTTATCTAGCTTCTTATACCTTTCTTTTAAAACCCTGACAAAATTTCACTGTCTAACTTTACTTGAACTCTACGCTTCATTTCACTGCCTTTGCAATCCTTTTTGTAATTAATAATCTCTTTTAGTTCTGCTATTACATTTGCAGAAACCT
The DNA here is from genome assembly GCA_940337035.1 of Agriotes lineatus. Lineage (NCBI taxonomy): Eukaryota > Metazoa > Arthropoda > Insecta > Coleoptera > Elateridae > Agriotes > Agriotes lineatus. The sequence goes on along the minus strand of OW679203.1, from coordinate 23,721,620 downwards.
CTTATTTTCAATCGATCTTACAGATCCCTGTGAGAATTGAGCTTTGCTTATTGCGTTCTTTATTTAAATATTCTGCTATTACTGGCATCTCTTTACAAATGCATTCATCCGGTTAAATTTAAGTTTTAGCCTTGCAGTTATATACAATACTGTTTAAACTTGATTTAAACACACATAAATTTTATTTTCTAAAATTTACGAAATCCAGTCGCACGTTTTTAAATGCAATTCCCATTTATTAGCAAGAAAATTTTAATGTTGCAATCACCAGTCTTTGCCTCATAATTACTAAATTTAATATGTTTAAATTAGATTAAAAATATATATTTCAGTCCAAATTTACGGAACATTATTCATAATTTAAAAGCCAGTGTTATTACGCAATCAGACGAGTTAAAGACCAGGAAAAATGCAAATCTGCACTTCATGCACAATACCGACCTACAGTAGCAAGTTCAACGGGCGACCTTCGCTCTAGCAGGAAATAAAAACTGCAGAATTGCTACACTGCTGTTTTGTAATTTAAACACTCTTCGCCAGTAACTGTACACATGAACTTTGATATTGTTACTTCGTTAAGCATTTTTGTTTTGTATAAATACCAGTTTATTTTTATAATAAAACAATCTGCATTTAATGTTTGATTCATTCACTACGTCGCCACTCCTATACCAAGCCATAATACTGTCGAGATGTGAGGCTGCATCTCAGGAGTGGTTTTACTGTCGTCCCTTTAAGTGCCATTGACTAAGCTGGCTTAAAGCGTAAATGCAGTCTCGTTTACGCGCTTAAAATTAGGGATAGAATCAGCGCAAAGTAACGGAATCCTGAAGCAGCCTCTCAGGCAATTCTGTTCAAATACTTCACCCTGAGCTTTAGTAAAATGTCCTTTAATTTGGCAATGCTATCGGAGTCAAGTTGTAGGGCCTAAGACCATTGCAATATTAAAATCTTATTGAATCAATTTGTGGATACTCCAGTTATGTAGAACTATGTATTTTTGAAAAGCCAATACGATTTTAGAAAGTTGAGTTGGTAAGCGGATGGCTTTGCGAGCAAATGCTCGTCTCTCAGGCGGCCGGCACGGGTTCGAATCCCGGCAGAATATAGTAGGATTTTAAAAATCGTACGGTTCCCGGCTACCAGGCTAACACCTGTGGTAGTCGTTAACCCCTAAACAAGGGAACTCTTCCTCACTTTCAACGGGCAAGGCTAGCCACCTACCCGGCCTAAGGGCAAAGAGGGCTCACAGAACTACTTTGTGGTTAAAACAGGCCACTGGCCTATAATAAGAGGAAGAAGAAGAAGTTGCATTTTGGGTCTTTATAACAATAACATGTAAAAGCTACAATTAAGATATATTTAAATTTTACTAAATTATGGACACACTGTATGTACGCAAATTCATATCTTATATTACGGTAGATTCAGTTTTTCACTGAAGACCTCATTGGAAATATATTTGACAATAAAAATCAAGTATTATGAGGATTTATTTTTATTATAATTAAAGTTTAATCTTACATACATGCAATTTGCAGTTGCTTAAGTTAGTTAGGAAATAGCTCGTCCAACGAAAATTTTGAGAAAACGTTGTTGGCATAGTTTCCAACCACAGCGCCCATTAACTCCTCATAACCTCCTTTGACGTCACTGAAAATTTCGTTCCAGTTGTCATTGAGGACAGCGTTTGTCGTCTTTCCCAGAGCCTCGTCGCCATTGAAAAGGTTTTCGAAATTAAACGCAACTTTTTTAGGGACGAGGCCCACTTTGCAGTCGGTTACTTTGAGATAGTCTACGCCTTTCTTCTGGAAACGCCCACCGGTTATGTGGAACTTCACTTCGTCGTCAGCTAAAATTGCGCATGGTATAAGAAACGGATGCGACTTTTCTGAGCGGACTTACTTGTGGTTACAGTGCACTTGCCGTCGCCGACGATGGGGAGCAGCAGAACGCGCCCGTTCAGTTTGTAGTCGGCCTTGAACGTCAGCTCGGGAAGGGTTACGTCTAGATCCATTTCGAAATTGTTATCCGTGAAGGAGACGCTAAATATGTGATAAAGGGCATCAAAGTAGCACATCACCTTTCAAGCAACTTACTTTGCTCTCTGGACGATTGCGGAGGGCAGGCCATACACCATCATGTCCTTGAATTCCTGCTTTACGTTCACCGGGCCTTTGCCTTCGCCGATGGTCGCGCTTGGAACGTACAGTGGCAGCAGCTTGGCGATTTGCAGCTCTGGTATACCTGAAATCATTATTAGGCACTTGATAAGTGATCAAGGATCTTCAATAAACTTTTAGTTTTACAGGGAGTCCAATTTTCAGCTGGATGAAATGTATATTATTAGAGTTATAAGAAAATAGTTTCACATCATAAAATCACCTTTGTAGGAGTAATGAGATAGGAGAGATATTTCGAGACGTACGGCAATGGTGGAAGCTAATACAAAGAAAACCAACAATGCAAGGATCCATGAGTAACACAACAATGGAGTTGGATATCACTGGAGGGGTAGTAAAAAACATGAAACTCTCCCCTTATACAATATTGTATATGGGGAAGGTTTTTTACAACCCTTCCAGTGAAAGAAAATCAATTGTCTAACTCCAATACTATTACAGGACAGTGAAAATGTGATGAAACGAACCAAAAACAATAACGAATTGCTGGAAAAAGCTGATAAAGGGCAGAAATTATAAAAGCTAATACAAATCAGGCAAACCTTTGAAGTCTGTGCTAATTTAGGGTGTTGAAACGCAATGGATTCAACTAATAACAATACGGAAGTGCTGTAAAGAGCTGACGAAGAAAACTGATGCTATTGCCGGATGTTAAAAAGGTAGTAGATCGCCCAACAACAATAAGGAGGTGTTGGAAAAACTTACAAAAATGTCAATTATGAAAACTAATGCAAAGGAGGCAAGCGTACCAACCTTATTGCTATCAAAATTTGAAAATTCGATGATTCGAAAAACTTTCAAGGAGAAAATGCTGGGAATACCTGATAATGAACGTCCAGTGTAGAAACTAATACAACTACGATAAACCTTCAGACTCTAGTATTATTTAAAGATGTTAAAAACGTGATGGAACGAACCAATAACATTAATCAAGTGCTGAGAATACTTAAGTAACAAACGACTTCCGGGATTGGACGGTGTCATGATTGAGATCGAAGAACTCAACGTTTCGCCCACTTTCGTAAGGGGCTTTATCAGGAGGAAAAAAGCAAAAGAGCACGGTAACTCAACGTGTTAACCACGCCAGAGGCAAAACTCTTTGCAAGGGAAGGGACAGAAGAGCACGGTAACTCAACGTGTGAACCACGTCAGAGGCGAAACTCGACTGAGGAGCCAAACCTTTAAACTCTGTTACTATTGCTGGACGTTAAAAACCTGATGAATCCAAGGAACAACAAATAGAAAATGTTGGAAGCAGCTGATGGGCGTCAAGAAACTAGTACGAAGAAGGAAAACTTTAAAAGTCTGCTGCTATCACAAGATGTTGCAATCTTAGGAATCGAACGAATATCAAAAAGGCAGCGCCGGAAAGAGGTAATGAAGAATATCAATTGTTAAAACTAATGCAACGAAGACAAACTGTTGAACGCTGTTGCTATTGCAGGATATTTAAAATGCGATAGACCGAATGACAATAATAAGGAGGTGTAGAAAGAGATGGAGAATAACGTCAATTGTAGAAACTAATGCAGTGAGAACACATTTTTGAACCTTCATGCGATCACAATATGTTAGCAATTTGATGACTCGAAAGAATAACTGTGAGAAGGTGCTGGGAAGAGCTGATGAAGGACGTAGATTGAGGAATTAAATGCAATAGAGATAAATCTTTGAACTCTGGTGGTGTCACAGGATGTTATAAACTTGATGGATTGAACGAATAACAAGAAAGAAGTGTTAGGAAGAACTGAATCGGAACCCCCATTGTGGAAACTAATACAAGGGAGATAAACTTTTCAACTTTAATGCTATCGCTGGATATTGAGGAGTTGCTGAATCGAGCAAATAACAAAAATAAGTGCTTGAAAGACATGATTAAGAACGTGAATTGCTGAATTCAGGATGGTGAAAGCGCGATAGAATGAAGTAATAATTATAAACAAAATAGACCATTGAATTCTAATGTTGTCACAGAATGCTAAGAACTTGATGCATCATATGAATATCAATAAAGAAATGCTGGAAATATCCCATTGCCAATGTTCATTGCGAAAACTAATGCAACGACGATAAACCATTGAGCATTAGTGCTATCGCTGGTTGTTCAAAAGGAGCTGGATCGACGGAATAATCAAAGGAAGTGTTGGGAAAAGCTACTAAGGCAAACTTTTGAACTATGGTACTATTTTAGTATGGTGAAAGGGCAATGGAATGAACGCAGATAAACCGTTGAACTTTGGTATTATCGCAAAATGTTGAAAATGCAATGGATGGAACGAATAATAATAAAGAAGTGGTAATGGAGAACGTTAATTGTGCAAACTTATACCGCAGGTTGTTGGAACCGTGATGATAGAACCAATAATAACAAAGATGTGTTGGAAAGAGGTGATAAAAATATTAATTGTGAAAAAATAGACTAAAATGTGCACCCAAATTATAAGATATAAGATGGAACTATGTAACAAACTACTTCCGGGATTGGACCGTGTGATGATTACGATTGAAAAACTCAACGTTTCCCTTACTTTCATAAGTTGCCATTGTCACTGTACTTCCCTTCATGTGGAAAGCGCTAATTTCTAAACCCTGCCCACCGACACTTGCCTATAAATCTTCGCCTTATTCTTTCCGACCGTTAGAAGAGTTTCACCTCTAGCGTGGTTCACACGTTGAGTTACCGTGCTTTTCTAACCTTTCCCTTGCGAAAGGGTTTCGTTTCTGGCGTGATTTACAAATTGAGATATCGTGCCCTTTTGCTTATCTCTTAATGAAGACTCTTATAAAAGTGCGCGAAACGTTAATAATGACACGGTTCAATCCCAGAACTCGTTGGTTACATAATGACAATGGTCGTAAAAGGCCAATACTCTGGGAGCAATAAAGAAGGAAGGATGCTGAAGAATTCAGACGGGAAAAATATGCATCGAAGGTTGTGGCCACAATTTTGGGATGTACAGGATATTGTGTTAATAGATGGTCTACTGAAGGGATTCATGATGAATGACACATATTACTCCGATTTGCTGGGACAAACGCGATCAGCTATTCTAGAGAAAAAAAACCTGTAAAAGGCTTTACCCAGAACTTCCCTCGTATACATTGTGCCACTAAATAATTTCAAAAATCAAATTAAGTTGTGAGTAAAAATATCTTCACGTTTCTAATAAATTAAATAAATTTTCAAAGAAAAAAGACGTTACCAATGGTCGAATTCGAACGGCAGGCGGACCATGTATTCAGTCCCAACGTTTTGTGGGATATCGCAAGGGAACGGGCTATTTCTACCTGCGCCATGGAGCACCGACCTTTCGGGTTCCTGCATCACAGCTATATTTAGTAACGAGCTAATTTGTGCCTCCTTCTTGCTATTGTAAAACAATTATTCTATATCTATTGACTCCCATTTTTTGGTAAGAATAAAGCCTGTACTATGTACACATTATTACTTGTATCTATTACTAAGTTAAATAAAAAAATAAACAAAATTTTATTTTTTTAAGCTGCTCACCTGTATATATTTGTTTGAATTTTGTTTCATTCCAGGTAGATATATAATGTGTATCCAAAATATTGTCTTCCTCCGTCTAATAGTTTTTGAGTCATACTCACACCAGACAGACAAACAGACAGACAGACAGACAGACAAACATACAGACAGACGGAATTGGGAAAACCTGTTTTTCGTCATCTAGGGACAGCTTCAACATTCCGAACTTGGCCGCTAGTGGTTACTTCGTCTTTTGAAATGTGGAAAAAGCTTTACGGGAGCGAAATTTTCCAACGAAGAAGTGGCGTAGTTGAACAGAAATAAATAAAATTTTTGAAAGGGGTGAGCATTATAGTCAAGATGTGAAAATGTGTTTATCTAAAAATGATTGCATTTTTGTTTTATTTGTTTATTTAAAATTCCAAACAGGCCATTTGACCTTTTTTGCATGGAAAGTATATAATTATACAATTTTTCTGTATAAACACTTATGCTTTACGCTAGAAACTTAGCAGCCTTCTTTCATACTCATATACATATTTTCACTATTTTTCTTTCCGTCCATAATTTTAAAAGAGAAATTTGGAAATTTGAAGCTGTGGTATCCGACATTGTAGCATAATAAAAAAAAAACGAAAGTAAATTGTAGCAAAAACTGCATAATGCACTATTTTGCAGTAAAAAGGAATTAACAGAACTGACAAAGTTATTTGGACCCTGAGCTCTTCACATCGGAAGAAGGGACAATTCTCCTTCATTACGATGTCTTGACAGACGTTTGGGACCCAAAGGAGAGGCACATACAAGCAATAAACCTCGATATTAAAACGTAGAAGCGGACAGAATTTTGAATGTACAGTAAAATGTAGTCTTTGCATAATTGAGGCGGAATTAATTGCCTACTAACTTATACATTCACACAATGTTTAAGCAATTTCCCGAAACAGTGATTGCATCAAAACTGGTTTACAGCTTATTTCTTCTTAAATGTATCGAGGTACAGATTTTTTAAATATTTATTAATAGATTTCTTAAAACTAGGTTGGTTTCTATTTATAAGTAATACATGCAATTTGATAGTGGATCCGAAGGATAACACTTTTTATTAAGTAAATTGGACTACAAAAAAAAATTTAAGAGGAAGCAAAATTTTTAAAAATAATACTCCCAAGGGAACATAAAATTATTTTAAATCTCTTCAGTGTTAGATAGATAATCTTACAGATGAAACTAGAATTAGAAAAACCTTAAGTACAAATATTTAAGAACTATTTGAAACACCTCTTCGTGGAGTAGCGAAGTTAGAAAGTCATAATTTAAGCTTTGAAAAATATAAAAATTCTAGACGACATTTATATTTTAAAATTTATTTTAAAAGATATAAAAGTTGAAAACTTCAACATCAACATAAAAAAATTATTGGACTGCCTTTTTAGTTTCTTTTATATTTTGTGACGATATTTAACCAGAGAGTAACAAAAAAGCATCAAATTGACATTGAACTTGCTAAATTCTTTTAGGAAACTACGGATTTTGGAATTGGAAGGCAGTCGGTACATGATTTTTGTGCTTGTTGGAACTATCGCAGTTTGAACTCAGATTTTCTGGTTTGTACTGACAAATTTAGAAAAATATCAGGAGCTAAATAAGTTCAGCTTTGGAGTTTCTCTGTAGCTTCAGATAGATTTATCTAGGATGCTATTTGGTTGCTCAAAAACAAAATAAAAAATTAGTTTTGTTTTAATTTTGAGCAGCACAAATTTAGGCCGATATTAGAAAGTAGAGAAACACAAAACACTAAGCTGGCAGTTACATTCTTTCAGTTTACTTTAGACACTTGCAGAAAGTAAAAATATCAAACATTTCAAAGGAAACAAATTAAGGATTCGACTTCATTCCTTTTAAGTAACTATAACAAAAATTTTCCCTTGATATATTGATCTTCACGAACATTTCCCAATCACCTTATTTTTATTAACTAAAAACACAAATTTCTAACTATATAACATGAGAAAAACAGACGTACCGTTCTCCAACGTCTTCAAGGCAGTCTGAATGGCATCCTTCAAGCATTCTGCAATTTTAGGGTCGTCGCGGCGGCAGATTTTGAAATCGGACGCTAGAAATGGCCGTGGTTAGTTTGAATTTGGGCTGCGTTAAACTTACGTACGAAGTTTGGCTCCTAAAGAAGAGCAGACCACAATAGCCAGCACTAACGAGATGCGGTTCACCTTCATTTTGCAAGTTAAGAGCACTACTGTAGCCGCAGCTGTGGCGGCTTATATTTATATTAAACGAAATCTGACTTGATTCAAACACCGCCTACAATTTACGAGAAAAGCAGTAAAAAACTACGTTTTGACGTACATCAATTCAAAGGCAAACCACTAATTGTGCCGGGTACAACCCGAGACCTTCGAGCTCGAGCAACTGAAACGCGGAGTGGATTGCTCCTCAAGACAGGCCATTTTTAAGTTGTACTTATTGTGCTTTGAAAAGGTTTTAATTTTTGCAAATACGTTTTGCAGTTTTCTGCTTTATTACATACTGAGTGTACAGAAAAAAAAACCGCTCCAACCTTTGTTGAAGAAATTGAACTCATACAACTATTAACCTAACATTCAAACAAATGATATGCGATATATTGTGTGAACAATAACCAAGTTGCAATTAAACCCTGTTATACAGCCATAGTTATCAGCTTAAACAAAAATTAATCTTTGACGTAGTTATTCGTCACATTCACCTCGCACAACTGATCCTAACCTACCAAAAACAGGCAGCAGCAACATTAACCACACCAGATAAAAAATTCTCCCTCGTTACATGCCAGATAGCCTCAAAGTCCAACAGCAAAGACATATTTTTTAAAGATTAAAGTAATTGACAATTAATTTTCAAAAGTTTAAAATTGTTTAAGAAGAAAATTATGTCAATTATTATAGAAAAAGCATGATTTTTGTTGTATGAATAAAAAATCGTTTTGTCGCAATATGTAAGTTAATAATTAATTAAACGTTTCGGTAGTAGTATTAGCTTCGTCAGTAATAATTTGTTATATTGTATAAATTGTTAAAATTTGCAAAGTTATATCCTATTTCAGCTTTGCAAGTTTTAACACTTTATACAATGTAACAAATTATTACTACTATTAGCGAAAAGTTTAATTAATTATTAGATTACATATTGCGACAAAATAATTTTTTATTCATACAACAAAAAATCATGTTTTTCCTATAATAATTGACCTTATTATCACCTTAAACAATTTTAAACTTAACAAAGACATTTCTAATGTATTGAAGTTATTAAACTTCGTTATGAAAATAGTATCCCCACATCCTAAACGCACGTACAGCGGTGTCTCCCAAAAATACCGTTGCCTTGATCCGCCCTGTATGAAATGCGGAGAAAAGAAACACATACAAAGAAAGAAATTCTCCATTACGGGAACATCAACTTCAACTTTCACAACCAACCAAAATCATAAGTAGTCAAATTTGTCAGTCTCGAATCTCTTTTGCTCAAAAGGCGAAACAGAAAAAGCAGAGGCATTTAAAATGTTAACAACACTCACCAGATATCAAAGAGTAGACTTGAAAAAATGAGGACCAGCATGATGGAGATGATGGTTACGAAGATGGACCTCCAACTACCTTGATCATAAAAATGGTATAATGTACGAAGGTTCAAAATGTTCATATGGAATGCCAACGGTTTGGTTTATTACCCATCAGAATTTAGATGATTATCTCAAAAGCGCACACTACTGATAACACGTATACAAAGATTTCCTGCTACCGAAGGATGAAGTCGAAGATAGACAACAGTTATTATCTAGAATAGAATTTAATAGTATTAAATTTTATTATCTAGAATAGAATTTAATAGTATTAAATACCTAAATGTGGTCAACGAAATACACAAGCAACGTCAGTGGTAGTGGGAGATCAGCAAAGATAAGCCATAGTTTTAGCAATTGTCCTTCTAATCTATCTACAGAAAGAGAACAGTCCCATACAGAATAAAAACGTAAAGTGTTATCCCAAAACACAGAAAACGAAAAATTTAATTTATTAAAACTAAGACAGACGAGAAAAAGAAATTAAGAAAAGCTAACAAACCACCCGTGCTCCAAGTGATAAAACAAAACTACATTGAACTATATAGCAACTAGCAACTAGAAGGCCTATTCGATCAGCTACAGTAAAACCGACTATTTCCTGCTGATAATTTCAAGACAAATTAAACGTACACAAAAAGTAGAACCGTCCAGCAGGACAAGCGATGTGCCAGACATCATCACTAAGAGGACAATAAATTTGATTAAAATTTAGACAATGCATTTATACCATTCGATAAAATAATATTGCTAGAGGAAAGGAAACCAATTCAACATTTTCTAAAGGTCCTATTCCAAATGTACCTTTCAATAATTTTCTTCTATAATCTATAAGGGCTTTAGCTCTAACACACTCAGTATTATGATCTAATAACTGATACAATACTGAGAGAGCTACCAAATCCAATTGGGTCATACATACGAGTACTCATCGATGTTGAACAAACCCCTTCTTTACAACGTGATCCTGAAACATGCCTGAGCTCATAGCATCCAGCTGTAGAAAGCTGCCAGGGCTGTCAAACATCAACAGACTCCAGCGCTTCCACTCAAAAACATTAGGTAGCATCTTTAATGGGCCCATGGTATCTTCCTAATTACAATATTCATTGGGAACAGAATGTGGCTACCATTACTGAGAAGGTACATCAAGACCGTCTGCGGAATTTTACCAACATCTTGTCCAGGGATATTCTCATAGCACCCTAATAACAAAACGTAACGGAACCTGGGGGTTTATTATATTTTTATTCGGCTATATTCTATACCTCGTTTGGTAGCTCGTTGCCAAGGTTCTGTTGTAGATTACACCCAAAGAAAAGATATGTATTCACAATAAGTTTTACAAATAAAATGTTGGAATTATTGTAATTTGCAATTTGTACTAATAAACTATAATTGGCGAAGCCTCGACTCATCGTCTCCCTGTCGCTACTGCAACACATTCGATCTTGAGGACGCCGAGTGGTATCTAACGGAGGCGATAAGCTGCCGCAACTCTTAGGCCCTCGAGTGAGATATTTTCTCGGATTTGCGGTTTGCAGCGGGCTTTAGAATTCCTTGGAAGCCGCGCTCCATGACGGGGATTCATTTACAGGTGCGCCAGGAAAAGTTTTCCGAGTTCGCTCGATGGGTGATACAGTGGCACCAGAAGATATCAGCAGAATTTTAGGAGCAAATATTATATTCAAGGGCTTTCGGAAAAGTTTTTTTCGTGCACACAGTCACTGCGACAGAATTTTCAGGAAATATTGCAGTGTGCATTGCTCAGCAATACAGTTCCTTCAAGGGATATTTACTAGTTTGGATAAGAAGATTCCTGCACCGTGCTGAACCAGTGCTGATGCGTGTTTGCGGTTGACACCTTTTCAGGCTGAATTCTTCTAGACTAAGAGAAAGCTTCGGATAGGTGAAGTGATACTCGCAAGCTCCCAGGTTTGATTGAACGAGGGAGGCGTTGCAAAGCATTTTCTGGACGGAGCTTGGAGCTTACACTTTTTCAGATGCACAACGAAACACTCAAACTCCGACCCAAACTCTGCCTTTCTGTCCGAATTCGTGCTTTTTATACTTGTCTCGTGTCTCCCTTTTTCGAGGAAACTTACTGGGGAAGCGAAGTGGCAGAAAGTAAGAATGCGACGTGAATGGCGTCGCGCATGGTTCGGTTACCACCAGAATCATGAAACGCACAAAGTACTGATGTTTGAATAAAATGTGGCAATATGGCGACATGCAAGTTACAAATATTTACAAATATTTGACGGAAAAACGGCGTAGGAGCAAAGGTCATACCATTAAGTAACAAACGACTTCTGAGATTGGACCGTGTCATGATTGAGATCGAAGAACTCAACGTTTCGCCCACTTTCGTAAGGGGCTTCATCCGGAGAAAAAAGCAAAAGAGCACAACAGTCGAGATTCGCCTCTGCCGTGGTTTACACGTTGAGTTACCGTACGAAAGTGGGCAAAACATTGAGTTCTTCGATCTCAATCATGACACAGTCCGATCCCGGAAGACGTTTGTTACTTAATGACAATGGCCGTGAAAGCCTAAGAAATCATCACAAATACCATTGGTTTGGTTATAGAACAATAACGGATCGTCTCAGATTGTCAGCTGGTGTTAATTTCCTTTTCTATTATTCTCTCTATTGTTCTCAATGAGTATGAGTATGAGTATTGGTTTAGTTTCTGGTTTCCTATGATTACATCTTTGTGTTTATACTTTTGTTTACTACTATTACCGTTGTCTCTTCTTTACTATTGTCGGTTTTCTGGCTTGTAGAGTTAGTGTGCACAAGTTCGCTTTTAATTTTTTTAGTTGTTTTGTGCAGCAGAGAGCCGCATCTTCTGTTTGTTATTGCACTTGTTTTTTTTATATATTTTTTTTCGGTATGTCTAAACCTGTGTGTCCTTATCCTGTGTGTGACTGTGTGACGCATCTTTTAGGTTGTCTATGTTCGCTCATTCTTTAAATTTGGTTGCAGCAAATTTGTCAGTGTGTTTGATTTTTTTCTTTAAACTGTACACGTTTAATTATTTCTGAGTAGCAATGAGTTCGCAATCCTGAAAGGAGGAGACGAAAAAGGAGAAGACAAAAAGGTAGTATTAGAGTTTGCAGACTCCTCTAGTGTATTTCTTTTGAACATGGCTCAGTTAATGTTCTCATACAGTTTTAATTGGTGAAATTAGTTTGCTGTATCCTCCTCCTGAGTAAGGTAAAATATTTCAATGAATCAACCAAATAGATGTATAACTCCTTATATCTAATATCTAATAATACTTAGGTAAGGGTTGTTGTTACTATGTCATATTAAATATTACATCTTGGATACTATTTCCTGTCCTGGATCTATATTGTGTCTCTTTTATCTATTCCTTTAGTAGTAATTTTCCATTCTAAAGGCCCCAAATGTATTTAGCATTTCCAATTTTATATAGTCAAGGTGTGGCACCCTAAAACGAGGGGTAAACACTACTCTGGCCAGCTCAAACTCTTGGCAGAATATGGTGTGAATAAGGGCCAGGCGACGGTCTACAAGGTTACAAAATACATTAACAATATTGAAAAAACGGGAAGGCACCACTTGTTATTCACAACAAAAATCATGTTTAACTAACAATTCACTTTAGCACCTACCTTGGATGTCTTTTGCTTCACAATCTTAGACTAAAACAAACTAACAGGTTTATAAAGGTTATATGAACAGATACAAAAATAATATCAATAGCAGTAAAAAGTAGATTTAATAATCACCAAGTAGTATCACAAGTATTCAGCATTTTAAATATGAGCGGAAGGATCTATAATGTCAAGTTGTAACAATCAAAATATTTCATTCTTGGTAAAAACCTGGCGCCCAGTAGCAGAAAACTGTTAACAAACTGCATTTGGTGCAACCCCAAAAATAGTGTGTCAATCACGACAAATTTAGCAAAACGCTTGTTAGGATGCATGCAAACACCCTAGCGGTTGTGCCGACAGAAACTGTTCTATCATAGGCTCTAATAAAACTTCTAAAATATTAATATGAATCCAATAGCTTTGCGATCGAGTTCAAGCAAAAACAAACTGCCACAGTAACCTACACACGCTCTGAGCGTCATTTGAGTAGAACCCTGATTGAGGGCGCCACTGCGACGGATAATATAAGCTAAAACGTACTCTATCCGATGCGTGATTGGTAACCAAAGATCTTTGCTTATGGAATCATTGCTTAATCTAAAGTAGACTGAACTGCCTGTTCAGTCAACAAAGCAAGTCCACTGAAAGTTGGCAAAGAAAAGCGTGCACTTACTGCGTAGTTATCTGGGGCGCTTCAACGTAGCTCTCCTCCAGGTGGCAGCTTTGAAACGATAAAGAAGCCGACCTGCGATTAATTAATTAAAATAATCGATGGTAGTAAAAAATCGCAGATCAACCCCCCTACAGTTTGTACACCGCGGCAGCTCTGAAAACTCTTCACTTACCGCGATGGCCGAGCTAACTCAAATTTCGGCGATTAAGTCGTGGGTTCTAATCACCAGCTGTATCCCTGCAATATATTCAAAAACTTGGGCGCCAGAAATCCAAAGATTTCAAATCATTAAAAATAATAACTACAAGCGACTAGCATTTATTTAATAATCAAAAAATAAGTCGTCTTGTAAAGTGAACAGTAACCATTGAAAGTAATTTAATCACAAACAAAGTGTCATAATACAGTGGTGTAAATATATTGAAGGTTGCGACACGCACAAAGGTTAGAAACCCCTTTCAGGTTATCAAAGTAATTGCAATTACCTAATAACTCAAGGGATAAGCTTATCACTCTCATATCGTTAAACCTTTCTACCCAGGTTATTGAATTCAAAAGGCGTGAATGCTCCTTTTACAAAGGGCCTATTAAACACCAAAATTACAGCTTTAATATTGATCAAGATTAAATATAATAGTAACCAGATACATATCAAACAAAAGCATGTATTAAATTGAACTATATAATTAAGTAATGACAGTGACTGTGAATGCGAATCTTGACTGTGGTTGGTTTCGGAATTCAAATTCCAAATATTAAATATAATTAAAAGAAAATAATTGTAAACAGCCTAGCCAAATCAATTCGAAGGCCGGGGCAACCTTCTGCTTTCAATATACTGATTACCGCCAAGGGCGGCACTAACCTTGACTTCCTGGCACTCGCTAATCATTGACGAAAAAACTCATCTTGGGTTGCTATACCAAACAGCCAGGAGTTCCCTTAATGGGCCCGTGATCGAAGCGGAATCACTTCCCAGGTTGAAGCATTAAGGCTAGACATTATCTGGCGGAGTCGAAAATTAAAGCAGCATGGCGACCTAGCGTCCCAGATTGAATTTTTCGGTTTTACAATATTATTTAAGAGCTAGAGAAAATGCAATTAATATGGGAATAACAATCAGAAAAGCGCCATTATACCTGATTCGGATTATCAGCTCTTAGAAACGAAATTAGTTGTCGTGGCGAAATATGCACATACAACGCCTTCTTAGAAGCGAGTTGCTTCGTCGAAATGCAGGAAAAGAATGCTCGCAGATCGGTCAACAAGCGAAAAACAGCTAAAGGCTGGAGCGTCGCGATAACGAGCAATACGGACTTTTCAGGATCGGTACAAAGTAAGCGGACTAAAAATTTGAAATAATTCGAAATAAACGGATTGTAACTCAAGTAAAAATATACAGGTTGGCCTGAAATAATTGGATAACTGGCGAAACAAATAAGCGGAGCCAAAGAATTGTATCAGCTTGATAGGCGGAAGTGTATCTACGGGTAATTTTCAACTGGCAGTGACGTCCAAAAGTGTGCAAAGTGCAGCAATAAAAGCCCAAAGTTCGATAATGGGCCAAAGTTTATCTGTGCGTTTGGAAATTATGCTCATACAGGAGATCGGTGGCGAAAATATCCTGCCATAGCAAATAAACGGCACTACTTGAGGTTTGGGTATACGTGAATGAGATTCTAGATGGCCATATGGTGGAAATCTCAAGGGCGAACTCACGACTGGACTGCCTAGCGAAAAAAGAATTTGTCTCCCAAAAGTTCGGTCAATCAGAAGGTGTGCGCATGCAAAGTTGAAAATTTCCCTGACTGCAGCGAGCTCGGAAATGACGATGCGAGATGCGTAAGAAGAAGTTAGAGATGCGAACGCCAAAAATACAACGGGCGCAAACCCTTACAGGAACGAGCGGTTACATAGGTCCCTTGCACACCTCAATTTTAGATTATTCATAACGTCTTCTACTTTCTCTCTGTGTATTTTTAGCCATACCTTCTCCGCAGTCTTCTCACATCCACTGCTAAATATAGGCCTCCTATATGTCTTGGCAGGCTGTTTCGTTTTGGGTAATTCAAAATCAACTGTTTTGGTTATTTAACCACCTTGTTTGTCGACGCTTCTTCTTGGTGTTGTGAATCTCTAGCGTGAGTTGTGGTTTACCTATTTTTTGAGATTTCCTCGAGATGTGACTTATCCAACTCCACTTCAAAGTTACTGGTAGGATGCAGCTTTCCCAAATCTTTTCTATTAAACCTATCGGTATTTCGTGGTTTTTAAGGCCACTTGAGTTTACAAAATGCCATCCAACGAAGTTTGATTATTTTTAATTTTGTATTCCTAGCTTTGTAAGATCTTTCTCACCGAAGTTAGGTTTTTATTGTCCTTTGCGCTATTGGGTAGTCAACAATACACTTCTTTGCATTGTTTGGTTCTTGGCGGGTATTTTTATACTTTGAAAACGTATTTGGCTCTACTTTATCGTTCTTCATGCCAATTTTTGTAAGCTTTCTTCCATTGTTGTTCTTTTACTTGATTTTACGAGCAATTTTAGGGTGTCCTACACCGCACAATTTCATTACTTTTTGGAAGTCTATGTAAGTATTCGAACATATATTTTTTGTTATAGTAAATATTTTTTAAACTTGCAGTGTTTTACACGTTTCTCCTTGTTTATCAATGATGTTAAATGTTTTAATTAAATAAATTTAAACAAAATTCCCTATTTCATCGTTCGAGCTTGGATTTGTGATTTGTGATCTGCACACTACTTGAAAGCCTAGTACTTCATAGAATTGATAATGACTTACTAAAAATTGAACTTATAATCATCAATTTGGTTTTTGTCAACTTTAAGACACCTTTTGCACAAGAAGCTATCCGTGAAACAAACGCTAAACATCGCAATATACTCAAGCAACATATCAGCCTCTTACTACAACCACTTTTAAAACTGCACGGCAATAGAAGTCGAGATAACGTTGACGTTCCCTCAGCACAGCACCTGTATATTATACTAGCTGGCCCGGAAAACGTTGTTCTGCCCAAAAATCATTTGTCTCTGAAACCCCGTTTAACCACTACAGAGCTTTAATTTTATATCATGTCCATCGTCTTGGACTTAAAAAAAGTATGCCATTTTCTAGCTGTAACCCGCGACTTCGTACGCGCGAGGTTCGTTATTTGTGTATTAAATAATGACTAATTATTTTCTGTCATCCCATCCCATCTTATCCCATCCCATCCCCGTCCCCGTCCCCGTCCCCGTCCCCGTCCCCGTCCCCGTCCCCGTCCCGTCCCGTCTTCTCCCCTACCATCCAATCCCATCCCTTCCCGTCCCGTCCCGTCCCCTCCCGGCAAACGTTGTTCTGTCCAAAAATAATTTGTCTCCGAAACCCCGTTTAACCACTATAAAGTTTTAATTTTATGGCATGTTTATCGTCTTGGACTTAAAAATAAATGCCGTTTTCGCAATCAACGTCCCAAAAAACCTCAATAACGACACCCATATCAATTTTTAGGTTTATTTGCCCAATTTCACCCCCTAAGGGGTAGCGAACCCGACAGACGTTGTCCTGCCCGAACATTGATTTTCCTGCTGTTAGCAGGTTCAGCAAACGTTTTCCCGATATTCGAATTTTCGATGGTAATACGACTATTTTCATTATCCGTAGCGCGCTGGTCATTATTGCGGTTCGCACGTAAAGTAGATACCCGCGCAGCTGACTGTCTTCGACGACCTATGTTAGCTCTTCGTCCCTTTGGCATTGTAACGGACACTATAAAACGACAAGGAATTGTTTTCACAATCGCTTGTGCACAAACCAAATTTGAATGGCTGACTGGCTCACTGACTGACTGCGACGACTTATGTAAAGCATTTGGAATTACATAAATTGCTATTAGTGTCTTATCTCTTCCGCCTTCGATTACCTGATGCGGATTATGACATTATGGGGAAAACTCTTCAAACCATTAAGCACAGGTGTGACTGCAAATAGAAACAACACACTTTCGATATTTTCCAATATTCCGGCTTTCCCTTTGGACTTTCTTAATTTTTCTTTCCGTAAGAACCTTCTATGAAGTATTAGAAAACTTAAAAAAAAAGATGAATGGAATCGGCAAAGTCGTTCTCAAGTTATGGCGTGACCAAGGGAAATAGGGATTCATTTTTATATATATAGATTACCTATACAGTGTGTCCAAAATAAGGAGGGCCAGTATGGGGATCTCGGTAATTGTAAGAGATACAAATTTGGTTAAATGGGAAGAAAGTTGCACAATTAAAGGACAAAGTGACGCCTAGATACTCTTGATTTGATTTTTCGTTTTTAAATTATCTCAAAAAACCGAATTTTTGGATTTTCTAATTTATTTTTGCTGGCGTTAATATTAAACTTAGAGCTAAACTGACAAAACTTCTTTATAGCAACTTTCTATGGACTGAAAGGTTACGTTATCAATTTTTTTATCCGACGTTTCGTCTTTGACTAACCATCATTAACTTCATTTGTTTAAATACTGTCCTGATTTTGTGATGCCAAATTTGTGAAGCCCTTTTTATTCTCAATTCAATAATGTACCACACATGATGGTTTCATTACGTTTCGAGTCTTTCTAGACCACCCAAGAAATTTTTGGATACAGACTTGTGTCCTAGAACCTAGAGCGTCACATACGTTGTTTCAGCTTTTGTAATTTAAAAAAGAAGTAATGAGCCACACTGGATGTTTTTATTCCTTAATAATCACGTGTGTTCTTGGAATACAAATAATTTTCAATAGTCAGTAATTAATTTACTGATTATTTTTCTTACTTATAAGCAATCATTGAAATTAGAAATAGAACATTCAGTGAGGGTCATTACTTCTTTCTTTAAATTGCAAACCCTTAAACAACGTATTAAATGCTCTAGGACACAGGTCTGCATCCAAAAATTTCCTGATGATGATAAAAAAAGACTCGAAACGTAATTAAACCATAATGTGTGGTACATTTTTGAATTCAGAATAAAAGGGGCTTCACAAATGTAGCATTATAAAAGCAGGACCGTATTAAAAAAAAATAAGTTGATGATGGTTTCTCGAAGACGAAACGTCGGATAAAAATTTGATAACGTAATCATTAAGTCCACTAGAAGTTGCTAATAAGTTTTGCTCTAACTTTAATATTAACGCCAGAAAAAATAAAATACAAAATCAAAAAATTTGATTTCTTCGAGATTCTTCAAAAACAAAAAATCATATCAAGGATTTCTAGACGTCATTTTGTTAGTCCTTTAATTGCGCAACTTTCATCTCATTTCAGCAAATTTGTATCTCTTACAATTAACGAGATTCCCATACTGGCCCTCCTTATCTTGGACACGCTGTATGCTCTTATGTCGGCGGTAGCGTAACTACTAATCAAGTCTATTTTGCTAGACTGAGAGAGATCTTCTCGTCCTTCAGGTTGAGGATTGGAATATAGGCCTGCTCTTGTTTTCTCGGAAACAACACATTTTTTCGAACAAATTCAGACGATTGTCTTAAAATATGGATGGAACTAACCGAAAACGACTCAAACTGCAAAAAAGGACAACCAAGCTAGAAACGCTAAACGTGCAGGGAATGAACACAAAATGTATAGATGTGGCAGCGGGGATGGAAAAACTACATATTGACGTGATAACACTAACGGATACGAAATAAAGAAATCAGAAGTGGAAGCAATGGCAGGCTTTATACACCTATATAGTAAACCACAGAATGAATATTGCTAATTAAGAAAAATATAAATATATAAACTGACTTTGAGCTTATATATAAGGGAAGAATTAGAATTTACATGTATGTTTCTGGAAAGAGACTATCAACCTTGCGAATCCATGCATTTAATAATGCCGAAATAGCGCAGTTAATGTAGGCATTTTATAGGAAGCTGCAAGAAACTATTGACAGGCAGGAAACAATGGAGCAATAATATAATGTTAGGAGGCTATAAAGCGAAATAGGAACCAAACAAAATGACATGGTCATGGAAAGATTACGAAAAGACTACATTAATGAGGACAGAGTTATTGATTTCTGTCAGCTAACTGAACTCAGAATTACCAATGGATTATTTTAACATAAAGAAATTTATAGATAGATATTGCATGCATTTATAACCAAATCAATTGTTCGACTCTCAATCTCGTTGAATTGCTGCAGAAATTCAATTAGGACATACACAAATAAAACACATACCACTATAAATATGAGGCAATTAACATTTATTGGTTATAAATCTGCATTTTTCAATATTTATAGGTTTGATCAAATTATCGTTATTAAACTTTGTATTAAGTTTAATATTGAATAATTAATACTGTTTACATGCAGTTTTACTTAATGTATATTTTTTAAATTGTTTCATAAATCCTTTTGGTGAAACACCGGTAACTTTGCTTGTCGTTAACTTATTCATAATTTACATTCTTGAATTTTTCTCATTAGTAGTTTTGTTCATTTAAATTTATATATTTTTACTTAGATCTGGTATTTATAATATTATCTTTGTTTTACACTTACATTCTGACTTTTTTATCTTCGAGCTCAGTTTATCTTCATTGACATTATAAACTTGCATCTACTGCATCGACTGCTTCACACCGTCGTCAACAACGCCTGCTAGTTATACTATACTCATACCACCAACATTCATATTTCTTACTCCAAACTTATTATTATGACCACATTTATTTTTTCAAAAACACGTTGTCTGGGCACATATTAGTGTTTATTTTTAATATAATTGAATTTTTATGTTTTTAGCCCGATATTAAAGCTGGTGCCTTCTTAATTTAAATTTCTTACATACACAATTGTTATTTTGTTATATTTCCCAAAACCTTAGAAATCAAATATCAACAAATTACAGAAACCTACTTTTCACCACTGTGACTTTTAGCTAAAATATCATACTTTAGGTTAACTTGTTCTTAAATTGTGCCTGCCGTCAATTATTATGTAACAATGTGCAACAATAACTCTTTATACAACAAATATGTAAGAAACCCACTTATGTTTGATCCTTTTTAATAATATTTACTTTTGCAGATAAAAGCTGATTAATATAACGACTTACTGTACCAGGGAAGATTGGACGAGTAATTAAACGAACAACAATATAACACGACAGAGGAACTACACGGGTACATAAAGAAGCTATATACTAAGCAGCCAAGAAAGCACTAAGTATATGAGATAAAACAACAAAAAATAGACAGCATGGTGGAGGAATGGTGTCCTAGTGAAAGAAGTACGGGATAGAACCATATCAGCAATGGATGAATACTAAGAAGAACGAAGACAAATGAAAATATGTCGAAAACAGAATACAGAGAATATTAGTAACTGAAGAGAAGAGAAAACATTGGGGCCGACGAAGATATCTCTTTCTGGGTTCAACCCTAAAAGGGGTGTGGTGGCATCAAACATTAAGTTTTTGTGGGATTTTTTCCAGGTGTCTCTGTCTTAGTTGAGATGAGTATCAGTAATGAAGTAGAAAGAATATTATAAGCGCCATATTGCAGAGAAGGAAATTTGAGGAGCAACCAATGGGTGAACACGTAAAATAAGAAATCATAAAAATGAAAGTAGAGATAGAACTACTATCAATAAAGAAATGAAAAAATCGAAAGCAAGCGGTGCGGGAAGATTATGACAGAGATGATTAATAATACAATAGATAAAATAGAAGGAATGCTTACACAACTATTTAAACAATATTTAAATAGAGAAACTCTACTAAAAGGATGAAAAATAGTGTTTATGTCACGCATACGCTTTACAAATGCGAAAACTATTGAGGAATAACAGTAAAATCGACCTTTAGTCTATTTTACGGAAAAACTTCAAGGGATATTATAAAAGAACACAAGGAGAGAGCAGCTGACAGGTTTTGTATGGACAAGATATTTTGTCTGAAGGAAATAAAAAAAGGTAACAACTGAAAGCGTGCTACATCTGCCTTTTATTGATCTCAAAAGGATATGATCACATATCAATCAGAAAGATGTGGGAAGCATCAGAGGGAACGAAAGTAAATCACAGCATAATCAAAGCACTGCAGGAAAGGTGGACTTAATTGATTAAATCTAAATGACACCAAACTATATACTTTACAATTTGCAGATAACCAGGGCTTTGTTGTTGGAGATAAAGATGACATAGAATATATCATAAGAAAGATTAAAAGGTAATATGAGAAATGGGGATTTACAATTTGAAAACAGCAAAATTGGTGATAAATACAAATAGTTAGGATATAAACAGACAAGGAAATCAGAGATTCTGTAAAAATAAGACAAGGAATAAAACCATCTCGAAGGGCCATAAAAAGATTAATGGGATATGGTGGCTTAAGGAAATTACGAAAAAATTTAAACTAAAATACTACAAAGTAATAATAAATGTTACTGCAGTATAAACTATAGCTATATTATTTAATGATATGAATACAGGGTTATAAAAAACAATTTTAAAATAAGATTAAGGGATTACAATAGTTGAATATTATAGGGATCAATTTAAATATGAATTGCGAATATGAATAATGGGTATGTAATTAGAAAAAAAAATAGAATTTATAATTGAATAAAATATGGCTAATTGAGAAACAGATGGATTCGAATATAATGTAACATCTAAATATGAAATTTGAGGGTAATGACAAATACTTAACATAAATAGATTATTGCACATAGTAGGTAGAAATCAAAAAATAAAAATATAGTGCGTTGGAAGGAGAAAATATGATATCGTTGAGGACTTTGTTTTCATTATTAAGATAACAAATAAAGAAAAATGTAAAGCTGTAATTAATTTGGTGTAATTTAAAAGTATGAAATAAACCCTATTTTAAAAGGAAAATGTTTTGAAAATTAAGAAGGGATGATATTAAGATTAAATTTGCCTGGTGAAATAGAAATGCAATTTAATTTAAGAAAATGAGATATAGCATGGAGAAAAATAGCAAGTATATGGTGAAAAACTAAACCAAAAGCAGGACTAATCTACAAAGGAGAATAAATAGAGAAAAATACTAAACTAAGTTTATTGAAGAGTTACATTTGGCATTCTATATCAATTGATTTGGATTGCATCGAGCTGTTAGTACGAAAAGAGAGTTCTGAGGGAGAGACCATTGGTTCTTGGTGCTGGTCAGTGGAGTAAATTGGAGGAGTGTTTTTGGATGCGGTTTTGAGTGACTACAGCCGGGGTCTGTTTTGGGTCCATGCTGTGAGGGAGCTTCTGTTCCTGATTCCAGGCAGTTTTGACATATTGGGTGTCATTGGAGGGTTTCGCTGTGTTTGTTGACTGAAACAGTCGTGGTCGTTGACGCAGTAAAGCAAGTTCGTTAATATCAGGGACATTAATAAGTTCGAGTCAAAAGTGGGTGATTTTAGGTATTAGGTAAGCACTGAAAGAAAATAAAGACTAAAAAGGTGAATACTTAGTGTTTGATATTGTTATGTGGCGAATGTAACGATCTGGTATTTGTCATTGAATTTTCAAATTTGTTTGACATATCATTTGACAGAAGTTATTTATGACTTGTAATAAAATTAAAACCAGAACATCAAATTTTAGAATAAGCAATCTAGATAAAAGGAATCCACCCTTGATTTTTCAGGAGCTAGCAAAAAGAATAAATATTCATATTCAAATAATATAAACAAAGGAATTTAAATTGATAAAAATATAATTTATAAACAAGTACTAATATCTAACACAAAGTAAGAGCTCGAATCAATTCAATAATTATGGACGTGAAGAGTGGAGGATATCGGAAAATGACAAAAGAAGAACTAGCGCGGCTGAGATGGCCACTCTATCGAGATCGTGTCGAATGTGGAGATGGCAAAGAGTAAGAAACGAAACAATTACAAAAATGATAGGACTGCAAGAGACTACAACACACGATAGAAATAAAAAGCAACTCACCTGGTACGAAAATGTGAAAAGAATGACAGAGAGAAGACTGCCAAAGGCTGTTATAGAGTGAACACTATCGGAGAAAAGAAGGGTGGAAGACCCAGAAGAGCTATTAAAAGATGTACAGAGGCAAGTGACTGGAATATTTGTTATGCTTCCAGTGTCATAGCCAGAGCATGTCAACGCTTTCGAACGAGTCGCACAAATATCCAAGCTGCAGGTGGTCATCATTTTTTAAAAATTATACTCGTACTTCACAAATTACACTAAAAAATTTAAAAGCTCGCCGACTCACTAACTCTTGTTTTGACCAGCGTATATCGCTTAACCTAAATAGACTGCTTAGTTTTATTTTGCTCCAATCATCATAATCATCAACCAGCCTCTAAAGTCTACTGCTGAACATATGCATCCCTTGATCTATCCTGAGCAAATTGTGGATATGTTTTAAGTCATCATGCCATCTAGTTTGAGGAAGGCCTCCATTTCTAATTACTACCTCGTCTTGTCCTGGAGATTTAATTTCAGAGGGTAATTTCATTAAATTTAATTTCAGAGAGTACTTTTCTTACGTCATATAGAGTAATCTCTGGGATGTCTTTAAAGCTTTAAGGTTCAAAACTTTAAAAAGTACTGCTTCTTTATCTTTATTGTACTATCTTGACGATTTCTTTTTTGTTATCTGTAATTTTCTCTTTTTGTTTCTTAACTTTGATATATTTTTCTTTCCTTGAAAAATCCCTTGCCTTAGTACCTTTAAGCTTCCGTTGCTTTCTATGACCTTTGTGACCATTTCTGTATTAAAGTTTCTTATGTCTGTGATGACTATGAATATATGAAAATATATTGAGGGCACCTCGGGCTAATTTATTTCTGGTCGGAATCGTTACTTTGGGCAGCGGCTTTGATTCCACAGCAGCGGGCTCTAGACCAGCTCCTGGAGGGCTAAGAAATCGCATGCCAACGACGAGTTTAGAAGGTGGTTATCGTTTAGTGGATCGCACGGAAAAAACGCCTGAACTTGTCACACCTTAGACGCCAACGTTCTCAATACAGTCGTTTAACGTTATCGAGTAGGATTTTTGAGGCGAGCATAGAAGCTACAGGCAAATTTACTAACCTGGGCTTTGGACGGCGTCTGAACTTGTCATAGGTTAGACGACGGTGCTTTCAGTTAGACGTTTGTATTATTCAGTCGGATGTTTGATCTAGGATAGAAGCGACAAGCAGTTTTACTAACCTGACCTCCGGGACGACGTCTGAATTTGTCACAGCTTAGACGCCGTTGTCCTTAGTTTATACGTTAGTATTATCAGGTATACAGGAAAGGTTCGGGTTAGGTCAGGTTATGTTTTGAGTAGCTCTACTTCTCAGGGAAAAGCTGGATTTAGCTCGATTTGCAGGATGAAGCAGCTTATGTGATCGCTACAAGCGCTAGCTACTCTGGAGTAGATTTAAGTGAGGTTGGAGGCGGTCAATGGGGCCTCTGGGGATAAAGGCTACTTCCACTGGAGTTCGACTCAAATTTGAAGAATAATATTGAAGAGAGGCTGAGACTGCCCGCGCGTCGTTTTCTTATACTCGTTTGAGACATCCTTCTCCTTCCGCTCAGCTCGGGGAACCTAAGTGGGGAAAACACGCCGGTTTCGCAAACTCGCGGGTTGCTGGTTCGCATTTATATCACGTGGTGAGATCAACTAAATCTTGCTGCTTTTGTGGTGTAGATGGAGCTATTCAAATCATATCTAATCCAATTTGCAGAAAAGCATACGTCGCAATCTTTTGGTACTATTTGAAACATGCTTACGTACCCTCGACGGTATCTCTTGTGTTCCATAGTATTGTATAATCTCGTCCCAGTATAAGACCTTATTTTCTTCAAGTTAATGTATACTTAGGTAGTAAAAATGCATATTTATTTTATAATTGCGGTTGTAGTTATAATTATGAATATGATGTAATAATTAACTTTATTTCTACATTTATTAATATAAAACTAGCAGTCCAGTGAGACAAATGTCTCATTTAATAAAACAAAAAATTCCGTTTTGCAAATAGAACAGCGTCCCGGGCGGACTGAAATCACGTGATTTCTCGAAAACCGGACGTGTCACGTGACTGAAATTTGGTTCCTGACCTGACATGACCATTCCAAAACATATAACTTATAGCTCTTTACAGGTTTTTTAACACCACAATCGTAAGTGCACTGAAGAGCGCAATAATTTTGAATTGCCTTCAACAATTAACTTTTGCCTAGTTAGGGCCGTGATGGTTTCAAATACTTACGTCGTTTTGTAGTAATGTTTTCTATAAATCAATCCAACTCGAAGCTATCAACCTTCCCATTAACGCCCTGCCTAATATATATTTAAGTACATTATTAAATATTTACTAGCTACTGCTTTGCGTACCCACTAATAGAAATATACTAGCAGACAAATGTCTCATTTAATAAAACAAAAAAGACCGTTTTGCAAATAGAACGCGTATTCACCACACGTACGTATATGACGTCATTGTTGGTAGCAAACTACCAGTCGCATTCGCCTTGATAAAATTTGCCTAGAATCTAACCTAAAAAGTTAGGATTAGGATATAATTAAGATAATAATTAGTGTTAGAGACTGAAATTCGGTTTCTCACCTGACATGACCATTCCAAACATATAACTTTAATAACTTTTTTCTCTATCTCTTACGGTTTGGCTGCTGAAACAGCGTCCCAGACAGACAAAACAGCGTCCCGGACAGACCAGCGTCCCGGACAGACACGTCTATTAGATGAAGGATATAACGAATATATACAAAAGTATCACAACTATCAGCTATCGTTCGCGCAGCGGATGCCGAATGAAGTGAACAAGAAGGCCGCTGGATCCGCTGGTGCTGGCTGGATACGCAGGCTCGGAAATTCATTTCTGGCGCGAAACTTAATTGTGGCGATGTCGCTAAACAGTCAAGCAGCTAAAAGAAGAAATTATAAAATCTTACTTTCTTCAGTATGGCTAAACATGTATCTTTATTTATGATAACTCTTATTTCTACACACATGCAATTCGAGTTACATTTTAAATAAGTTTTCGTTTGTTCATCATTTGCGTAATTCAATGTTAATCTGGCCGTTTCATATTTCATGCAGGTGTCTGTTGATGGGTATCGAAATTGAAAGAACGATCACCTTATTATTTTTACAAATTGTACGATAGTTTATGTTTATCTGCGAATCTAGAAAAATATTTGTACTTGCATAGTAAGATTGATATACAGGGAACTATTTTGGCGTCAGTAGTTTTATTTTGCGGTTCAAGTTTTCTTTTAATGATTCGCCCCCTTTGTACGCGACCGTTCGATGTTGGGTATGTTGGAAGGAAATACTATTTTAATACATTACACGAATGTTTTTGCAAGGTTGACGAGTAATTGCTAGTAATTTATGTTTACCCATGATGGGTTTACATATCCACCAGAAAATTTCTCCCACCTTACAGATTTAGAGAAAAATATCAGTTAGATTTATATGTTTAACAATGTGAAACCAAAACATTTTTGTGAAGACACATTAAAAATTGTATTTAAAAATAGGTAAAAACACGTAACGTTTCGCTAAACTACAGTTAGCTTCTTCAGACAGTTTTCGATAAACTAGGACAATGTTGATATAACGTGATTAACATTCTGAGAAAAGAAAAAACAAGTTACACATAAGTTTTAGATAGGCGAAAGGATACAACTTCCTCAAATATTTTGGTTTACCTGTTATTAATCGTCTTAAAGTTTTAGTTAAATGGTAAGTGAAAAGATTTGTAGTAATATGGAAAGAACTTCTCTTACTAAATCATTTAAAAACTCTTCCTAGAAAACAAATAAGTTTATTTTTCTTAAAAACTTTACTAAAGATCAGCATTATTACTTACAAAGGTATTTTCCTTAGTTTTGGGATTGAGTCCTTGTGTTTGAAAAAATCATCTTTTAATAAATTAGTTTCGATTGGAGCTGAAAATTAATTAACAAGTATTAGCACTTCTTTGACCTTTTTTATTGTTGTTGTCGGCGATATACTTGTAGTAATATGATATTATTTTATGATACAATCTAAAACTAGCCATTAGATAGATGTAATTAATTAATGTTATTAATTTATCATTAACTGCATAAACACTGCCATATATTAAATTGTGTTTCAAGATTGACAAGGTTGTTTAAGTGTAATTTGAAAAGTTTAAAAGTTTCTTTCTATGTATAAACCTAATCTGTAATAGTAAGGAGAGAGTCAATATTTATTACTAGTAAAAACAAGCAATTACTAACCGTTTCGGTTCGTCTACAATTTTTTTTAAAGTTTTACTCTTGCAATACTGCAAAATGATGAGATGAAATATCCAAGTAGTTTAGTTGTTTTTGTGTTAAGACGAAATAATTTATCTTCAATGCAAGTAGGCGTCAAGGTATCCATTAAACGTTGTTCTCTGATTGCTGATGAATGGCGAAACCGTTTATGGATTAAAATAGATTTTAAATAATCTGGAAAATTAAGTATAAATAGGAAGAAATTGCAATTTTGTGTTATACTATACCAATGGCAGACGAGCTTGTTTTGGTAATGATGAGTTAACGGAGTTAACACAATTTGCAAGTAGTCCATGACCTCGATGGCATTTGCTGTTTTTTCCCTTTTTTAAATTTCCCATTATGTTAGGATTAAATTACGAGGTACTTGTTGATTGGTGCAGTACTTAGAATATTAATTTTGTTTTCTTTCCAATTAAGGTTTAGACGTGTTAGTATTATAAACTTGTTAGTTTTTCATTTAAATTTCCTGTTAAGTTAGATTATGGTTTTTTTTTGTTGGTGTTGGAAAACGTAATATTTTGTAATTTTAATGTAGGAGCACATTTTACTTTTAGTTTGCAATTTGACCTAATGCTACAGGTGCCACCTTGTGGTTAAAGATGGAAGTTTTATTAGTTATTCGTAAAATCAAAAACGTTTTCTATAGAGCTTGTAGAAACTTTTGCCCATTTCGCATTGTGCGCAGGGCTGATTTATTGGGGTAGCGAGAAGGGGCACCTCGACGGCTGTTGAGCGAGGTTGCTAGCATTTTTAAGTTAGTCTGCATATTTTAGCTGTACTGTTCAGTTTATGTATTTTCGCCAATATACGTTTATTTAATTCAACCGTGTTATTATTTGATATTTTGGTGCCGAAACCCGGGAACGGAACGGAACGGAAAGTGAAAATAATACTGAACACTAACGCGAATATTCTGAAGTTAAAGTGGAACGGGAACGCGAATATTCAAATCGTGCGGTTAAAATACGGGCTCAGCGATGGAAGTGAAACGAACGGTGTGCAGGTCGCAGTTAACAAAAACAATCAACTACGTAAACGGTTTGCTAGCAGAGGAATACGGTGCTGAAGACATTTATACGGCGATGGCAAAGCTAAAACTTGCGACTGACAATCTTAAGGAAATCGACCGGCAATTAGAATCTTCCCATACCGAAATACTGGAAGAAGAATTCCAGAAGCAGATGGAGTATGAAGAGGTCGCGGTAACCACGATGTCTAATCTTGAGTTTAGATTAAAAATGTTAGATAGAGCACACACAGAAGCCATTCAAGTTGGGGCAACTGCGCGACATGCAACAAACGAAACGCGGGAAGAATCACGACCTCATCCCGTATTCAAGCTGCAACGCTTGGAATTGGTGAAATTTGACGGCAGTCCAAAGGGTTGGATTCCTTTTTGGGAGCAATTCAAATCTAACGTTCACGAAAACCATCAGTTGAATAATGGAGATAGATTCAACTATTTAAGGATGTCTGTGACGGGCAAGGCAGCAGAGACAATAGAGGGATTTCCACCGTCGGGAGCTTTTTACGAGGAAGCCCTGAGTATCCTAAAGGAGCAGTTCGGAAACGCTGAACGGCTGATCGAGCAATATTTCGACAGTATAATGAAAATTGAACCAGTGAAATCCAGAAACGACGTAGTTACATTACGCAAAAATTATAATTTGATTACGTCAGCTATGCGTGCTTTAACGATCCTGGAGGTTTCGAAGTCACAATATAACATCATCATAAAATCAAGCCTGATGAAATCGTTACCCACGGAATTGCGTCTAGGATTTTATAGACAAACAAAGGGCAAAGTTTTGGATCACCAAGAAAGTGGTTCTAATGCGTCAGGTGTCGCCTCGACAGAAGAAGACGCCGATCGGCAAGTGAGTGATTTATTGAGGTTTGTCAAGAATGAAATGGAAGCTTTAGAGCAGGCGTTGAAGCCGGACGGAGATCTTAGAGGAAAGGTGCCGGAAGCTACCAAGAAACAGAGTTACAAGGGAACTGCGTCAAGTTTACTGGCAACCCAAAATAAAGCTATAAATAACTGTTTCTTTTGCAAAGGCGATCATCCGACCGAGGGCTGCGATGCAGATGTTTCCTTGGAACGGAAGAAAGAAATACTGAGGGCCAGTGGACGCTGCTATCGATGTACAAAAGGATCCCATAGTTCCAAGTTTTGCCGAAACAGATACTTGAGTTGTAGGAAATGCAAAGGAAGACAAGCTACCACATTGTGCGACCCAGCATGGGTTAATCTGGGCAAAACTGGACCAACAATAAATCTTCCGGAAACAAGTGCCGGCAGTGCGCCGTCCTCATCTGTGTCAAGTTTGATGACAAACATAAAGAAAAACGTGTTACTACAAACTGCCTGTGTTTACGCGCGTAACGGAAGTGCTTCGATGAAACTAATCCGCTTAGTGCTTGACGGTGGTAGCCAGCTTACGTTTATAAAAGAAAACGTCTCCAGAATTTTAGGGTTACCAGTAGTAGGGCAACATCGCGTTAGTATCGTCGCTTTCGGGAACAATGGGCCGGTACCATCGAATCTTTATAATCGCGTGTTAATAACTTTGAAGGGACAATATACGGATGAAAATTAACGATTGAGGCCGTGGAAGTGCCGGAAATTTGTATGGACAATTTAAAGATTCCAAGTGAAAGTGTTGCAGAGTATAAACATTTACAGTTAGCGGATTACGTGCCTAAAGACACTGATCGGTCGTTAATGTTTGAAGGGATTAACTTATTGATAGGCGCAAGATAACTATTGGTCTATAGTTACTGAACCGAATCTTCGCCTAAGTGATCATCTAGTAGCCGTTAATACCAAATTTGGCTATACGTTACATGGACCGACCCCAGTAGATGCCACGACAGTTGCTGTTAATTTATAAATAGTACTACATGCTACAGTTTCAACCACGGAGCCATCAGTTGAAAGACTATGGGACTTGGAAACCATAGGGATAACGAACGAAGAAGACGAAGGAAGGGATTTTTCGGAAAACTTCGTAAGAAACTGCGTTAAGAAGTGCAACGATCGGTACGAAGTTGCGTTGCCCTGGAAACAAGATGAACCTATTATCGAAGACGACAACTTTATTAGCGCTCGTGTACGTACCGAAAAGCTTAATTTAAATTAACGGTTATGAATAGAATAAGCGAATATAACAGTGCCATTTACGAACTGATAAACAATGACTACGCAGAGTTAGTCAGTGATAGCGAAAGAAACTCAAGTGTTAACAACCGCGTGTATTATATGCCCCACAGACCGGTATTTCGTGACGATAAAGAAACTACCAAGTTGCGCATCGTCTTTGATGCCAGTTCTCATGCACCACATGCTAGTTCATTGAACAATCTTTTGGATAAAGGGCCTAATTTGAATCCGGACTTGGTTAAAGTATTATTAAATTTTCGGGTAGGTCAGATTGGAATGACGGCGGACATAGAGAAGGCGTTCTTGCAGATTTATCTGAAAAGCTACGAAAGGGATGCTCATCGTTTTTTGTGGTATGACAGTAACGGCGAATTAAAAACTTACCGCATGAAACGGGTAACGTTCGGGGTTACTTGCAGTCCGTTTCTTTTGAACGTAGTTATACAAAAACACTTAAACGACAATAGTGATCGCGACCTAAGGTGATACAAACATTAAAAAACGGGTTCTTTGTGAACGATTTGGTGATAAGCGTTGATAATAGAAAGTTCGCGGAACATTTAAAATGTCTTGCAGTGGGGCTTTTCCGGGAGGCTTCCATGAATTTACGTAAGTGGACAACAAGCGATCAACATCTAAACGGACAGATTGGTTCCCATAGTACCGGAGGAATTAATTGGTGT
>OW679203.1:23645658-23689773 GCA_940337035.1 Agriotes lineatus | reverse complement strand
AAAGGTTTCCTATATAGCTAATTGTTTAATGAGTCAATTTTATTTTAAATTAATAATAATTTATTTGTTACTGTTAATATTGTTTATGTTTTGCTTTACTGTTATTATGTTACTATTAAGAGTGTGGTGTAATTATATTTTAATTGTGTGGTAGGATTCATGTTTTTGTTTAAAAGTAATTTGAAAGGTTTAAATAGTAATTCTTTACGTAAAAAATCTGTAATAATAAGGCGAGGATTAAACTCGCTTGTTTACGGGTATTAAAATGTTATATAATAATTTATATGTGGGAATAATTTACTTTGCATTTGCCATATGACTTTGAAATACAAAAACAACATTGTGGTCAACAAGGTCAGTTTTACTTATTAAATTAAATAATAAATTATTTGTTTTTACTAATATTGTCATAAGTTTTGTTTCATGTTTGTGTCTGTTTTATAATTTATTGCTTTTGGTGATTTTTTAATTTCAATGCACTCTAGTAATAAACGTTTTTTCAAATGTGTTTCATTATGTAATATTTTAGGATTGTCTAAATCAAAGCTATGTAGGTGGTCGACGGCATGGTCTGAGAGAGCAGTATTCGGTTGCATTGGATTAAGTAGTTTTTTTTTTAATTCATTGTTGGTGTTGGGCCATAGGACGCTTTATATATTGCTTTGTTTGTCCGATATAAGTTGAATCACAGTTTTTACATTGTACTTCGTAAATAATATTTGATTTTAAATTTTTATTGGTTTTGCCTTTTAAGTTCTTATAAAAAAAAAATTCCTGTATTGTGGTTTTGGAAAGCAGTATAAATGTCATTTTTTAAAATTCTTTTTCTATTTTTTCAGATAATCCGGGGATATATGGGATAGTAATTTTTAGTTGTATTTTGTTGATTATTGAATTCATCATTTAGAAAATTTGGTTGTAGATTTATTGAATTATAAGCATTGTTTTGTATTGTAGACTTTTTAATCTTTCTTTAATATTATTATTGATAAATGTTAATGGATAATTATTTAGTTAAAAAATGTTAGTTATAATAGTTAAGTTGTCTTTATGATGTTTTTATCTAATAATAAAATGGCTCGATCTACTAGTCCTGATATAACACTTTTTTTGTATTTGATTGTTGTGTTAGATAAGTAATTCAAATATCTGTCAGATTTTATTGGTTTTTTGTACCAATTTGTACTTATTTTGCCAGTATTTTCTCTGGTTAGGGTAAGGTCTAGAAAATTTATAGAATTGTTTTTGTTTTCTTTTTCTATGGTGAATTTTAATTTATGATGAACATTATTGAACACTTGAAAGATTGAATCAATTTTTAGTTTATTTTGGCATCTATTATTATGTCGTCGACATATCTTTGGTAAAAGCAGATATGTTTGTTATTTTTAACCAGTTTGTTTTCAAAATCCATTAGTACTAATTCGGCAATCATTCGGCACAAACAGCTGTTAAACAAAATTTTAATTTCCATACACACACATAAGTACTTCCAATATTCACATAATAAAAGTTAGTTGCACTTGTTGCAGTTTGTTATGCTTCTAGTTTGTGGACTATGAATCTGGTACATCCTGCTTAACTCTGCCACAGAAGAAAGCATTTTATACTAAAAAGTTAAAAATGCTCCAGAAGTTTATAAAACCAGTTTTGCGGTGCTCTTCGCTTATTTAGACATATCAGCTTTTTTGTAATTCCAATATGTGTTCGCAATTTCATTCCGATACCCTTACGTGTTTTCAGGTATCCTGAAACGTTTTCTACTTAACAGTTTTCACACATTTGTAAATCTATTCTGATGTATCCCAGTTTACTCACCTCACTCTAAAATTATTACAAGGGTATTCTTCTAACAAGAAAATAAATACCATGTTTTGT
Source organism: Agriotes lineatus (assembly GCA_940337035.1). NCBI lineage: Eukaryota > Metazoa > Arthropoda > Insecta > Coleoptera > Elateridae > Agriotes > Agriotes lineatus. Next base: position 23,687,895 of record OW679203.1, on the reverse strand, counting down.
TACTTAAAAACTCGAGTCACAATCTACGCCTGACCTCCAGCGCACCTAAATTTCCTGAATTCTCTCAGGCGAAACTGCAGTTGATAGAAGACCCATAGGTTATGAGAAGACTATGCTCGGTTTGGTGAAGGCACATTTTCAAAGGAAAATTTGGCTCAGTACGTAGGTCGTCGATTAGCATAAATTGGATCCAGACACCCCGTAGCACCAACACTACACCTTTCTCATGTAAAAGCGACTTCAAAGGTAAATAACTGCACGAGGTGTCCCCGATTGCAAACAAAAAGGTCTACGTTGCTTTTTAATATTTTAGTTGCAGTTCAAGCCGCAAAGGAGCGCAGCTTGGTTAAGGCTCTATGACCTAAGAGCCATCTTCGCTGGCATGCCGCACAGGCTACAGATCTTTTAGGTACTTAACCCTCAGACTGCGGTAACCGGGTCTCTAGTGACCCGGACTTTCTTTTTTTTAAATAATTCTACCGTTTTCCAATATACTGCTTTGGGTGTTTGCGTATTCTTCGAAGCTGTTATGGAGATGCTGTAGAATAAATTTCGTGGAAAAATGTCTTGGTATACCTGAGACAATTCGCTCGGGTCACTTGAGACCCGATTTCCGCGTTTCGCGCTCCATTGTTTTTTCTTGTTTTTTGGAGTATAACAACACTGTGTAAAATAATAGGCACAAAGAATGGATCTTAATAAAATTCCCCCTACGGAACAACAATGGTATGACGAACTAATGCGTGATGATGACGAAGACGACTTTAATTTTTTGTCTGATGAGGACAGTGGCAGCGATAAAAGTGAATTTTTTAGTCTGCAGGTCAACAAAAATAAAAGTTTTATGATTATATTATCATGTGCAAGTATGTATTAGAAAAACAGACATTATGGTGCTTTAAAACTAATTTAAAAAAATTTAATTCGATCCGGATCACTAGAGACCCATTTCCGCACTCCTCGTAACTGAAATTATTTCCGTCGGGCGAGGGTTAACCGGCGTCTTGTAGCTCGAATTTGTTTGATTTTTTTATAACGCGTATACGTTTTAATACTTAAGTTTATTTACGACAATGACATGTCATATTAAGAATACTACACTTAACTTTTTTAGAGTGTTCTGAACCTAATCACTCGAAGCAATGTACAAATTCTTAGCTTCTAAAATAAATCAAATGCACTTAAATGCGAAAAGTAAATTAAACAAAGCAGTGATTATGATTTACATAGGTATATTAATTTAAACTACATTTAAAAGAACAACAAAAAGGTTATTTGTTTTAGTTAGTTACCGGATAATACGGGTATGTGCTCCCTTTCTTACCTTTGTTTATGAGTTAGGCCGTAGCGGGTCGCAGAGCGTAAACCGTGATTTTTTTAACAGTGAAAACGTATGGAACTACACCCTGTAGTTCTGAGATTTTCAGAAAATAAACCTGCAGTTGGTATGTTATCGTCACACGATTAATCAGACGCATGTAACCTTATACTTGCACTGTACTTGCGGACGATGTTAAAATATTGGATCGATATATTAAAATGTAATTGCATCAACTTGTGAATACTACTTATGTGTTTTTGAAAAGCCAATACGATTCAAGAAAGTTAAGTTGCATTTTAGATTTTAAAAATAATAGTACGTAGAGGCTACAATTAAAATATATTTAAATTTTACTCAATTATGAACACACTGTACCGTATGTACGCAAATTCATAGGTTTTATCGCGGTATATTCAGTTTTTCATTGAAGATGAAGACGTCATTGGAAATATATGTGACAATAAAAATCAGATATTAAGAGGATTTATTTTTATTATAATTAAAGTTTTATTTTACACACATTCAATTTGTAGTTGCTTAAGTTAGTTAGGAAATAGCTCGTTTAACGATATTTTAGAGAAAACGTTGTTGGCATAGTTTCCAACCACAGCGGCCACTAATTCCTCATAACCTCCTTTGACGTCATCGAAAATTTCCTTCCAGTTGTCATTGAGAATAGCGTTTGTCTGTTTGCCCAGAGCTTCGTCGCCATTGAAAAGGTTTTCAAAATTATACGCAGCTTTTGTAGGGGCGATGTCCACCTTGCAGTCGGTTACTCTGAGATAGTCTACGCCTTTCTTCTGGAAACGCTCACCGGTTACGTGAAGCTTTACAGTGCCGTCAACTAAAATTGCACATGGTTTGAGAAACAGCTCCGACGTTTTTGAACGGACTTACTTATGGATATAGTGCACTTGCCGTTGCCGACGATGGGAAGCAGCAGAATGCGGCCGTTTAGGCTGTAGTCGGCCTTGAACTTCAGATCGGCAACAGTTACGTCCAGATCCATCTCGAAATTGTCATCCGTGAAGGAGACGCTAAATACGTGGTAAAGGGCATTAAAATAGCACATTACCTTTCAAGCCACTTACTTTGCTCTCTTGACGATTGCGGAGGGCAGGCCATACACCATCATGTCTTTGAATTCCTGCTTTACGTTCACCGGGCCGTTGCCTTCGCCGATGGACGCGCTTGGGACGAGCAATGGTAGCAGCTTGGCAATTTGCAACTCTGGTATACCTGAAATCATTGTTAGGCACTTGATAAATGATCAAGAATCTTGAATAAACTTTCAGTTTTACAGGGAGTCCAAATTTCAGCTGGATTAAATGTATATTTTTGCTATTATTAGAGTTATAAGAAAATAGTTTCACATCATAGAATCACTTTTGTAGAAGTAATGAGATAGGAGAGGTATTTCGAGACCTAAGTCAATTGTGGAAACCAATACAAAGAGAACAATCCTTTGACCTCTGGTGCTATCACAAGATGTTGAAAACGTGATGAATCGAACGAGTAACAATAAATAAGTGTAGGGAAGATCTAATAAAGTACGGCAATTGTGGAAGCTAATACAAAGAAAACCAACAATTGAAGGATTCATGAGTAAAACAAAATCGGGTTGGATATCACTGGAGGGTTAGTAAAAAACACCAAACCTTCCCCTTGTACAATATTGGATATGGGGAAGCTTCTAACTCCGATACTATTGCAAGACGGTGAAAATGTGATGGACCGAACCAATAACAATGAAGAAGTGCTGGAAAAAGTTGATGGAGGGCGGTAATTATGAAAACTAATGCCAATCAGGAAAACCTTTGAAGTCTGTGCTACGAGTATTTTAGGGTGTTGAAAACGTAATGGAGTCAACTAATAACAATAAGAAAGTGCTGTAAAGAGCTGACGAAGAAAACTGACGCTATTGCCAGATGTTAAAAATGTAGAAGATCGACCAAGGAGGTGTTGGAAAAACTGATAAAAATGTCAATTATGAAAACTAATGCAACGGGGACAAGCATACTAACCTTATTGCCATCAAAATCTTGAAAATTTGATTATCCGAAAACATAGCAATGCTAAAATGCTGGGAAGAACTGATAAAGAACGTCCAGTGTAGAAACTAATCCAACTAAGATAAACCTTCAGATCCTAGTGATATTTCAAGATGTTGAAAACGTGATGGAACGAACTAATAACAATAAGCAAGTGCCGGGAAGTATGATAAAGAACTTTATTTGCGGAAACTAATACAGTGAAGATAAACCTTAGAACTCTTGTACTATTGCTGGATATTGAAGAGGTGCTAGATCGAGCGAATAATAAAAAGAAGTTTTGGGGAGGATTAATAAAGAACGTCAATTGTTGAACCTTTAAAATCTGTTGCTGTTTGAAGATGGTGAAAACGCGATGGATGGTATAGTTCTTCTATGAAAATAGTGAAATAAATATTTTGATAGTTGGCTATGAAATTTTAGAAGGCATGTGTATTATTAAATCAGAAAACCAAAATATTATAACCTGAGAAGACGCTAATGACAGATTGAACCTAACCTTATTTTGTTATTTGCGTTTGTAATTATAAACATTTCTTATTATTAAAAACTGAATAAATACAAAACATATTAGGAAATACTGCAATGGCACTTGGCAGAATATAATATTTATGTAACATATAATTGAATAAAATTAATTCATACTAAAACAGTAATAAACAAAACGAAATTATATTAAAAACACGCAAGTCGTCACTGTATTCGGCAAAGTCTGAATTATCGCTTTCGTCATTAACATTTATTATTAATGGGGAAACTTCTACGTTACTCGAATAAGAATTTTCAATATCAATAACGTGTTGTACACATTTATTCCAAAAGTTTGTATCAATTTGATTTACTGCTAGCCTAATATGATCTAAATCGGTATTGCTCAAATTTCGTGAAGTAGGTATTTAAAGCTTGAACTTTGTGTTTTAACTGGCTCCAGACATATCCATGTTTTTGAGCAAAATTATCTATAACGTAAGATTTCGAATACTGTTTTTCAGAAATTGTTTTTAAACACAATAATTTTGTAGATTTTGCTGGCACACTAAATCATGTCGTTGCTTAAATTCTATAATTTCATATTTTTTAGTATTTAAATTTGAAATCTTCTTTTCTTGACGGCTGTGGTACGAAGCATTATCTATAACTATTACTGAATTTTTTGGTAATGTTGGTATCAATGTATTTTTAAACCATCTTTCAAACAATTCTGCATAACACGTTTGCCACGAGAAACCGGAGTATCCAAACAAAATGTTTTTGATGAATCTACCCATCCTGTCTGTGTAACATCATGGGTATCGTACCATGTTTCCTCTAAATAAAAAATCTTCCCTTCTGATCAATAAATTTGATTCTGTAAGTAGTAAGTCTAAGAGATTCCATTATCCTTAAGAACAGACCTAAGGTATCACTTTTATATAAAAGATCGATGCCGCAATCCACTAATTTTGTTTGAATCTTGTTTAGAGTAGATACTTATTTATTTTCGTATGGCCTGTAAATCACATCCCTGATGGAAATTTTTTCCGTATCAGTTAATTTACTAACAACATTTCTTGGCTTCGTTTAAACCTTTGTTTGGAAACTATATTAGCGACAGTAGATATAGGAACTTTTGTTAGTTCTGCAGTTAACGTTAAATAATTCTTAAATTTTTTATCTAAAAGAGAATCATACACATTTTTCACTATTAACTTTGCATCTTCCGAAAGATGAATTCGTTTTGCTGACAAATTTAAATCTTTTTCCATGGTTAACAGAATTTGTTAATGATTATAATTTAGCAAATGTCACTGTCATTAGTGTCTTGTCACGTTATAATATTTAGCTTTTCTGATTTAATAATACACATGCCTCCTAAAATTTCATAGCTAACTATCAAAATATTTATTTCACTATTTTCATAGGAAAACTATACGAATAACAATAATGAAATCCTGGAAAGACCGGGTTGAAAACGTCTATTGCGGAAATCAATACAGCGAGAACAAACCTTTGAGCATTAGTGCCATGGCTTGGATGTTGAAAAAATACTACATCAATCCAATAACAGATAGACGTGTTGTGAAGGCCAGATCGAGAACGTCAATTACTGAAACTAATACAACGAAGTTAAACTTGTGAATTCTGGTGTTGGTACGATGTGTTAGAAACTTGCTGGATCGTACGAAGACCTGATTGTGAAGATCTTTTGCGGAAACGAATACAACGAAAGTAAAAGCTCAAACTGTGGTGCTATCTCTAGATGTTACAATTGCGCTGGATCGAACGAATAATAAAACGAAGTGAATGGTTGATAGAGAACGTCAATTATGGAAACGAATGCAAAAAAGCAAATTTTTGGACTCTGGCACTGTTTCAGAATGGCTAAAGCGAGATGGAATGAACCAATAACGATAAGAAAGTTCTGGCAGAAGCTGATAAAGGATATCAATATTGTAGAAGGTAATACGGAGAAGACAAATCTTTGAACTCTGATATTGTTGCTACATATTGAACACTTAATGAATTGAATGAATAATAATTAGGTAGTGTTGGAAGCAGCTAATGGAGAGCGTCAATTGTGGAACATAATGAAAGCTAACTAAGCTCTGAAATTATCACTGGATGTTAGAAAGGCGTTGGATCGAACTAATAGTAAAACAAAGGGTTGGAAAAAGTTGATAAAGAACGTCAATTGTGGAACTAATTCAAAGAAAACAAACCTTTAAATTTTGGTGCTGTTCCAGGATCGTGAAAACGCGATGGAACGAATCAATAACGATATAGAAGTGCTGGGAAGAACTTATAAAGATCGTGAATTGCGCAAACTATTACAAAGAAGACAAACCTTTGAAATCTGGTGCTATTGTTAGATGTTTAATAAAGTGTTGGATCGAACGAACAACGAAATCAAGTGCTGCGAAAAACTGATAAAGGATATAAATTGTGGAAAGCAATAAATACAAAGGAGCCAAACCTTTAAACTCTGATAATATCGCTGAAAGATGAAAACATGATGAATCGAAGGAATAGCACATAGAAAGTGTTGGAAGCAGCTGATGGAGAGCGTCAATTATTGTGGAAACTAGTGCAAAGAAGGTAAACTTTCAAAGTCTGCTGCTATCACAAGATGTTGATAACTTAAGGAATCGAACCAATATCAAAAAGGAAGCGCTGGAAAGAGCTGATTAAGAATGTCAATTGTGGAAATTAATGCAAAGAAGACAAACTGTCGAACTCTGTTGCTATTGAGGATATTAAAAACGAGACAGATCGAATGAAAACAATAAGAAGAGGTGTAAGAAGAGCTGGTGAATAACGTCAGTTGTAGAGACTAATGCAATGAAAACACATTTTTGAACCTTAGTGCTATCACAATATGTTAGAGATTTGACGACTCAAAAGAGTAACTGTGAGAAAGTGTTGGGAAGAGCTGATGAAGGACGTCGATTGAGAAATTAAATGCAATAAAGGTTAATCTTTGAACTCTGGTGCTGTCACATGTTATAAACTTGATAGTTTGGACGAATAATAAAAAAGAAGTTCTGGGAAGACCAGATTGAGAACATTACGGAATCTAGTACAACGGAGAATAAACCTTTGAACTTTGGTGCTGTCACAGGATGTTATAAACTTGATGGATTAAACGAACATCAAGAAAGACGTTTTGGGAAGAACTGAATGAGAACACCCATTGCGGAAACTAATACAACGGAAATAAACCTTTCAACTTTAATTCTATCGCTGGATATCTCGAGCAAATAACATAAAGAAGTGCTTGAAACACCTGATTGAAAACGTGAATTGCTGAATCTAGTACAACGAAGATACACGTTGGAGCATTAGTGCTATCGCTGTATGTTGAAAAGCAGCTAGATCGAAGGTATAACAAAATTGTGTGCTGAGAAAAGCTGATAAGCAGACGTTAACTATGGAAACCAATATAAAAACAAACCTTTGAACTATGATGCGTCTTCAGGATGATGACAGTGCGATAGAATGAAGTAATAATTATAAACAAAATAATCCACTGAATTCTGGTGTTGTCACAGGATGCTAAGAACTTGATGCATCGTATGAATATCAATTAAGAAGTGCTGGAAAGACCATATTGCGAAAACTAATGCAACGAGCATTAGTGCTATCACTGGATGTTGAAAATGAGCTGAATCGACGGAATAACGAAATGGAGTGTTGGGGAAAGCTGCTAAGGGATGTTAGTTGTGGAAACTACTACAAAGAAGACAAACTTTTGAACTATGTTACTATTTTGAGATGGCGAAAGAGCGATGGAATAAACCAATAATCAAAATAAAGATAAACCGTTGAATTTTTGTGTTGTTACGGGATGTTAAAAACTTGATGGATCGTACGCATAACAATAAAGAAGTGCCGGAAAGACCCGATTGAAAATGTCTTTTGCGGAAAATAATACAATGAAGCTAAACTTTTAAGCATAAGTGCTATCGCTGGATGTTTAAAAGGAACTGGATCGAACGAATAACAACAAAAAATAATGGAAAAAACTGACAAAGAACGTCAATTGCGGAAACTAATACAAAGAAGACAAAACTTGGAACTATGGTGCTATTTCATGGTGGTGAAAGGGCAATCGAATGAACGCAGATAAACCGTTGAACTTTGGTATTATTGCAGAATGTTGAAGATGTAATAGATCGAACGAATAATAATAAAGAAGTGGTAATGGAGAACGTCAATAGTGAACACTTATACAAAGAATAGAAACCTTTGAACTGTGGTGCTACCGCAGGTTGTTGAAACTGTGATAGATCGAACCAATAATAACGAAGATGTGTTGGAAAGAGGTGATAAAAAGCATTAATTGTAAAAAAAATAGACTAAAATATACACCCAAATTATAAGATATAAGATAGCACTATGTAACAAACCACTTCCGAGATTGGACCGTGTCATGATTACGATTGAAAAACTCAACGTTTCCCTTACTTTCATAAGTTGCTGTTACTGTACCTCCCTTCATGTGGAAAGCGGTAATTTCTAAACCCCGCCTACCGACACTTGCCTATAAATCTTCGCCTTACTCCTTCCGACCGCTAGAAGAGTTTCGCCTCTGGCGTGGTTCACACGTTGAGTTACCGTGCTTTTCTATCCTTTCTCTTGCGAAAGGGTTTCGTCTCTAGCGTGATTTACACGTTGAGTTACCGTGCTCTTTTACTTATCCCTTAATGAAGCCCTTACAAAAGTGCGCGAAACGTTAATAACGATACGGTCCAATCCCAGAACTCGTTCGTTACATAATGACAATAGTCGTAAAAGGACAATATTCCGGGAAGAGCGCCGTTAATTGTATCCCAACGGCAAATGGCGACTGCGGCCGATATCCATCCAATGGACTGCAGTAAAATTTCACCTGCGCATAGATTCGATCCGAGGACGCTTATTTTAAGATTGGCGCTCAGGGCCAATGCGCTACGCAGTTGTCCGAAACCGGAGTCCATGCAACGAGCAATAAAGAAGGAAGGATGCTGGAGAATTCAGAAGGGAAAAGTATGCATCGAAGGTTGTGGCTACAATTTTGGGATGTACAGGATATTTCGTTAATAGGTGATCTACTGAAGAGATTCATGATGAATGACACAATATTACTCCGATTTGCTGGGACAAGTGCGATCATCTATTCCAGAGAAAAAAAGAGTTAAAGTATGGCACAGCGGATAGCTTCAACAGTCCGGACTTGACCGCTAGAGGTTACTTCCTAGTTGAAATGTGAAAAAACTTTTACGGAAGCAAAAATTTTCCAACGAAGTAGGGAAGTGGCGTAGTTGAACAGAACCGTGGTCTCATGCACGTATATTGAATATTTTTCCTTCCGTTCATAATGTTGCATAATAAAGGAAAAAAGAAGAAAGTAAATTGTAACAAAACTGCATAATGCACTATTTTGCAGTAAATGAAGCTAGCAGAACTGACAATCGTTAAAAGTTAGAAAACAGTGATTTCGACCTTGAGCAAACGGCTCTTCACTTCTCAATTATCCTTCATTCCGATGTCTTGACAGACGTTTTGGGACCCAAAGGAGAGGCACACACAAGCAATAATCCTCGATATTGAAACGTAGAAGAGGACAGCACTTTGAATGTATGGTACAATCTAGTCTTTACATAATTGAGGCAGAATTAATTGCCTACTAACTTATACATTCACACAATGTATAAGCAATTTCCCGAAGCAGTGACTGAACTAAAAACTGGTTTACAGTTTGTTTTTCTTAAATGTATCGAGGTACAGATCCTGTTAAATATATATTAATAGATATCTTAAAACTAAGTTGGTTCCCATTTATAGATAATACACCGAATTTGATGCTGACCCCGATGGATAACTCTATTTATCACGTAAATTATACTACAAAATAAAAACAAAATAAAGAGGAAACAACATTTTTAAAAATAATATTCCCAAGAGAATATAAAATTATTTTAAATCCCTTCAGGGTTAGATAATTTTAGAGATGAAATTAGAATTAGAAAAAAAAATCAACAAAAACATTTAAGAACTAGTTGAAACACTTCTTCGTAAGGTAGCGAAGTAAGAAAGTCATAAATTAAACTTTGAAGAAATTTAAAAACTCTAGATTACATCTATATTTTAAAATCTATTCTAAAAGATATAGAAGCTGAAAACTTCAATATAAACATAAAAAACTATTGGACTGCCTTCTGAGTTTCTTTTATATTTTGTGACATATATATTTGCAGCGATATTTAAAACCCAGAGAGTAACAAAGAAGCATCAATTTGACATTGACTTTGATACATTCTTTTAGGAAACTACGCATTTTGGAATTGGAGGGAAGTTGGCACATTATTTTTGTGGTTGTTGGAACGATAGCAGTTTGACCTCTGACAATTTAGAAAAATATCAGGACGTTTTGAGTTTCTCTAGAGCTTCACATCGATCTATCTAGGATACTATTTGGTTACCCGAAAAACAAAATAAAAAATTAGGGTTTTTGAATTTTGAGCCTAACAAACTTAGGATAATATTAGAAAATAGAAAACGCAAAACACTGGCATTTACACCCTTTCAATTTACTTTAGACACTTGAGGAAAATAAAAATATCAAACATTTAAAAGGAAGTAAATTAAGTATTCGACTTCATTCCTTTTAAGTAACTATAACAAAAATTCTTCTTGATAAATTGATCTTGACAAACTTTTCCCGATAACCTTATTTTTATTAATTAAAAACACAAATTTCTAACTATTTAACATGAAAAAAACAGACGTACCGTTCTCCAACTTCTTCAAGGCAGTCTGAATGGCATCCTTCAAGCATTCTTCAATTTTAGGGTCGTCGCGGCGGCAGATTTTGAAGTCGTCCGCTAGAAATGGCCGTAGTTAGTTTGAATTTGAGCTGCTTTAAACTTACGTACGAAGTTTGGCTCCTAAAGAAGAGCAGATGACAATAGCCAGCACTAAAGAGATGCGGTTCACCTTCATTTTGCAAGTTAAGCGCACTACTGTAGCGGCTGTTGTGTCGGCTTATATTTATATTAAACGAAATCTGACTTGATCCCAACACCGCCTCTAATTTACAAGAAAAGAAGTAAAAACTACGTTTTGACGTACGTAGAATAAAATAAATAAATAAAACATCAATTCAAAGGCAAACCACTAATTGTGCCGGGTACAACTCGAGACCTTCGAGCTCGAACAGCAGAAACACGGAGTGGATTGCTCCTCAAGACATACCATGTATTTTTAATTTATTCCTATTGTGATGAAAAGGTTTTATATTTTTACTTCCTTTTAGGATAAAGGAAGTATTGAATTCACCCCAAAAATTCGAAATTGAGTTTTCAACAGATTCACGTTTTAGAGTCCCCTGAACCCAAAAAACAAATATTTGTTCATTGGTCTGTGTGTGTGTGTGTGTCTGTGTGTGTGTCAGCCTGCGAACAGAATATCTCAAAAACAAAAAGAGGTATGGCGTTGAAACTTCATATGTAAGTTTTGTGGTGTACTCTTGTGATTTTTCAGTTTTTTTCGATTTTTTCAAAAACGGTTCCAACCATTTTTTCAAACTTTACATTGTTATTACATTTTTAATGTGTATTGATGTGAGATAGGTGATTTTCCAGTTGAATACCCCTAAAATGGGTTTCTTTTGTTTTTTTTTTCTATTTTTCTATTAACTCCTATTTTAAATAGAACACCCGGTATATTATTACATTTTTGAATTCAGCTTAAAATTTTTGAGAAAATTTGTCTCTTCAACTAACTCTCTATTTTGTACAGTTTTTGTAGAATTTGTAATTTTTGAAAATTTTTTACAACTGCTTAAAAGTTAAAAATCAAATTTTTGGCTAATTATAAGATCACTGTAAAAGAAAGTTGTGTGAGTGTATCACACCAGATTTTTGCAAATCCGTTTTGCAGTTTTCTGCTTTATTACATACTGGGTGTACAGAAAAAAACCGCTCCAACCTTTGTTAAAGAGATTGAACTCATACAACCATTAACCCAACATTCAAACGAATGATATGCGATATATTGTGTGAACAATAACCAAGTTGCAATTAAACCCAATAGCTCCGACTGCTATAAAGCTATAGTCATCAGCTTAAACAAAAATTTACATTTGACGTAGTTATTCGTAACATCCACCTCGCACAACTGATCCTAATCTACCAAAAACAGCCATCAGCAACATTAGCCACACCAGATAAAAAATGCTCCCTCGTTACACCTCAGTTAGCCTCAAAGTCCAACAACAAAGACATTTATAATGTATAGAAGTTATTAAACTACGTTATAAAATTAGTATCCCTACATCATAAACGCACGTACCGCAGTGTCTCAAGTGTCATTGATTTGGGCACACCCAAAAATAACGTTGCCATAATCTGCACTGAATGAAATGCGGAGAAAAGAACCCCGCGATATATAAAGGCTGTTCTTTGTGTAAACACAAACAAAGATAGAAATCCTCCATTACGGGAACATCAACTTCAACCTTCATAACCAACCAACGGTTTGGTTTATCACCCATCAGAATTTAGATATTATGATTATCTCAGGAGCCCACACGACTGATAACACGTATACAAAAATTTCCTGCTACAGAAGGGCGAAGTCGAGGAGAGACAACAGTTATTATCAAGAATAAAATTTGATAGTATTAAATACCTAAATGTGGTTAACGAAATACATAAGCAACGTCAGTGGTAGTGGAAGACCAGCAAAGACGGGCTATAGTTTTGCAATGTATTGTTCTTCTAATTTCTCCATAGAAAGAGAACAGTTGAAAACTTTTTCATCAATTAACCGATTCAGTGCTGGGGCAACTTTTATGAAAAACATTATGAGACCACACCAATAATCCCACGTGGTAGGATAACCAGACAAACCAGATCTGCGGTAGAAGAAGAAGCCCTTATCCAGCGAGCGGTAGAAAAAGTGCTGAATTCGTCTACCTTCATGAACGCCTTCATCAACAAAATGTACGAGAGAATAAAGGAAAAATTCAGCGAAAAAGTCAGCAGACTGCAAGAAAAAGTGGATCAACTTGAAACTCAATTACTAGCATCTAAACAGCAAATGATGCAATCTGCGGACGACTTAGAACAATATTCCCGTTTAAATACATTAAGAATTTTTGGCATTCCCGAAACGAAAGGTGAATCAACGGATGATGTCGTTAGTACAATGTTAAATAACAAATTGGATTTAGGCATTCCAGTATCATTAATAGATTGCCGGGCGAAGAAGGTCAGCATCGCCCAATTATTGTAAAATTCGTCCGGAGGAATACAAAGCAACTGGTATACAGTCAAAAACGGCTTTTAAAGGGTACCAAAATAATAATTAAAGAAGACCTTACCAAAAAACGAATGCAGTTATTGAAGGCCGCTGCCGATAAATATGGGGTTAAAAATGTGTGGTCGTACAACGGAAAAATACTAGTGAAAAACAATAATCAAATTAAACGATTTACTTCACTTGCAGATATTTGAGTGCAGCGTTCGCTCAGGGTCTTTGACTTATCAGTCGCGCACACATTAGAACTTTATTTACATTCTTTTTACTTGCTCTAATATTGAATAATTATATTTTATTTTTATTTAGTCGTGTTTACCTACATTAGTTGTTACTAATATTTTATCAACAACACTGTATTTAAATTTGATTTCCTTATTGTTCCTTTAGAATGATATAATTTTTTAAATGATTAAAATAGCTCACATAAATATTCTTCTTTGTTTCCAAAAATTAATGATTTGGGAGTGTTTATATACCAAAACGAAATTGATATTCTTACTATTTTAGAAACTTGGCTGAATACCAATATTTGAACAGAAGATCTTTCTATCGATGGCTATGTATTTGTAAGATGTGATCGTGATAATCGTGGAGGCGGAGTGGGAGTTTACATAGGTAAAAACATTAAATTTTCCTTACTTCAAACTATAAATAATGTAATCTCACAACTTTGGCTAAAAATTGATTTATTTGGAGTTAAACTAGTAATAGGCACAGCATACAGACCACCCCATATAAAGACCAAACTCTTTTTAAACGAAATTGAAACTGCTCTATCTATAGTTTTACCTCATTCTGATCAATTGTCTGCTTGGGTGACTTTAACATTAATATGCTCGATCCCTTAAACTCAGCTACGATTTATTTGCAAGAATTTTTAAACACATATAGTTTGTCACAAATAGTTGAACAGCCCACCAGGATAACACAATTAACAGCAACTCTTATAGATCTAATTATAACATCGGATAAGTCATTTATCAAAGAAAGTGCTGTAATTGCCTGTCATCTATCAGATCACGACATGGTATCTTGCAAGGTTGACATTATAGAACCTAGAGTGGAACCTAGAATTACAGCTTTTCGAAATTTCCATAAAATAGATTATAATTCATTTAATGCCGATCTTCAGTAGTTACCTTTTTATCACATGTTTAATCTAAAAGATGTTGATCTTAAGCTTACATATTTTAACGAATGTATTCTAAATTTATTTAACAAACATGCACCGTTAACAGTACATAAACTAAAAAGACCTAGCTCACCCTGGTTGACAGATAATATTAAACTGTTGATGTCCCTTAGAGATAAAGCTAAAAGAAAATTTAGAAAATCAAAAAAATTACATCATTGGGAATATTATAAGACATTAAAAAATTTTACAAATTCTGCCATAAAGCACGAAAAGAAATGTTACTTCAATTTTATTTATTCTAATAAAAATTTACAAACTTTGTGGAAAAAATTAGAACATTTAGACATTCGCAAGTCCAAAAAAACAGAAATTCCTTCAAATTTAGCTGACGTAGATAAAATTAATGACTACTTTATTAATAGCATTCCTAGTATTCAAAATTCACAAGCCTTACCCAAACCGATAGATCTAGGTGCACCGATTGGCGAAGAAGCTTTAAGTTTTCACTTCAGGACTGTAGATACAGAAAAAATCGGTAAAATCATGAACAAAATTAAATCTAATGCAACTGGTCACGATGAAATTAATATAGAAATGCTTAAACTATGTTACCCTTATATTATACCTTATATAACACATATAATAAATTCGTGTATAATTGATTCTGCGTTTCCTAGTTGTTGGAAGATTGCTATAATCAAACCATTGCCAAAAAACAAAAATCCCGCTCAGTTTAAAGATCTTCGACCAATTAGCATTCTTCCAGCATTCTCTTAAATTTTTGAAAAAGTTATCTTCTATCAACTCAACGAACATTTAATAAATAATAATCTTTTGCCAACGGTGCAATCGGGCTTTCGTGCTGGTTATAGCTGTACAACAGCGATGCTTGCAGTAACAGATGATATTCTGTTTTCTGTAGACCGTGGTGATGTTACAATACTAGTAATGCTAGACTACAGTAAGGCATTCGATACTGTCAACCATAAAACACTTCTAGAAATACTTGCACTTATGGGTTTGGATAGAACAGCTATCACATTAATGGGGGATTATTTACAAAATCGGAGTCAGAAAGTGCAAATAGACTCTGATACATCAAATAAGATTGCGGTTTTGCAAGGAGTTCCCCAGGGTTCCATTTTGGGGCTATTGCTGTATTCTATTTATACATCTCCCATTATTAATAATGTTAAACGGTGTAAGTTACATGTCTATGCTGATGACACACAGCTTTACTACTCGTTTAAGCCTGGCGATTTGCGGGATGCGTTGGATATAATAAACTCAGAATTAGAATTTATCTTCAACGCATCTACGCAACTTTCCTTGCAAATAAATCCTAGCAAATCAACAGCATTACTTTTTGGAAAAAAGAGTGTCTGTCAGAACATATCAGACACTTTGCATATTTCTGTTAATAATATAGAAATTCCTGTTGTTGGAAAAGCTAAGAGTTTGGGTTTAATTTTGGATAATACGTTTAGATATAAAGACCAAATTGCGAAATATATTACACAGGCATATATACACCTCAAACAACTTTTCACACATAGGTCCCATTTAAATTCAGATATTAAAAAGAAACTCTGTGACACTTTTGTACTTTCGCAATTTAATTATTGTGCACCTATTTATCATTCTTCTATTGACAATATGACATCAAATAGAATTCAAAAAGTACAAAACGCTTGTTTGAGATTCATTTATGGAATAAAAAAATATGAACATTAACAAGCCTACGTCTATGCTCAGCGGTAGGGTTACTTCAATGGCGTCGGTTTCGGAAGAGGAGGTTGGGCGTTACCCTCAGCTAGACACTGGATTTGATTGGAACAAAGTTTATTATATTTACACTAACTAACATACAAATAAGCTTAGAACTAGGTAACATATATGTACAGAAAAAGAAAAGAAAATGGCGGATGGGCATCCGCAATTGGAAGCGGGTGTGGTCCTTCGGAGGCGGTGCCGGCGGCTTCCTCCAGTGGTTGCAGCGGCGGCGGTGGCGACTGGCGACGGGGCGGCGAGCTGAGAGCAGCGGCGGCGGCAACGTCGGCGGCAGTGCTGATCTCCTTGGCGGAGGCGGCGGTTGGCGGCTTCCTTCGGCGGTTGCAGCGGCGGCGGTGGCGACTGGCGACGGGGCGGCGGGCTGTGAGCAGCGGCGGCGGCAACGTCGGCGGCAGTGCGGATCTCCTGGGCGGAGGCGGCGGCTGGCGGCTTCCTTCTGCGGTTGCAGCGGCGGCGGTGGCGACTGGCGACGGGGCGGCGGGCTTTGAGCAGCGGCGGCGGCAACGTCGGCGGCAGTGCGGATCTCCGGGGCGGAGGCGGCGGCTGGCGGCTCCCTTCTGCGGTTGCAGCGGCGGCGGTGGCGACTGGCGACGGGGCGGCGGGCTGTGAGCAGCGGCGGCGGCAACGTCGGCGGCAGTGCGGATCTCCTGGGCGGAGGCGGCGGCTGGCGAAAGTGGCTTTCCCAAAGACGGCAGGCAGCAGAGTCCAATGCGTAGGATTGGCTCTAAGTCCACGAGGGTGATAGGCTCTGGAGAGGCTGGAGCTGCTAGCTGGTCCTGGAAGCTGAAGTGGCTCGAATCCCAAGTCCCACGAAGACGGCAGACAGCAGAGTCCAGTAGATGAAACGGCTGGTGGTCCTGGAGCTGAAGTGGCTGCTGGTGGTCCTGGAACTGAAGAGGCTGCTGGATTGACCCGCCGAGGCAGAGTTGATGCTGGTCCGACTCTCCTGGCTGAGTGATTTCTTACTGCCAGCGTCTGACTATTTAAAGGAGCCAGTCCTTTGTCCAACGCGATCTCGACGCTCATTGGTCGAAGTAGAAGGGATGTTTTGCCCGATTTCGATATATTTTGAAATTATAGCATTTAATTGAGCGGCGTGATCAATTATCGACTTGGTTTGAGTCGCAATCAATAGTTGATGAAATGCCGATTCTAACGACACCCAATTTGCTATGTTTTGAGTAAAAATTAGCTCAACTTGGAATTTTTAATGCAATGTTCCGCGTAAAGCTTAATTAAGTATTATTCTTATGGCGTGTGTTAAAAAGTTTATTATGCTTTGATCGGTTGCGCGCTATTTTTATAAGATTTTTGAGACCAATTTCGCTTTTCTGGGACGCTTCCTTCCGTTAATTAAAATTTAATTTGTAATCTGCATCTTTGCCCGCTGTACTCGGTCGTGGCCCCTGATTTCTTCGTTACAATATGCCTTTCCTCGGGCCGCTGAACTCTCGGCCGCTCTCCCGGGCGCGTGTTTGGCTGCCTGATGGAAAAATTGCTTTTTCTCCACCTGTATATGTGCTAGCGCTCTGTGGTTTGTTTTAATAGGTAGCGGTTAATTTTTCCTATCTTCTGGTATCCTTTATGTGTGATTAAAACAGAGCGCACTCTGTTTTAAGGGCGTTTTAGTGAAAAATTCTTAATTTAATCTGCAAACATTCGTGAGGCGTATTTCGCTGGCTGTCACCTTTCTTGGCCGGCCGGCTCCAATAAAGTTTATGGTTGCAATCTTGCTGCACTTTAGAAATTCGTTGTACGGACACTTATTTTTATGATTTTAGGGTTTTGAAAAATACTTTTGCGTAGGATCGCGGCGGTTTGTTAAGCAGATGTAATATTCTTTGTTCTTCTGGCGCCTTTCGGGCGGCGTATGTTTTCTTTGTTTTTTCGATCTGTTTAACGGTTCATATCAACATATTTCACATAAATTATTGGACGCTGAATGGTTGTCCATGAAGAATAGACGCATTTTGCAGTGTTTATGTCTTTATCATAAAATTCTACTTTTCAAAACCCCTCCTTATTTATATAATAAAGTAACGTATAGAACAGATATACATAACCTGACTACTAGATTTCGTGGACTTATTTCACCTTCACTTCACTCAACTGCTATTTTTGAAAGATCATTTTCTTATCAAATATATTCCGTGTATAATAACATACCTTGCCCATTTAAACGTTACAGTCTTGCAAAATTTAAATATGTAATTCATGCTCAATTGGCTTTAAAACAGAGATCAATTTAAATATAACCTCCTTCAAATTTCAAATTAATAATAAAGTAGTTCTGGTCTGTAAACACTTCCAATAATGTGAGTTAAATATATATTAATATTATATTTTACTATATTTTTTTTACTACTCATATGTTTGTATTACAAATAAATAGATATTAGGTTAGAGTAAATTCTTTATTTGGAGCACATCTAATAATATTTAATAATATTTATCTTTTTTTTTCATCTTAGCATTAGGCATATAATATAATTTTGTTTTTAATTTTATGTCAAGGTTTAGATGGTAGAACAGATAAGGATTTGGCCTTATCTGAATCTCGCCTTGTGGTTGAACACTATATATACGTACACATATATTTATATTTTTACGTTTATTGTTATTGCTGTTACAAATGTGCTCAATAAAGGTTATTATTATTATTATTATTATTATATTATGTAGTCCCATACAAAATGAAAACAAAACACAGAAAACGAAAAAACCTAGATATCGCCTTGAATTTATTAAAACTAAGACTGCCGAGAAAAAGAAATTAAGTAACGCTAACAAACCATCAAAGCTGTAAGTAATAAAAAAACTACATTGAACCATATTGCAACTGGAAGGTCTATTCGATCAGCTACAGTAAAACCGACTATTTCCTGCTGATAGTTTCAAGACAAATTAAAGGTCCACAAAAAGTAGAACCGTCCAGCAGGACAAGCGATGTGCCAGGGATCATCACTAGGAGGCCAATACATTTGATGAAAAGCTAGACAATGCATTTACACCATTACCTAAAATAATATTGCTAGAGGAAGAGAAACCAATTCTACATTTTCTAAATGTTCCATTCCAAATGGACCTCCCAATTAAATTTTTCCATAATCTATAAGGCTTTTAACTCTAACACACTTCGTATTATGATCTAATAACTGATACAATACTCAGAGTGCTACCACAAGGAAGCATAAAAATGCTGAGTATTACATTTTATGCTATGTATTAGGATTCATCAGGTGTTGTTCTACCGCCTTTATTGACACATGGTAGGTATGACTGTCTGATTTTTAGAATATTACCGGGTTCGCAAAGTGCTTATATCTTATCTTCACTTGCGTAGAAAATTAACGTGGTTCAAACATATTTCAAATAAACGTCTCCAGTTGGGTCATACATACTTATCGATGTTGAACAAACCCCTTCTTTACAACGTGATCCTGAAACATGCCTGAGCTCATAGCATCCAGCTGTGGAAAGCTGCCAGGGATGTCAAACATCAACAAACTCCAGCGCTTGCAGTCAAAACCATTAGATAGCATCTTTAATGAGTCCATGGTATGTTCCTAATTACAATATTTATTGGGAACTGAATTTGGCTACCATTACACTAAGAAGGTACATCAAAACCGTCTACGGTATTTTACTAACATCCTGGCCAGGGATATTCTCATAGCACCCTAATAAAAGAACGTAACGGAACCTGGCGGTTTATTCAACTTTTATTCCACTATATTTTATGCCTCGTTTGGTAACTCATTGCCAAGGTTCTGTTGTAGATTGCACCTAAAGAAAAAATATGTAGTCACCATAAGTTTTACGAACAGAGTGTTGGAATGATTGTAATTTGCAATTTGTGCTAATAATCTAAAATTGGTGATGCCTCGGCTCCGTCGGTCCCTGTCGCAACTGCAACACATTTGATTTTGAGGGCGCCGAGTGGTCTCAAACGGGGACGATAAGCCCTGGAGTGAGAAATTTACTTGGATTTGCGGTTTACAGCAGGCTTTCGAATTCGTTGGAAGCCGCGCTCCATAAAGAGGATTCATTTACGGAGGCGCCAGAGAAAGTTTGCCGCGTTCGCTCGATCGGTGCTACAGTGGCATCAGGGGATATCAGCAGAATTTTAGGAGCAATTATTATCTTCAAGGGCTCCCGGAGAAGTTTTTTTCGTGCATCCAGTCACCACAACAGATGAACGGAAATTCGGTTCAGAATTTTTAGGAAAGATTACAGTGTGCACTGACCAGCAGTACAGTGTCTTCAAGGGATATTTACTGGTTTGGGTAAAAAAGTTCCTGCACCACGCTCAACCAGTGCTGATGCGTATTTGCCTTGGATTCCTTCTTGAGCTCGATTATTCTGGTCTAGAGGAAATTTTAGATTAGGTGAAGCAAAACTCCCAAGCTCTCAGACTAGATCGAACAAGGGGGCATTCCAAAGACTTTTCTGACCACAACTTAGAAATGAAAGAAGGGGAACTCGAACTTTGTCTTCCTGTACGAATTCGTGCTTTTTATATGTTTCGCGTCTCCTTCTTTCGAGGAAACTCACTGGGTAAGGCAAAGTGAGAGAAAGTATTAATGTGCCGTGCATGGAGTCGCGCACAAAAAGTACTAAAGTTTGAATAAACTGTGCAAATTACAAGCATTTAAAAATATTTGCCTTATAAATCGGCGTAGGAGCAAACATGATCCGCTAGAACTACTTCAATTAATGTGCCATTCTGTATTTTGTTGCAACAAATACCATTGATTTTGTTTAAAAAATAATAAAGACTCGTTGCAGATTGTCAGCAGGCTTTGATTGGCATTTCTATTACTCTCTCTATTGTTCTCAATGTTGAACTTGAGTATTGACTTAGTATGTGGTTTCCTATGAGTACATTTTTGTTTTTTTCTCTTGATTACTACCATTACCACTGTCTCTTCTTTACTGTTTTCGGATTTCTGGCTTGTAGGGTTCGTGTCCACAATGTCGCATTTAATTTTTTTGGTGGTTGTGTGCAGCATAGAGCTGCATCTTCTGTTTATTATTGTACTTACTGTTTCTATATTTTTTCCGGTATGCATAGACCTCTCTTTATCCTTACCCTATGTGTGACGCATCTCTTAGGTTGTCTATGTTTGTTTATTCTAGTTGCAATAATCTTGTCAGTGTGTTTGATTTTTTTTCTTTAAATTGTATCCGTTTAACTATTTCCGAGTGGCAATCAGTTCCAAAGTCTAAAAAAAAAAAGAAAAAAAAAGAAGAAAACAGCGGTAGTATTGGAGTGCGGAAACCTCTCTAGTGTATTTATTTTGAACACCGTTGAGTTAATGCTCCCATACAGTTTTAATTGATGAAATTAGTTTGCTTTATACTAATTCGTACTTCCCATATGTGTCCCCCCCCCCCCCCCCGTAAAGTATTTCAGTAAATAAACCAAACAGATGTATAACTCCTCATCTCTAATATCAACTGACACTTAAGTAAGAGATTTTGTTAGTATTTCAGGTTAAAAATTGCATCTTGGATACTATTTGATGTTCTGAATCTATATTGGATCTCTATTAGCTATTCCTTTAGTCGTAATTTTTTTAGGCACCCGATGTATTTCAGCATTTTCGATTTTATATAGTCGAGGAGTTGCACCCTAAAACGATGGGTGAACACTGCCCTGGAAACCTCAAACTTTCGGCAGAATATGGCGTGAATAAGGACCAGGCGACGGACCTTAAGGTTACAAAATACATTAACAATATTGAAAAAAATGAAGGGCACCAGTTGTTATTTACAACAAAAAACATGTTCAACTAACAATTCACTTTAGCACCTTGTGCTTCACAATCTTGGAATAAAGAAAACGAACAGGTTTATAAAGGTTATATGAACAGTTACAAAAATAATATCAATAGCAGTAGAAAGTAGATTTAATAATAACTAAGTAGTATCACAAATTAATATTAAGCATTTTAAATATGAGCGGAAGGATCAATAATGTCAAGATGTAACAATCAAATCATTTAAGTCTTAGTAAAAACCTTGCGTCTTATAGCAGAAAAACTGTTAACAAACTGCATTTGGTACCAACTCCAAAAATAATGTGTCAACCACCACAACTTTAGCAAAAGTGTTCTTGGATGCCATGCAAACACTCTAGCGGTTACGCTGACAAAATCAGTCCGATTACAGGCTATAATAAAACTTCTAAAATATTAACATGAATTGAATAGCCTTACTATCGAGTTCAAGCAAAAAAAAACTCCCACAATAACTTACACACACTCTGAGCACGATTTCAGTAAAACCCTGATTGCGGTCGCTACTGCGACGAATAACATAGGCTAAAACATAGGTTATTCTCTATGCCAATTTTTCTGAGCTTTCTTCCATTGTTGTTGTTTTACATGATTTCCATTGCAGTATTTAGGCTTGCCAATACTACTGTTGATACCTTCTATAGTCAACACAGCTCTGGTCATTACTTTCTTCCAGTTAAGTCCAGAATTTACCTTTTTCTTCTATTTTATCATTTTCATTAGGTTCACAGGCATAGATTTTGGAATTTTGGGTAGAGGGTCAACCAAGTTCATGCATAGTTAGGCCTTAAGGTGAGCTCTTTGTGCTAACTCCAAGTCGCGTGTGCGTATATCTTTTGTCCATAGGTTTCTCTCAGACAGGTCTTCAAAGGAAAGCGACCTTAATCATTGCACCCTAACGTCGAATGGTCACGGGCTTAGCAGCGATCCATGAATTCCAACTGAATACTTGCTTATCGTAAACCTAGCACTCTACCCACTGCACCATCAAGGTGGTGTCCTCATAGAGTATGATTAAAAATCTGGTGTGATACACGCACAAAACTCCTTAGTTTAATCAATTAACGAAAATGCTAACAATTAGAACTACTCAAATACAAACGATACATACACCAGCTTATCAACACAGTATTTTACATTAGTTTCCAAAACTATACATCTAAAAATAGCGGAAACTGAAAGCAACAATCGTCGACAAGCTCACGAATGTGAACGTATTATTAATATAATAGATAATAATTGAATATGGCAATAAATCATTAGAAAATATTGTTACATATTTTGTTTAATGTGCAGAACTTATAGTTACTATCCGGTTCATTATACGAGTAGTATGTAATAATATCGAATCGATTTCTGTGTGGGCGTAAATGTGTAATAATGTCTAAATTTTATATGTGTTAGCTGAAATTGAGTCGCTGATGGGCTGAGCTAATTTTCACACTGGACCCAAACAGCTTAGGTACTGAATTTAGTATAGCTGCATCTCTAGGCCACAGAATGTCGTTATTATATATTTAGATGCTGTTTATTTTGTTAAAATCCTTAGGGTTGCATTTTATATTCCCTATAATAACGCACCATGAGCAAATTATTTGTGGTTTTTTAAAGATTTGCAAGAGCTTTATACGATTCTGAGCATAGTGCAGGTATTGTGGTATCATCGAGATGTATGTATGTATAATCTGTAACCTCATTTACTTTGCGGTGTAGAGGCTGGTGCTTTATGCGCTGGCATCTGGCGGTACAATGCTCAACTTACCTCGGATTCGGGATACAGAGTTGGAGCGCGCTTTGGTGCTTTCGCAGCAACCATTGTGTGAGTTGTGTGTCTTGGTAATGTGTTGACCTTGTTACTCTATCTCTTAGATCTGTGGTTCTGAGTAGAGCACAGTTAATTTGGTGCCCAACTGTGAATGGTCTCACTGAGCCCGATTCTAATCGCCAAGGATACGGAAAAATTCCGACCCCAGCGGGATTCGAACCGAGGACTTGCTTAAGGCAAGCCTGGCGCTTACCCATCTGCGCCACGCAGCTTCACCAGTTAAAAATCTTAACAAGCAAAGGCCGGGTGACAGAACCTTGTCCTACGCCTGGTTTAAGGTGCTTAACAAATTGATAGTGCAATGACTTAAAAACGGCGATAATTTGTCTGTAAGTTTGTGCCACAACTTGTAGTGCTTGTAAACGCTGTGGGGAGCTGCTGCAAATCGGTCTAAAGGTAATCACTATTAACTGTAAAATCTGCCATAAAGTTATCATAGTTCAAGGACCTTACTTTACGGCATTATTGCAATTTAGCTCATCATAGTAGCAGTAGCAAAACATAAATAATATAACTTAAAATAGCAAATATAAACGAATATAATTTTAAGAACTTATACAGAAGATTAAAAAAGAGAAACCATTAGTTGTTTAGCTATTATACGTTTCGATTTGTAACTTTCGTGGCTTCTGATTTAAAAACGTTGACGTTGTCGTGAAATATATCTGCATTGTGGAAGTGATTTGCAATTCTTGCAATTCTGTGCAAGGGTGAATTAAATTCATAATTTGTGAGATAGATAGGTATGTGAAAGGTAGTATGTCTAAATATAAGAGTTGAATTGACCATAACAATAATAAAAAAGAACAAAGAGCAATCCGGAACAGGATCACTGCATTATGAAGTTATTTATTTAAAAAAAAATAGAAACCAGCAAAGATGCTACAAAAAACTGGAATACGTCCAAAACTGTACGAATATATGTAAAGGGGAATAAAACGACTGCCCCAATTACCGGATAATTACTGCTAAAGAATGATGCAAACGCTGCACAAAATCTTGCCTGGAAATGCCGCCAAAGTTGAACGACATTTGCGGGCTTCAAATGAGGTTCGTAACTCGAAGACGTAAGCAAACTAATAGCTCCACAGGATGTTGCTGGAAATTGTATTGCGTGTAAAACCACGCGATGTGACTGCAAACCGTTTAGAGCTGCGTCGCCGGAATGATAAATAATGAACAGCGGCAGTTCAAAAGATTTCTGTGAGCAATTGACAGTAATCAAAGAGGAAGATCAGCAACAACCTATTCACAAGGTATCAGGCAAACCATTGCAGATCCAGCCATAAAAGAAAATGACTGGAAGATAGAAAGAAACGGCAGTCAAAATCAGGAATGCGGCAATAACTGTAGGAACCTTACTATAATATATACAGAGTGTTTCTAAAATAAGGATACATACTTTCCAGAAGAAATAAGATTTCACCAAAGAAACGAAAAGAAGCATATTTAAGGCTATCGTAGAAGATGCAGTATACCTTGATAGAGAAAATAGAAAAGGAAAAGCACAGCGATGATATGGACACGTCCAGTAAAGAAAGATTGGTCTACGAAAATGCTACACTGGCACCAGCGAAAGAGAAGGAAGACTATGAGACTGTTAGCAAATAATTTTTTTAAAACCAGTCACTTACTAATAGTATCTGTCTGATTTCACTATTCGCAAAATATGACCTCTAGAGTATGACCCATAAGAGTTTAGTTATTATTTAAAATTAAAATTAATTGAGAAACATAGCTACATAAGGCAGTCGCTAATATGCTTACTTTTCTTTTTAAAAATTTGCATGTCTATTACCTATTCCTTCAATAGGGAATTGTTTTCCCCTTGTCGCTGACTGATTGATTGATGCCAATATTTTTTTTATATACGCTTGTACGTATATAGAAGTATTTAAAATTTACAATTATGCATGTGGCAGTTTACTGCAGTAGGAAAAGTCTTCGAGTCAAATCTCCAATTAAATATTAATCCTTTGAATATCCAGTCGATTTTAATAATTGCGTAACAAAAACCAATGGAATAAAGTATTTTAAACATTTTTAAGTTTAATTGACAGTTTAGACACTTTGTACAACCTTTAAACGCGAAAAGGTGATCCAGAGACAATCGAGCAAAGGCTTTATGTGACTGATATGGGAGTTATCGTTTCGTAAATGTATCTGTTTGGAAAAACGATTGCCGTGCTAATTTTAGACATGTTTTTATTTTTGTTTCGTCGGATATACTCAGCTCCCCAAAGCGCAGTCTATTAATATAAAATTCCAATCTCCTTTCGTGTCCCCGCATGGGGTATAGTTAATGTGACTTCTGTATTGTCCCAGTATGTATCGTGTAAAACAACGCTCATAGTGGACAAAGCCTTGTAGGAAATCTTTGGGCTACCGCTGTCTATTCGTTATAGAAAGAGTTCCTAGAAACTGTTGTGGTTGCTCTTTGTTGATGCCACAGCTGCAAGCTGACATGCTTCAATGTAATGTTATGGATGTTATCTTAATAGTGTTGTAAATTTACTGCTTGATTGACAATTGTAAAGCGCAGTGCAGCCTTACGTATTTTGAAGTCAAATAACCTATTTCAGAAATCGCGCAACACGGTAGGTACGTCCATATTGCCTATCGGCAGGGAATGCTTCCAGTACACCACCGGCAGGCAAAACACTAGGTGGAACCTTTAAATCAGTACCCTTACCTCTCCAGGTGCAATCGTCTCGGCTATGGCGAACGCCCAGCTACCGGACCCCCTTAAAGTTGTTAGCTGTCGTAAACCAAGCCCCCCCCCTCCCCCGGTAGCAATATAATGTTAATATACCGACAATACGGAGAGAAAAGTTCATTACTAGAAGCATTCTAGGTGGAGAAAAAGAATTGTAATGGTAATAATACTACAAAAGTATTGGAGAATTAAATTATTTATTATTAAGAGTTCAGTATACAGTCATATTAACGGAAGTGCAAAAACATTAAAATCACATATGTTGCTTTTTGAGCTGTCTGAGATGGTGATGTGATTCAAGATGATATTAAAGGTTTTATTAAAAATGTAGGCCTTTCGGTTTTAGTTTCTGAATTTTTGCAATTCTTAAAAAATACATTTTTAAATTTTGTCAAATATCGCAGTTCCGAAAAGTAATAGAAATTAGAGATATTTCCTTCCAAGAGTCACAACTCTGCTTGGATATTAGCGGATCTTGTGCTATTATTTTTAACCATTATGTATATTTATTACTAATAACACAGCAGTCAGGAATTGGACTTCGGCAACAATTCCTCATACGGTACCTTCGAAAAGATATTGCTGATGTAGCTCCTGAAAACGTCTTCGAGCACCTTCTCATAACCAGTCTCGACATCTTCAAATACGGATCTCCAGTTTTCATTAAACAAGTTATGCAGCTCCCTGCTCAACCTCTCATCGCCGTTAAAGAGGTTCCCGAAATAAAACACGACTTTACCAGGGTCTATGTTTATGTCGCACTCCTCAACAGTCATGAAGCTTTTGCCTTTTTTTTCGATCGTCTTCCCAGCGAGGTGGACGTATCCAGTGACGTTTTCTGAAAATTGAGATGATCAACAAGTCAGGATTTTGGCTAGGCGACCTTACGTAAGGTGACGTTGCATCTCCCCGCACCAGTGACAGGCACCAATAGAATGCGACCGTCGAACTCGTAGTCGGCGTCGATCCTGTACTCGGGAGAAGACACGTTTAAGTCCAGCCGGAAGCTTTGGTCCGTGAACGTCGCTCTGAAACGTCAAGTTAAGATAGTTTCTTAGGCAGTTCTCAAATCTTACTCGACGCTCTCCATTTTCGTTTGGGTCAAATGGTGCACTTCAAAGTTCTTGTAGCGTTGAACCGCAGTGACTGCCCCCTTTCCCTCGCCAATGGTTACGCTGGGTATAATCAGCGGCTCTATAGACGGGGCGTGCAGTTCTGGAATTCCTGAAAGACGTTGGGCAGGCGTAATTAAGAGGCGAAAAAATATATTAATAAAAAAATTTATTTATCACACCTTTAATCAAATTATAGATATATATATATATATTTAATTGCTTTGCAATGATTATACATGTATAATTATGATGAACTATCTGCAAAAATTATATAGCGTATAGATTTATGCGAAACTCTCCATAGAACGATATGTTTTATCGGATCTTTTTCCACTGTCTAGAGTGTAGGTATATCACACAACGTTTCGTGGTTCAAACCCCGGGGAAGGCACGAGTTTACGTAGAAAAATGTACAATATCAGTCTTTCTCAGGACTAACCAGGAACACCTGAAGACGGGAGTAGATAAAAACTCCCGAAACATTGTGTGATATACACCCTATACAGTGAAAAAAGTCCGATAAAACATATCATAATAGACCATGCCAAAAAATGACATTCAGAGAACATCTCCATAGAACGCAAAAAAACCAAACACAAAAAGATACTAGGCTCAAGTTTTATAAAACAAAGACGATGCAACGCTACTATATGGCAGTGAAATATGAATAAAATCAGAGAAGTTAAGATATTTTATGTAATTGCAATGTAAACAGTAATAAAAGTATTAAATCCATTGGTAATGAGATGCAAGAAGCAGTAATTACACGGATAAAGGCACGCATAAGCAAAGCATATTTTAGAGGATTGGAATTTGAAGTTTGAGTAAAGTAATATAATTAAAATGATAGGTTTGGGCATATTTAAAGCCAGGCCAAACCAAATTAATTGACACAAAAGGTTTGTTATGTGCATACTGAATGAGCGTAGTGATTAATAAAAGTACAGAGCAGTGAAAAGGCAAGCAATCTGAAAGGTAGTTGCAAAGCAAGATAAGGATAAAATAGAAATTGCAATGAGCAGTCCAGAATTAGACAACGGAAGAGAAGAAAAGCAAGTGACGTGTAAAAACTGTGAACTCGAATACCAGTGCATTAATAAAAACAAAGTGCAAAAGCAGAGCAGTGATTTACAAAACATGTGTGTGTAACGAGAAACAACAATGTTAGCTATAAGCAATAAAGACAATTTTTAGATTTAAGAAAATGTTGATATTAAGAACTATGTAATCAAACTTTACTCCGTTTATGTGTATTTGTTATGAAAATTAATTTTTATTTAACATAAGCAGATCAGGGTATCATAGCACCGTGATGCCTTTTTGTTGAATAATGAGAAGAACAATTGAAATAAATTAGAATCCGGTTGCCCCAAAATTTGTGCCCCATAAAATTAATGTTTTACACCAATAAAAAGTGTTATACCCATAAGAAAAAGTATACAATTGTTTTATATTTATCGCCGTGCACCTGTGGTATCGTTTGTGGCAAGTTCGGCAACAAAAATTTCATAAATTTTTCCAATCCGATCTTCGATTGTGAACAGCAGCGACCACCTTAAAATTTCGACCATCGATTCCGGCCCAATTAAGCTGTGGATCCCAGAGGTCAGTTTTAAAGCACATCAGAGAGGTTTGGAAAAAGCATATAATTGAGTGTTGAACTCCGAGAATAAAGCGTGCAAAAAAATCATGTCGCATTTCCAAGAGTCCAGCTAAGCCGTAATTTTCATAATCAGCAACGCGTCATCAGATTTTGCGAAATTGGCGGATTTTCTAGCAGTCCAAACAAGTGAATGGTTGGCGTCTATTTGCGTGACACTTATAAACAAATTCGTGGCGGTTTGTTGCCAAGCGCGATAATTAAATCAATTTACCTAAGGTTTCCTTGCTTCCAGTCACGAGTTAAACTACTCAAATAAACGCTGGTTTGCATTTCCAACGTTTTGTGTTAAATGTCAATTTAAGAGGTTGTGAATAATATGAACTAGAATCGCACATATAGATTACTAATTTATGAATATACTAAAATTCTGAACCTAACCTGAGATTAAGCAGTTTTGTGTTTTGCCGAGAGCTGGTCTAGATACACTTGCGTGCATAGAAATCGGCCCGGTGTACACTTTTGACTTTAACTATATTTTTTTTAGAAAGTATTCATCAGATCAAAACAAAATATACGCTGTTTGAAAGACAATTCAATATGCTTTAATATGCGTTAAAATTTATCAAGAGTGCTTATCGTTTATATGCGTAACAACCGGTAAACAAATGAAACGTATTTATGTGGTGGTTATAAGGAGAATAACAAACTTGTGAAAGATTGAAATCATTGCCTTTGAAATTGAAATTTGCACATTATTTGTTTTTTGTAATTTGATTAGTTTTCAAGTGTGTTAGTGCAATGCATACTACACCGGAAAAAGCCGCCCAAGTAATTGCCTTAATCGACAATGGGCATAGCCAGCGAGCTGTTGCTCGACAACTGGATATGACACGCGCAGCGGTTCGAAGAGTGTGCCAACGTTATGAGGAGACTGGATCCTTTCATAGGCGACCGGGAACAGGCAGAAAGCGATTTACAACGGCTCGTGATGACCGCTTTATTGTGTCAACAACATTAAGAAATCGTCACCTTAATGCGGTTCAAGTGCAACAACAGCTCCGTGAAATACGAGGAGTGGCTATTAGTCAGTGGACCGTAAGACGAAGACTGCAAGAAAGTAACCTGACCCCTAAAACGCCTGCGATTGGTCCAAAACTTACCCTAGCTCATCGTCAAGCACGCCTGCGTTTTGCACGGGATCATCTGAATTGGACAGTGCAACAGTGGGGGTCTGTTCTGTTCTCAGATGAGACCAGGATATGCCTCTATGGTAGCGACCGAAGAAGAAAAGTGTACCGGAGACCAAGAGAGCGATTTGCAGAATGCTGCATTGAAGAGCGGATTGCTTATGGAGGTGGTTCCAGAATGATCTGGGGTGCAATTTCTATGGGAGCACGAACCGACCCTGCTTTCATCCGTAGGGGAGACCGTGGTCACGGGAGAGGAGGTTTAACGGGTGCTAGGTACATCGAGGAGATTTTAGCAGTTCATGTGGTAGCTTACGTGGACTACATTGGAGACGAATTTCTTTTTATGCATGATAAAGCGAGGCCGCACACTGCAAGAATCGTACAAGATTACATTACAGAAGTCGGTTTTCGGGTTATGGAGTGGCCAGCACGCAGTCCCGACCTAAACCCGATCGAACATTTATGGGATGAACTGAAACGAAGAATTCGAGGTAGACTTCGTACCCCAACTTCGATCCCAGAGCTTATGGTTGCAGTAGAAGAAGAGTGGGTTAACATCCCACAAGAAACAATAGCGAACTTAATTCGATCTATGCCTAATCGCATGAGATATGTTATTAGGGCAAGAGGGGGTCATACCCATTATTAAAAATTACGTGTTAAGTTAGATAATTGTCAATAACCATACTTCATTTCGAAATAAAAAAAAATAATTTGTTTCATGTATTAATTTCACTATGTTAAGCCTAAGAAGCCGACATAGATTTTAATAAATGTTAACTCATATTAAAGCATATTAAATTGTCTTTCAAACAGCGTATAGTTTTTTGATCTGATGAATACTTTCTAAAAAAAATATAGTTAAAGTCAAAAGTTTACAGTGGGCCGATTTCTATGCACGCAAGTGTATTATTGCAGTTCAATAAAATATAAAGAGGGAAATCAACCATTTTATTTGTATAGTAGTTAATACACTTCATTTTTAATTAGCCTGAATTACTGACAGGCAAAGGTAGCACAATATAAATTAACCTGAGAATTGTGGTGATTTGCCCTATTTTAACTTATTAAATTTTGTCCAAAAAATAAACAAACACGCAGTTCATCGCAATATATCTAGAAAAATGGGACTAATATGTCAACTAGATGGGAGAATAACGAATACACAAACAAACCATGACATACCAGCTAGAAGAGGAAAGAGAACTTGGACATCCCAGAAAACGGTGGGATGGCGTATGGAAGTCGAAATAAGTATAAATACCTAAATCTTTAAAGGGAGACTACAAAGACAACGACAGTAAAAGATGAGTACAAGCACCATGTAGAAATCGACAAAGCGATGTGTTAGCAGCAACTCTATTCAATATAACTCTTGCAACATAGCAAAAAAAAAAATAACATATCTAGAATTGCTAAAAAGAAAAGGCTGACGACTTGGTATAATTTAAAGAAGAAAGAAGGTGGAAGACTTTGAAGACATATTGGCAATAATGGACGAAGGGTCTAAAACGAGTGAATTGAAGATGCCTCTGTAAAGTACCACAATATAGAAAGCCATATCATAAATAATCTTTCATTAGAACTGCAGGATGACCAGTAATCTACCTAGCAAGATAAATTTGCAGACCCCTTAACACGGTGGCTATAATTATTGCGAAGAGGTGAAAACCATCACTTACTATTAATTAATATTACCACCAGGTAGAACTAAGATTACCAGCCAGCTAGTCGCTATAGTTCATGCTCAACTTTGTTTGCCAATTTGGTTACATTTTACAAAGAGTAAAATATGTAAAAATAGACATCCAGCTAACAAAAACCATAATTGCAAAAATGGTATAACAATTAATTATCAACGCTGAAGAGTCTACAATGTTTGGTAGGTGATTGCCAAGGTACTTCTTTAAATCGCGAAATATTCTCTAAATGTGGTCACATTCATTCTTCCTATATGAAGAGGTATCTACTCCTTATGTTAACGAAAATTTATACCATGAAAATAATAATAGTGCTGTGCAACGTTTCTTCTTATGTAAGTTTTAATAATTTAAATATTTATAATTTGCATTGCAAGGTTTCAGTGCTTTATGCGTTATATGACTAAGGTGGGAATCATGCGATGCGCGGCTCTTTTTTACTACGCAGTTGTTACTCTTCCTACAGCACGTTGTCTCGTTTAATGGAGGCCCAAAACCTTATGAAAGCATACACAATTCAGTCAGAAAAGGGAATTCGACTCCTCTTGCCTCCAGTTGAAGAAGCCTAACTTTCAGGCGAGGCTGAGCACCCGACAAGTTCAAGCCCTCCCGCCAGCGAAGACTCGAAACGTGTCTAACCACTGTTCGTACATTTCCGTAAGATCTACGTGACGCCGTCTCGGTGCACTAGCCACATTTTACCGACTTTTCCGAGCTTAGACTCCTCTTGCCTCCAGTTGAAGAAGCCTAACTTTCAGGCGAGGCTGAGCACCCGACAAGTTCAAGCCCACCCGCCAGCGAAGACTTTAAACGTGTCTAACCACTGTTCGTACATTTCCGTAAGATCTACGTGACGCCGTCTCGGTGCACTAGCCACATTTTACCGACTTTTCCGAGCTTAGACTCCTCTTGCCTCCAGTTGAAGAAGCCTAACTTTCAGGCGAGGCTGAGCACCCGACAAGTTCAAGCCCGCCCGCCAGCGAAGACTTTAAACGTGTCTAACCACTGTTCGTACATTTCCGTAAGATCTACGTGACCCCGTCTCGGTGCACGAGCCACATTTTACCGACTTTTCCGAGCTTAACTTGTGCTCCTGAAGGTATCCGAAACCCGTAGTATTAACGTAGGCGCCGTCTCGATGCACTAGCTGCATGTCTTTCCGAAAGTTTCACATATATAATCCCCGTTCGTAATAACTCCGAATTTCACCGTAGTGTTAGTCCAGGATATGCCGTCAACATCCCCATCGAGCCCCGTATACGCATTATGTGCCTGGAAAGCGAATGCAATAGCAATTTGAAATTTGAAAGCAATATTTGTCTTCAAAGCTGATTTTTGGCTAATTAAACGCCTCTATAGATTCTCAAATAAACCCATATGATCCCAAGGCCAGGCAGAATTAATTTTGTTTTAATTTCAATATAAAAGCGGCCAATTTGAGCATATTGCAGACGAGTTAACGGGTAATGCCACCTGCCGAAACTAGCGGAAGTCTTCCCGTGTCAGGTAAGCTGCAGCCAGACAAGGCGCATGTTGGTTAAGAAATGCGTTTGGAGATTTGAAATATTAATCACATACTGTACAGATGCATTGTATTTGATAATTATTTTGAGTTGTGCTCTTAAAAACCAGTAGATGTCTTGTTTTGACTGCTTTTTTTGAGTGTAGTCCACGGACCTTGGCATGAGCTATCTAGGACATCAACTTAACGGGGAAAGGGGAATAAACCACCCCGTTGCGTCACAGCTGTACAATATGTATGGACACAGAACAAGAAGAATTAGAGAACAGTGCTGACCGAAACTAGAACGAAGCGAAGTTTATTGTCTGTTTATGCAAAGGATAGAGCCAAGTGGTAGAAGCATGTTCCTCCATGAAACGTCTCATTTTATTAAATTATATTCGACAAGATTCGATTTTTTGATAATCAAATTGAACTCGATTTTTATTCAATTTGATATTTCAGTTGCTGTAGACGTCGGCGACGCCGGCGCCGGTGCCGTTTTAGATAAGAAAATACGTTCAACACGAAGTCGCTACCAGTAACTAGACCGTTTTTTGCTCGTTGTTTAGGAGCTTGACATTTACATAAGCGGATTAATACGACTAGCCGCTAATGCCTTAATGGAGACTGATGAAAACATATTATCCACATGTGTATCGCAAGGGGTTGTTTATTAGGGGCTAAGTATAGAATTTTCAGCAGTCATTGCTTGTTCTACCAAAGTCGTTTCAATTGTAAATGCTGAACAAGTAAGCAATATGCTATATTATTTTAATAAAACTCGAGAATTTTGATAACGTAGTGGAAAATATATTTATAAAGTCGACGATTATATTCTCCTAAGCCATCGAACGAATTTAATTGGAAAGAGGGTATGTTATAACGTCTGTAAACAGCTAATTTTATCAAGAGACAAAGAAACAGCGCGACGTATCAAACACGAGCAAATGAAAATCAAAATGTTTGGAGCTTCAATAATAAGTTAGGAAAAGTTATCGATGGACTAAATAGGTAGAATATAGATACAGTAGTACCTACTGTCCGAAATAACGAAGAGGGACAAAGACACCGATGCCAGAAAGAACTGGTTTCATCTTTGCAGCGATTCCAAGGAATTGTATTAGCATATCAGGTGTCCACTCTAATTATAAGACTTCCAAGAAATTTGTTACTGTCTTGGGTATATATAAACTATAGTATCTCTGTTCCGCCCACTTGTTGGGTTTTAAAATAATTATCTTTAAAACGGAAATCAAATAAATGTCTTCAACAAAAACGTAATGTTTAAATTGTTTGAAGGCGATGCTTATCTGAAGGTGGCTCTGATTAAATTCAAGTGCAGGCCACACACATTATTCGCTGATGAAGCAAATTCCTTCTAGCATGGAAACGGTCGCAACTGAACGTAATCTCGTCGCGTTGACCAGAAGGCAATTTACCTGGAACTTCGCGCCGTATTCTTGAAAACGGCACGTCTTCCATTGTATCACCCGCTCCTGCCTGGCATAAGGGTGGGAATCCCCGATTGTTTAGCTTAAACGGCGCTTGTCTGAGTGACGTCACAACTCGTGACAAAGGCATTTTTTGATGCAGCGCTTGGCGTCTCCTAACGGATGTTTTACATACACCTCTGAATAGCACAATTGTGTACTCACTGAAAAACCTTGAAAATGCTTACTTGCAACAGTTACAACTATATGTACCATTTAGTAACTGCAAGGATATATTAAACTGCTTCGAATTTGGGAGAATTTGCGTACTACACTTTGGAGCAGCCAGCACTTGCAGCGTTTAGCAAGCGATGCATGCGACTGTCGGCTTCTTTGTTAAATCTGAATGAGTTACAATTTTGGCCGCATAAAATCTCAGATACGGAACCGTTTATCGCTCTATTTTTACGTGTTTTGGGGTTTTAATTGATATATTTTAAGGTTTCAGGTAATTGTCAATATTCTTAACGTAATCTTCAATCAGCCGTTCTTAGTACTGTTGATTTGTCAGACTAGAGAAAACCGTACCACTTGGTTGTGCTGGATCTGTTCTTCGACCTTTTTGGCTAGCACGTGCGTCGGAGCGCCCTTCAGTATTTTAACTTTTACAAGTATGAGTACACTTGATATGACTGTTTGAAATTCTGAAGAAGCGCAGGAGAATCAAAGAAGTAAAAATTTTTAAAATAAGGCTCATGTAGGTATTGAATAGTGACGGTGGCAAAATGTACTCGAGAAACACCTTCTAGGCAGATTTTCTTTTAATTCGCGATTAAATGTGGGGAATTGAGAAATTCCAAGGTTTGATTTTAAATAAAGTTCGACGTTATCAGCGACCACTATTTTAAGAAGAATTGATTGGAACAGACAAGAGACTTAATTTCAGAAGAGGAGACATTTTTAGAAGACCATACAATTGTCTTGTTGTGAATACGACATAACGAGATAATTGTGCGAGGTATTTCTTTCTGTTCGGCCACTGGTCTAATATGCGCAAAGTTCAAGAACATTTCAATGTATTTTGCACAGGTTGACCTTTTACGCATAATCACTTTTTAACCGCAGGCAGTTAGTGTCCGCTTCCTAATTGGTCTATCTTGACGGTTATCGGCCAAAAGCAGCAATAACGGTTTTGTTAATGTTTTACAACTTGGAAAGCGAATGTGTAAAATGTAAGTATAATTTACCAGGTGAAACGTATGTACATCTGATTCTATTGGAGTTTTTAGAAATTAACTAGCAAATACGCGCTTTTGGTGTAAATATGGCATCGGTTTTGAGAATTGGTAAAGGTGTTCAGAAGAAGCATACTTGAGAGGTTTCTGGAACAGGATAAAGTTAAAGATAAGAGAGAAGTAAAAGAAAATATACTAACAATCATGTAACACATCTGCATCGATGAAGTCAGAAATTTCGCTGCCACCTTTTCTTAATAGAAGAGGAAATTAATTCCAAGTATCTTACTAATGTTTCATCGCATGGAAGGTTAATGGTAGCAATTTGCACCAACAAAATATTTTCACTTTCCTTGTAACTGCACTTTGACAAGATACATATATTACATAGTTGTTTAAACGTGATTCAACCTATAACTAAGATTTTAAATAGCTATGTGTTTTCAAGTAAGTTAAATGTCAGTTTAGTACCATATGACTGTTATTTAACGAAGTCAATGTCGTTTAAGCCGGGCTCCATAGCTCAGTGGTTAAGCATTCTGGCTACTGATCTAAGGACCGAGAGTTTGATCCCCGATCCAGGTAGAGTTTAAAAAAAAATTCAAAATGCGGATGAAGGTAACGGTTTAAAATGAAAGAGTTCTTCAATCAGACAGGTGCCGTGCAAACAATTAATTAAACGATTGTTTTAAAAGGTAACTATGATGAAATTCAATGCGTTTTAAACTAAATTAAAAATCTCCTGCACTATGAGTAAAGGAGTTTTACCAATTTGAAGTCTCATGAATCAAATTAAATAATATTTTACCAGAGTGGACTATCAAACAAGGATAGAGCCCAAAAAAAAAATTGGGCATTGGGACGGGTGTCCGACCGGTAGTGGTAGTAAAATTGCAGACAGCCGTGCTTTGGAGAGCATGTTAAGCCGTCGGCCCCGGTTGCCACTTCCGTGACAGTAGTTAGGTTACGTCACAGGCTCTCGCGCAACCTAAAAACTCTGACACAAAGCTTTGTACCACAAGCCATGCAACAACAACAACAAGTAGGTATTTACGATATAAAATGAATTTGGTCAAATTCAACATAATTTTAACGAGGTAATTACAACTCCCAAAAGGAATATTATTAGTATAGCTTATTCGTAAATTAATATGCAAAGTAGCGTGAACGAGCCAATCGTTTCCCTCTAGAGTACGTTAAGGTATGTATTAACGAAACAAACATCGTTTTGACCACAGTCAGCATAACATTAACGAAAAAAAGTAAATTTTTATGAAATTTGAGTAAATTTCACTAGATTACAATTCGCGCAAATAATTCTATTTTAATTTCTCTTAAATCTAACTTTAAATTCAAAGATAATGGTTTATCCTCCAAACTCTTTTAACTTCTGAATTTACGTTATAAGATCTTTATATAAAATTTAATTTTAATGATAAAATGTAGCTAACGAGGCTACAACTTCGAAAAGAAATAATTAATCTCGCTTACAGGTAAACTAATAGTATAAAGTAGTTTGAACCAACCAATCGTTGTATAGTAATATCTCTCCTCTAGAGCGCATTAATGCATACAGGGTGTTTAAAAAATACGTTCGGCTATTTTACCCACTTATACAGCTTATCAATAAAAACAAAATATTTTTAGTAAACATGGGTCTGGAAACCCTTCGTTTCCGAGACACAGAGTGTTAAATAAAAAAAAACAATCCCGGCCGCACCTGGAATAAATAATTTAAATTTAAGTACGCCAAAACATGATCCTTAATAGCATCAATAAACCTTAAAAGTTTCACTAAAATCGGCTGATGGGTGTTTGAGATATTGGACCATTTTAGTTTTTGTCTTAATAGGTTCAGAGGAGTGCAAAAATATGGGCCTTATTTTTTCTTGAAAAGGAAGCGAGATACGAAAAAAATTTAAGATACAAAAAAGTTGCATTTTTAGTTAATTTCATTAAAATCGCCCAAAGCGTTTTTTAGATAGCAATAAAAAACGGATTTCTTTTTGAAAACTCTAACACCCTATATCTCGAAAATGAAGCGTTTCCGGACCAATATTTATTAGAACTTTTTTGTTTGGATTGATGAGATCTGTAAGTCAGTAAAATATCCAAACGTATTTTTTAAATGCCCTGTATATTAGCAAAGCAATGATCGTTCTAAGTAGATTCAGCGAAATATTAACGAGACAAATTTTAATTTTAATAGAATTACAATAAATTTAACGAGATTACAATTATCAAAAGAAATATTATTGCAATCTTGCTTCAACGAACTAATGGTTGGTAAGCAAGCCTTATCTTCAAAACGCATTTAACGTGTGTATTTACGATATAAAATCAATTTGACCCCTTTAACATAATGTTAACGACACAAAATTCAAATCGAAACAAAAAATTTACTTAACGAAATTAAAACTCCCAAAAATACTACCTAATCTCGCTTATACGTAAATCCAAGTATAAAGTAGTTGGCACGAGCCAATCGTTAAGTTGTCAAGATTTTTCTTCTAGAGTGCGTTAATGTATGTATTGACGGGAGAAACATCCTTTTGACCAGATTCAGAATAATATTAACCTTGAAAATTTTTATTTCATAAAATTAAAGTAAATGTGAAAAGGTTGCAATTTGCAAAAAGAATATTAAACTCGGTTAAACCAAACTTAAAATTTAAAGTAGTTTCGTAGAGATAATAGGTGGTTATGTAAGATTTATCCTCTAAACTGTTTTAACGTTTGTATTCACGATATAAAATCATTTTGAACAGGTTCAACATAATTTTAAGGAGATAAAATTTTATTTTAATATACAATAGTTAATTTCACTTTTACGAAAATTGTAATATAAAGTACGTTGAACGAGCCAATCGTTACGTATTCAAGATTATTGTCTAGCGCGCTTTAGTGTATATATCAATGACACAAATATCGTTTCGACCCGATCCGCATAATTTTAACGAAAACAAATTTAATTTTAGCGAAATCAAAATAAATTTAACGAAATTACGATTCTTAAAAATAATATTAGCTTAATCTCGTTTAAAACTAACTTAAAATGTAGAGCGGTTTGAACGACCTAACTCTACTAAACTGCGTTAAAGTATGTATTCACGATATAAAATTGTTTTGATCAGCTTCAGCATAATTTCAACGAAATAAAACTGAATTTTAATTTAAAAAAATAATTGAATGTGATAAAAAGTAAAAAGGGAATACCTAGTCTCGCTTATAATTATGTAAATTAAAATATAAAGTAGTTTGAACCAGTCAATGTATGTATTAACTAGACAGAAATAGTTTTGAAGAGATTCAGCATAATATTTACAAGGAAAAATAAAATTTTAATAAAATTAAAATAAATATTAACGATATTAAATTCGTAAAAGGTATATTATTTCAATCTATCTAAAGCCAAACTTAAAATTTAAAGTAGTTTTCACGAGGTAATTGTTGGTTACGTAATACTTATACTCTAAACTACTTTAACGTTTATATTTACTGTATAAAATCGTTTTGATCAAATTCAACAGAATTTTAAGAAGATAAAATTTGATTTTAATGAAAAAATTAACTTAAATAGAGTACAACACCCAAAAGGAACACCTAATCTCATTTATACGTAAATTAAAATATAAAGTAGGTTGAACCAGCAAATCGTTGATTTATCAAGATTTATTCTCTAGAGTGCTTTAATTTATATATTAACGACACAAACATCGTGTGGACCAGATACCGCATAAATTTAACGAGAACAAATTTAATTTTAACAAAATCAAAATCTTTAAAATGATATTAGCTTAATCTCGCTTAAACCTAACTTAAAATGTAGAGCAGTTTCAACGACCTAATGCAACTAAATTGCGTTAACGTATGTATTCACGATGTAAAATTGTTTTGATCAGATCCAGCATAATTTCAGCGATTTTAATTTTAATTTAAAAAAAATGAATTTAATGCGACTAAAATTGTTAAAGGGAATACTTAGTCTCGCGTATATGTAAATTAAAATATAAAGTAATAAATGTATGTATTAACGAGACAAAAATCGTTTTGAAAATATTCAACATAATATTTACGGGGAAATGTAAAATTTTCATAAAATTAAAAAAATATTAACGTTATTAAATTCGCAAAAGGTATATTATTTTACTGTAGTGTAAGCCAAACTGAAAATTTAATGTAGTTTTAACGAGGTAGTGGTTGGTTAAGTAAAACTTATTTCCTAAACTACTTTAACGTTTACATTTGCGGTATAAAATCGATTTGACCAGATTCACATTCGTTTTAAGAAGATATTAGTTTTAATAAAAAAAAGAACTTAACGAGATACAACCATTAAAAAGAATACCTAATCTCTCTTATCGGTAAATTAAAATATAAAGTAGGTTGAACTTGCAAATCGCTGATTTATCAAAATTTATTCTTTAGTGTGTTTTAATGTATATATTAACGACACAAACATCCTTTCGACGAAATACCGAATAATTTTAACGAGAACAAAATTTACTATTAACGAAATCAAAACAAATTTAACGAGATTACTATTCTTAAGGAGAATATTAGTTTAACTTCGCTTAAACTTAAATTAAGATGTAGAGCAGTTTCAAGGACCTAATTCAACTAAATTGCGTGAACATATATTGTATTCACAATATAAAATGTTTTTATCAGATTCAGCATAATTTCCACGAAATAGAATCTAATTTTAATTTAAAAAAATTAATGTGATTAAAACTTCTACAGGGAATACTAAATTTGATCTCGAATATATGTTTAGTGAAATATAAGGTAGTCTGAACCATTCAATCTATGTATTAACTAGACAAAAATCGTTTTGAAGATATTCAGCGTAGTAATTGCGAGGAAAAAATAATTTTAATAAAATTCCAAAAAATATGAACGTTATTAAATTCGCAAAGGTATATTATTTCAATCCAGCTTAAGCCAAACTTCAAATGTAAAGTGGTTTTGATGAGGTAGTGGTTGGTTAAATAAGACTTATCTTATAAACTACTTTAACGTTTATATGTACGGTATAAAATCGTTTTCATCAGATTCAACATAACTTTAAGGAAATAATATTTGATTTTAATAAAAAAAAACTTAACTAGAGTACAACCCGCAAAAGAAACACTTCATCTCATTTATATGTAAATTAAAATACAAAGTAAGTTGAACAAGCCAATCGTTGACTTATAAAGATGTATTCTCTAGCCTGCTTTAATGTATGTAGCGAGATTACGATTCTTAGTGAATATCAGCTTAAACCTAACTTAACTTAGGTTCAGCTAAACTGCGTTAACGTATTTATTCATGATATAAAGTTGTTTTGATCAGATTCAGTAGAATTTCAACGAAAAAAAATTAATAGTAGTTTTGACGAGGTAATGGTTGCTTAAGTTGTACTTATCCTCTAAACTACTTTAACGTTTATATTTACTGTATAAAATAGTTTTGACCAAATTCAACATAATTTTAAGGAGATAACATTTTATTTTAATAAAACATATGAACTTGATGATTTTTGAGGCTTTCACGACCATTGTCATTAAGTAACAAACGACTTCCGGGATTGGACCGTGTCATGATTGAGATCGAAAAACTCACACAAATGTCGTTTCTACCAGATACCACATAATTTTAACGAGAACAAATTTAATGTTAACGAAATTAAAATAAATTTAACGAAATTATGATTCTTAAAGAGAATATTAGCTTAATTTCGCTTAAACCTATCTTAAAATCTAGAGCAGTTTTAACGACCTAATTCAACTAAACTGCGTTAAAGTATGTAGTCACGATATAAAATTGTTTTTATCAGATTCAGCCTAATTTCAGCGAAATATAATTTAATTTTAACTTAAAAAAAATGAATTTAATGCGACTAAAATTCCTCAAGAGTCTCGCTTCTTTGTAAATTAAAATATAAAGTAGTTTAAAAGCGCCAATGTATGTTTTAACGAGACAAACATAGTTTTGAACCGATTCAGCATAATATTAATTTTAATTAAACTAAAATTAGACTAATTTAGAAAAA
>OW679203.1:23608867-23645558 GCA_940337035.1 Agriotes lineatus | reverse complement strand
ATACAGATATTCTACGAAAAGCAGTCGATTGGTTGACTTTGGATATCTATATTTTTTTTAAATCGCCACATTACTTTTCAGTTAAAAACTGATAATTTTGTGATGAAACAGTGTAACCTCAGGCTGCATCTGTCAGTTCAATAAATTTCTAGAAATACTTGAAGAGCTCAGTGTAATATCGAATGCAGTTAGCATTGAGATGTGGCCAAAGTAGGTTCACAACCCTCAGTAGTATTTCGAGGTTTGCACTTGAAAAATATTCAAGTGGTGATCTACCGCTTGGATTAATATCTGTACTATCTCACAGTAGGTAGTGAGAATTTGAATTATATGCCATAATGAAATGCTTAGTAATTCCCTTGCAATATTTGATAACATTCATCATCTTCGTAGTAAGACGGAGATCATCTAAATCCTTTAGATTTTTCTTCC
Organism: Agriotes lineatus; assembly: GCA_940337035.1. Taxonomy (NCBI): domain Eukaryota; kingdom Metazoa; phylum Arthropoda; class Insecta; order Coleoptera; family Elateridae; genus Agriotes; species Agriotes lineatus. The sequence goes on along the minus strand of OW679203.1, from coordinate 23,645,126 downwards.
GACAGCGCAACTAATTAGACATAATGATATTAATAGCAAAACGACTTAAGTACTACAACAGGAGGGCTTGGAAGTGAGCTCTAATAGTAACATTTATGTTGGTCAGTTTATAGATCCTCGAGTTAAAAATCCAAGATTCCTAAATAAAGGCACTGTCTTGCATAGTGTCTAGGTTGTTACCGTCAGAGTGCGCCATTATAAGTTTGCAGGTTTTTGAGCACGGTCTAGTTAATTCCGGCATATATGGCGCATAATTTGAACTTCGCGCGTCCTACCTGGTCGTTGTTTTGTTTTTATCAGTGCGTAAAGCTTTAAATATGGCCGGGGTGTTTGCCTTCTTTTCGTTGTGTGCAATGATTGTACCTACGCAGTTAGGCTTCCTTTGGATTGCCTAGAGTTCTGAAGGCATGTGGTGTGGTTTTTATGGGATTCGCCCTCGCTGATGTAGCGGTTTATGCAGCTTTGGCGGTTTTATAATAGGGTTACCCTTCACGTCTATTTTTGGTGGATTTTCTGTTTGCGGACTGTTGAGCTTCTGGCTCAGATTTGGGGTAAATCTGTTGAAGCTTTTATCGTATCGCGTTTTGAGACTTTCTTTATTCTATTTTGGGCATTATTTACTGCCGCAAGTTTGAAGCCTCAATCAATCCCTCCGCTGTTAACGTGGAGTTTCGCAGTTCCACTTACAGTAAACGATCTTGACCCAGTTGCTGGTTTGCAACATTCCTGGATTGAGGCTTAAGTATACTATTTGGCTGAACCTCCGATATCTTGTGCTGGCCATATGTAAGCCCTTGGAGTAGGCCTGGAAGCTCAACGAAGGGAAATTGATGTAATGTGTATTGTTTCCCATTTTAATTTGTTGTAGATATTAACTTCCTCGCAAGTCGAGTTTATGCGTTTTAAGTTGCACTGTATTGGTGTATACAGTGTGGTCCATTAAGTGTGCAACAAATGGGACATTTTTTATTAGTTGTACAATAAAAATTTAAATACGGTCACAAGTTAGTGCATGTTTGATAACTATATCAGATGCATTTAGAATGGCTCCAAATCAAACAGCATACAGGGCAGGAAAAAAATATGAAATCCGTTCAAGAATAAAGTTACCTTATTTCAAAAAATATTGCAAAATTTTATTGAGAAAAGTTGTTTAGAATCAAAAGTTATGTTTAAATACAAAGTCACGGCCTCCTATTCGAATTTTGATTCTTTTTTGTAAAATTTTGTATTATCCCCGTATGATACATATTTTTATTATTCTTACCTTGTACATGTAATTGCATTATACTGTGATATTGGCACATCGTCTGGTTTATGTTACTGCTACCTGGAATCGTGTGCTTTCAGATTGTTGTGCTACTTTTGAGTTTACGAATTCTCTGTGATACTTAGATACACTTGTTGTCTTTGCTTTTTAATTAACGTTTAGTACCTAAATAACTGCACACCGTCTTCATGAGCTAGTCTGACGGGCAATTGTATCCACGTAGTCACTTGAGTTTGATGGTATTAAGCAACGAGTCAAAATCTGGTATCAAGGTACCTGCATAAGGTTGCTTCAGACGCCATCCGGTGTTGCAAGTTAAGTTGTTTAATGTATTGTCCAGCTGTCCTGGACATGAGTTAATGGAGGGCATTTACATTATTCGTCATTACCGGAGTCTTTTGTAGCTCCTTTTCCAACCACTTTGCCAAGTTTGAAAGACGTGTGAGATCGCACTCGTTCGTCTCAATGTGGGTTGGCTTCATTTAATCACTTTTCTAGTGGCTGTGATTACTGCTGCGGTTGTATTTACTGCAAATTGCTTTCTCTGGACGTTTCTTCAAGGCGATTTACTTGAATCACTTTTAAGCGTGCAGACTTCCACAAGGGTCGGAAGTTACAAATCGCCTGTGATAACCACTCCAGAAACTGGTTGTCTTCTCAAGTAATGTGAATAATCCCATGGGAAGAGGGAGAAGTGATTGTCTAGCACTTTCCTGAGTTCTGCTTCTAGATTTCTAATTGGGCCTTTGTTAGTTTGCTTCAAGGGTTACTTTTGTTGACAAAAGCTACTTTGAAGTGTTTCTGAGCAGCCATTTTATAGACCTGTGATTGAACGCCCCGATTTGTAGGTCTTCAAACCTGATTCTCTTCTGCGATGTGCCAAAATTTGCCATGGGGCCTGCCTCTAAGCAGAGGTGGAGATTCCTCTTCGGCTGTTTTAACAGCGCCAAGCTTGCCTAGTCGTCGGTCTGACTCGAAGTGGGTTAGTCTCGACTTCCCGTCTAGGTGAAATCCAGGCCAAAGTGGTGTGTTGGCACTCCCCGAGAACTATCTTGTCTCGGGAATGCCTCAACCGCTAGAAGCAATTCATTCAACCCTTACAGGTTGCTTCGCATAGCACACTAAGGTGATCTAAACCCTGTGCAGTCCGTTAAACAGCCAGTACTCAGCGAAGAGGATGATGCTTCGCCAATGGTTTTCGACTTCTGAGGCAGGGGTGTGTGCCTGTAGATTATTTACTGTGCAATTATATTGCGTTTTTTAACTATTTCAGCTTATTTTATTTTAAATACAATTGACTCTTAAAGCAGGTCAGTTCATGCATAAATTATAATTCTTTGATCTTTATATATGGCGTGTCGGTAATACAAATTTCTACTTGATCTATTCTCATTTAGACGCATTTTCAACCCCACTTTGGTAAAAACACATTACAGTATTTTAGATATAATTCACAGGTAAATTATTGATTTGTTTCGCGTCTTATGAATACTAACTTGCATGCTTTTCTAACAAGGTTGACCATCTTTCTGTAGCTTTGTTCGCGTTCACATGGTCCCCTAGAGAAAGCTAAAGGCTGCCCCTGGCAATGTCTGCACAGCTAGAAAAGAGTTCTATGGTTGTCCCCATTGAAGCGGCACTTCCTTCAAGCCGAACACAGCCCTATATATTCGTAGTTTAAGGACCTCTTTTACGTCGGCAAACTCGAAGCTCCACCCTTCGAGAAGAGATATTTAGCGCGGAGTTCGTCAGAATAATTCAATATCGCCCGAATTGTTTTCCCTCGCGATGTGAGATATATTTAAAAAAATCAGTGGGAAAATAAAGGCAAAAACACGTTATGTATTATTTAATTCTCAATACTAGGGATCATTATGTTTGCGCACATTTCAATAAAGTATCGGCAACCTTTCTATGCAATTGTCTTTTCAGCTTCAGAAGTAAACAGTCATTTCAAGCCGTATATGAATTTTGCAAAACATATAATATTTTTAAATTACTCAACATTAGGCAGACTAAACTGGAATTATGATTTTGTTTGAAAATTCTTTGCCCACTTCTTTTTACAAAACGTAGAGCGACGTTCATTATATGCTATAAACCTGTTTATTTGATTCAAGTTGACTTAAAAATGCATTGTGCTTAGCCAGTTTGTACTAATTTAGCTTAATCAAGGTTGATGAGATTCGGCAGCCTTTAATTATAAACATTTCCAATGTACTTGTTACGTAAATATGTCGTGACGACCGAACGTACGTCAGAGTTCGAGCAGTTTCAGACGTAGTGGTTTATCTTAAATTGTATTTTTTTACTTTTGATTTTATTGCCAGCAGGTTAATCGTCACGTATAGTCCTAAGTGACGCATACTCACTTTGCGGAAATTTGCAATTCGGCAATATATTGCATTTATATTTCAACTTTCTAAAGAAACTGAAATTTAATTGTATAATCATCGAAAAGTAGCTGTGAGAGCAATTCAGCTAATATCTAAGCAGTTTTTGTCTATAAAAAGTGGTTACAAATTTCATCAAAGCGATGCAGGTTTATATTCTGATCGCTGTAATAACGAAAGGGATTATGTGTACATAATTCTGTTACTAAAAGCACTTAATAAACAGCCATTATTGGATGATTTATTACAAATACGAGTGCAAGTGCTTACAGTTACTACGCCATACCTCAACTAATGAACTCCAGCTAATTAACTTCCGCAGGCGCGTAGCAGTGTTTTTAGACTGGGGAGCATCGTACGTTCAATAAATATGCATTGTGGTGATTTTTATATAATTATATGACTCTATCTCAATTTAGGGTTTTTGTAAAGTCCCCGGCTAATGTTTTTTAATTTCTTATTTTTATAATTAAATATGATTCTACCAATCTTCAGGGTTAGGTCACTGCATATAAAATGAAACAGCTACTTTAATAATAAAAACAATCATCTAATGTTCGGTTAAACAATTATTTGTGCGCACCCTCTATGCTGCCCTATTTAACTGACGGAAATTTCTAATGTGATATTTCTACCTGGCGGGACCTTGACTATTCCAAGATGATCGCCTGGTGCCGAAAATTTGAAATCAAACTCAATGTTCTATTTAAATTGTTTATGTTCACGCAGTGACCGCTGTTGCTATGCGAGAAAAATTGAAAGTAAGTATACCACGTCACGAAACAAAGCACTTCTACTGACGCCACTACCGGAAGTTAAATGTAAACCGACGCCACTTGAACAAAATTACAAAAAGACACTTTTTAGCTGGCAACATCAGACCGTTAGATAACTTCTAAAATTATCCAGGTGTAGCTGCAGCCTCGCTGAAGGTCCCACGATGCCCGGGACAGGATAGCTTTACCTCTTTGCTGTTAGCAAGGCAGGAATGTAGATTCGAACTGCACCTGGATATCGGTTTCAGCTTGGATCGCTTTAGGATGGTTTTTGCTGAAGCCGGGGGCCCCACTATAGGGCTGAGCTGCACTACACGTACACTGCTCGCCTATGCACCTTGTACATGCACTATGAAAACTGGCTGGCTCTTCGTAGGATTACTTTGAAATACACACTCTCTCAATAAAAACATAACTTCTTGCTAAACTTAAGTATCTTAATTGCACATAAATATCGTTTATTGGGGAGCTTCGCAAAACACAACTGAACGCTTCAAAAAGCTGCCCCCAATTTTATTGTTTACAGTATTTGTTTTAGTTGCATGCCAAGCCTACTCCCATATTAATTTGTTTTTACACAAAAATAATAAAAACAGAAAAAGATTATACTATGAATTATTTGCAAGGCCTACGCTATTTTATAACAAATCTGAACTTTAAATTATCACATCTTCTGGACATTTTTACAATAAATATTTGTTTTTGTTGGTGGTGTCATAAATTACTAATAACTATTATTTAAAATATAAGGCTACTAAAATGTGATTATGGCAGTATACTTCTCGTATAACTTGATCCATTAGTAAGAAGCCGTAATGGGATAAGTGGGCGCAGCCAACTGGGTGCGGCCATCTCGGCGCGGCCAACTCGGCGCGAGCCAACTTGGCGCACGGACAACTGGGAGCAGGGACAACTCGGCACGGACTAACTCGGCGCGAGCCAAATGGGCGCGAGACAAACGGGAGCGAAATAATTTTGAAACGCGAATTTTTAAAGAAAGTACTTCTTTGCTTATCTGATGAGAATCTGCTGGCTGTCAATCCTTATCCGCACAGAAATATTATTCTCTTAATACTTTCTACAAGAAGTGATTTATAGCTTCCTCGTAAAGCAGATTAGATGAAACATTGTACTTGCTCAGACAGGGACATTTCTATCCTTTTAGAAGACGTTTATTTTTACAAATAGCAATGTTATAAATGAAAAGAAATTCCACAAAACAGAAAATAAAACAAATGTCAATTACATATTTAGACGCACATAGCGTTTTTGGACTACGAAAAAGCCTTCGACAGAGTAAAGAGACTAAAGCTTTGGGAAATAATGAAAGAAGAGGGATATCCACAACATCTAATAAATACAATTAAGAGCCTCTACAACGGTACAAAAATCGTGTTAAGACTAAACAACAATAGAACAACAGACGAAATATCAACAAACCAGGGACTTAGGCAAGGTTGCAACTTATCACCAACATTATTTAACATATATATTGATCACATGATACGGAAGTGGAAGAGAACATGTCCAAAAGGAATAACGCTAAATGGACAGCAAACAATTTCCACACTATTATTTGCCGACGACCAGGTGATATTGCAAGAAACGGAAGATAATCTACAGAAAGCAGTGTACTCCCTACATCTCCTATGTCCCGAATATAATTTTAAAATATCTACAAACAAAACAAAAACGATGGCTTTTGCCGGAAAAGATCCCATACGAACAAAAATAATAATAGACGATTGCATCCTTGAGCAAGTGAAACGTTTCAATTACTTAGGTTGCGACATCACATACTCTATAAATAAAGATATAGAAAACAAAACTAATAAATTTAGAGCTATATGCGGCACCATACAAAGAAATTTAAAGAACAAAACACGAATAGATACCAGATTAAAATTTTATAAGACAATGGCAATACCAACTATAACATACGGATGCGAATCCTGGGTGATAGGAAGAAAGGAACATAGCAAAATCCAAGCCGCAGAAATGCAATTCCTTCGAGCGTCAAGGGTTGTTCTAGGGAAGAACATATTAGGAATGAAGACATACGCAATGAGTTGAACATCTCCCCACTAAATGAAACAATAACAAACCACAAACAACAATGGTGCGAGCATCTCGCTAGAATGGATAAGGATAGAATTCCACAACAAGCGCGCAGATATAATCCAAAAGGAAGAAGAGATGTAGGGAGACCTAGAAAGCGATGGACGCCGGAACAGGCATACATGCCTAATCCATGAAAGGACGATGATGATGATGATGATCCTGATTTGTGTTCCCGAACCAAATACTTCCCCGACAAAGCCTCAACATATTATGTGTACGGGATGTTCAATTTGCGATTTGATTAAATGGAAATCTTCGTTACTAAAAAAATGATTTGCACATTTTGAGGGCAACAAATAGAATAATTTCAGGGCTACAGGCGCAAAATGACAAATCCAACATTTCTATTCGACGTCTCAGTTCTTTTGTTTGGTCCTTTGTTTTGAAATATCATATGTTTTTACCTTTTCAAATATAGAGTGTGTCTCGTAGCGTATCATATATGAAAATTAACATTAGGAAGTTATAAAGGGATCAACAGGTCTTCTCTTGATATTTTGGCACCTGTACCGGTTATTTACGTGTTTATTTGTGCAATACAAATGGGAAATCACTCACACGCAGACCACCAAACACTAACAAGGACACTCATTGAGTTGGGCTTTAAAAGATACTCAATTATAATTAATAGTTGCGATAAACATATAGCTAAGATTTGGACACAGAGTTCACGATGGAGGCCATGACTGGCCTTCTTCGTCAGAGAGCTGAGAACCGTATTCTCTAAGCGGTTTTGACCTATGCATTATTCAGCCACACATCTAGTATTTTAAACGCCAATAACACGTGTTAATGTTCCTCAAAGTAGATCAATAAATGTATTAGGCCCGCGCCAATCGGTTGTTCAAAAAAGCGGTAAAAATCTTATGTAAAAGAACCTTGGACCTAAGAAAACATGGAAAATACTCGAATATTATTATAGTAGTCGAGTTTCATCTTATATGTAAACAACCGGACCGACTACTTTCTGGAATAGCGAAATGTAATGTGACTCATTCAGTCGTGATAAAAATTAGGCGATTTATAGAAGCGGCTTTCATTACAATTCAGCCTTTCATATGTTCATGTTAATTGTTATAAGAAATTAGTAGAATAAGTTATGATAAAACTAGAAAAAATCATATTTCTCTGGGCGCCTGGTCTTCCTGAAATTTATTTGTGAAAGCCGCTGACACCCATGGCTCCCAGGGTTCCTACGCACCTGAACTTCCTAATTATCATAATACTTATTGTTTTGTAAATGTCCATACAGGGTCCGGTAACGGTTCTACGTAAATTGCTAGAATGCAATTGCTCTAAAACGAATTGCTCGGAATTAGTTGCTCGAAAGTCAATTGCTCGAATGTGACTTTGCTCGAATTGCAAGTTTCTCGAACAGCAATTTCTTGATTATCTGTTGCTCGAAAAAAATATAGTTGTGAAATAGCCTTAACTCGAATCAGTCAATATCGACTATTAAAAAAACACAAATTACAAATTATAAAGTCTATTAATAAAAAATAGGTATAGGTATGTATTACATTCCGATGATAATTTATTTCATGTCCCAAGAAAAACCTATTTAACATTATTTGTAATAACAAGAAACCCATTATCCTGATTATGAATACCCGTAATTGCATTCCAATGATTATACCACTCCCTCTAACACCAACAAATGAAAAACGGCAAAATGCATAGTTACGCATGAACTAACTTTTGATAATGTACATAGCAACTGACAATCACATACCTTCCTGATTAATAGGTGATAATTACACGCCCTCACAAACATCACGTTACCTGCTGTCAGTACAATTGTCATAACAACCACATAACTGTACTTTTAATACTTAAAATACACTGTTCAAACGTTGTTTATTGACTCGTGATATAATCTAGCCGAATGCAAACTCGTGTCTTCTTGATTATCAAATCATTTCTGCTTCCACTCGATATATTGTTTTAGGCAATCACGCTCGTCCTATTATTTGATAATCAAAAACCCATTAGTTGCATTATATATGATTATACCACTCCCTCTAGCATTAACCAATGAAAAACGGCAAAATGCATATATACGCATGCACTAACCTTTGATAATGTACATAGCAACTGACAATCACATACCTTGCTGATTACTAGGTGATAATCGCACGGCTTCACTAACATCCTGTTACCTGCTGTCAGTACAATTGTCATAACAACCACATTAACTGTACTTTTAATATTTAAACTACATTATTCAAACGTTGTTTATTGACTCGTGATATAATCTAGCCGAATACAATTCGTGTCTTCTGGATTATCAAATCATTTCTGTTTCCACCCGATATATTGTTTTAAGCAATCGCGCTCGTCCTTCGGACTCGCGTAATTGCCAAACAATATATCTCATGTAAACAGAAATGATTATTTGATAATCAAGAATCCACTAGTTGCATTATATATGATAACCACTTTCCTGTTACAAGAACATAATACTGTCTTTGACCACTTACTATTGACGCATTATTTAAGACCACATAAATTCGAGCAAAATATTTTCGAGCAATAGATTTCGAGCAATTTTATTGATTTCGAGCAATTTCATTCGAGGAATTTGCCGAGACACCGGTAACGAGGCGGAAACAATGAGCCTTACATAAAAATCGCATAGTTAAAAGTTGTAGATTTGTTATTCACTGTGGCTGAAAAGAGTGGAGAGAATCAACTTTTTTTTAAATGGAATATTCTATATTTAAGTAGCTCCAAGGTTTTGATGGTATTAACGATTTTATGTAAACAAGTTCGGTTGCTGTAAATAGCAGAAAACGGCTGAAGGATAGGAAACGTTAACAAAAATAATGTTTTTTCTAAGTTACCTTTCTAGTGTAAAATGGTGGCTAAATTCTATACAGGGTGCTCAACATTTGCAAATTTAATAACTTCGAATTTTGTTTTTAAATAGAACGCCACCGACACTTTTATATTTTTGCAAAGTCCTTTCAATGAGCTTTCTTTTGATTCAAATGTTTTACAGATATTCGAATTTAAATAAAAAATCACTTTCTAAACAAAGCACATAACTACACTCCAGAAACATAATTATAGAATCCCATGGTTTTTCTTCAAAATTTTAAGTTTAGTTATTAAATATTGACTAAAAATAAAATTTGAAGAAAAAACAAAGAAGACAACATATTGTGGTAAATGTAACAAAGTAGAAAACTGTGGACAAGGAAATTAATTGACAAATCATCTAATAATAAGCATTTCCCCTATGGAAGGGGCAAATGGTAAATGTGGCTTTAAAGCATACCTAATGTACCTTTCTGCAGTCATGGAGCCATTGCTCGTATTACTAAGTCCGTCATAGCCTCCAAAGGCGTTGTCGCGATACGCCTAACGTCGGGGTTCTCAGTTCAACCCAAATTACGTGTTACACTAATTAAAGGCTCTCCTTGAAAAATTAAAGACTTCAGTACTTTAAAATATGTTTATTTACAAATTATTCTGCTCGCTACCGATGTCTGTTAAAATCTGCCTTCACCAAAATTCCCGCTTTTACAGTTAAACTTGTAGAAGGCTATTTAGGCCATGGAAAGCTGATGACAAAATCGGTCCCAAGCATAGTGGCACGTACAAGTCATAATGTTTAATATATAGTTCGGGCCCTATTTTGCCTGCAAAATTGCTATTACCCGTCTGGCGCGTACATCCAAGGACAAATAACTTGCCAAACTCGTCCTTACATAAATACATTTTATTTTAGGCACTAAGCTATAATTCTCCCTCTTCCGACTGTTTTGTAAGAGTTCTCCACATTCGTCGATCGTGTGTCATTTCTTTCAGTTCCTTGTAGGTATTTGCGTTTACATCACTCATTATTTGTTTGATGTATTTTAGCCGTGGTCGTCCTCTCTGGTTCTTTCCTTCTACTTGTTCTTCTATTATTGTGTTTAGCATGCTTTTAATTCGTAGAATATGGCCTATGAGTTGACATCTTCTTTCCATCCAGCTGATTTTGAGCATTCTTCTGTAGCACCACATATCCAGTGGTTCTAGGTGTTTCCTTTCTGGTACTCCAAAAGTCCAGCGTTCACATCCATACAGTGCAACGCTCCATACAAATGTCTGTAGAAATGTTTTTCTCGTCTTTAGAGAGATGTTTCTTGATGTCATTAAGTTCCTTTTATTGAGAAACGCTTTCTTTGCTTGTTGGATACGACTTCCTATTTCTTTCTTACATCTTCCATCTCTACTTATCTTGCTGCCTAAATATGTGAATTCGTCTACATCTTGTATTTCTTCATTGCCTATCTTAATGTGCGTTTGTGTTCTATGTGTTGATCTGGTACATACCATAACTTTTGTCTTTTACTTGTTTAGTTTCAGATTATACTTATTGTTAAGTATATTATTCAATGTGATTAGATCTTGGTGTAGTTAGCTTTCATCGTTTGAGAGTATTATAATGTAATCAGCAAATCTAATTGTTTTTATGTGAGCTTCGAGGATTTTAATTCCTTCTTTTTTTTCTGAGATCAAAGTGTCTATGGCTTTTTGTATGTATAGGTTATACAGTAGAGATGACAGTGTGCATCACTCCCTTTTTTATTGTTATTTCCCTCTCCTCTTCGTTGATTCTTATGATTCTTTTTTGGTTTGTATACAGGTTATATAGGAACCTTCTGTCATTATAGTCTACCCCTATGTTTTTTAGTATCTTAAACATCGTGTCCCATTTGACATTATCAAAAGCTTTTTCAGCGCCAATAAAAGCTGCATACACTTTGTTGTTTTTTTCCAGTGTCTTTTCTATTATTATTCTTAGTGCTAGTATTGCTTCTCTTGTGCCTGTTCCCTTTCTGAAGCCGAAGTCCTCAGTCAGGTTTTCTTTGACCTTTCTTTCTATTCTTGTGTATACTATCTTTGTTATTATTTTCGAGGCGTGTGTTACTAAACTTATGGTTCTGTGTTCTTCGCATCTTCGGCTACCAATTTTGTTGGAGATTGTGATTATGACACTCTTTGCAAAGTAATCTGGGATGTGTCCTGTGTTATATATTGTGTTTGTTAATTCGAAGAACAGATCTTTTGTTTTTTGACTGAGGCTTTTTATTACTTCCGCTGGGATTTTGTCAATTCCTGGTGCTTTTTTATCCGTGAGACTTTTTAGTGCTTTTTCAAATTCTGTTCTCAGTATTGATGGTCCTTTCCCTTCGTCGATTGTTTCTTCTTCATTTTCTATATGTATTTTCTGTGTATTGTCATCCTTATATAGGTTCTCTATATACAGTTTCCATCTGTCTGCTACTTCTTTGTCATCTGTTACCATTGTTCCGTCATCTTTATATATGATATGACTTGTTTTCTTTTTCTCACTGAATAACTTCTTTATTTTCTTGTATGCATTTTCGATGTTTCCTTTATTCATTTCTTGTTGGATTTCTTTGCAGTTGTTCTCCATGTATTTTTCTTTTGCTTTTCTTGTTTGTGTGTTTATTTTGTTTCTTAGTTGTTTGTACCTACTTGTTTCGTCCTTCTTCAGTGCTGTTATTCTTATATTTTCTTCTTTCTTCTATTAATTCAATTACCTCTTGTGTAATCCACAGTTTCCGCGGGGTTTGCTTTACTTTCCCTATCACTTCGTCCATTGTTTTCATTATGTTGACTTTTATGTCTTTCCAGGTTTTGTTTGCATTTTCTCTTATTTTTATGTTACTTTCATCTATCTTTGTTTGGAACTTTTCTAGTGTTGTTTGGTTATCTTGTAGTTCCATTTGTTTATTGCTTTTTTCTTAGTCTTTTAGTGTTGTAGTTTGCATTTCATCATTATCATGTTGTGATCGCTGTCAATGTCTGGACTGGCATAGCTTCTGCTATCTTTAACTTGGTTCCTGTATCTTTGTTTGACTATTATATAGTCAATTTGGTAACGGCCCACATCACCCCGCATTTTCCATGTGTACCTTCTTCGCTGGTGGTGTTGAAATAAATTGTTACTAATTGTCAGTTTGTGCTGCGTACAGAATTCAATAAGTCTCTCACATCTCTTATTTCTTTTTCCTAGTCCGTACTTTCCTACTATATTTTCTTCTTCTTGTTCACCTACAACAGCGTTCCAATCTCCTAGTAGAATGACATTTTCGCTTGCTTTTATTTTATTCATCGTTTCATTCAATGTCTCATATACTACTTCTACTTCATCGTCTTCATAGTTTGATGTTGGCATGTACACTACTATTATCGTTGTATTTACCGGTTTTGTTTTTAGTCTTACTGACAATATCCAGCTATGATTAAACAATATTAATTACTAAAGTCCATTCTCAATATAGTCTAGTGTTTATTATGTTACCGTTAGGATTCCTAACAGCGTGAACAGAAGGTTAGCCCAATTTTGAAGGATCCAGATAACATGATCCCTCGCAAATTGCACTCTTCTAGTCCGGTGCTCTCTGTTGAGTATAGGTCCTTTGGCAGGTATTCTGGCACGTATTCTCTCTTCTTGAAGTTGGTTCCTTACCGTTTCTGATGTAGTGTTTATATTTAGAACATTACTTAGTTGATTTTTAAGCCACTTTGTCTCGCAATGCTTGGTTCGCAAAACATAAATCTTAAGAAACGGTCGTCTCAGGTTGTAGTTGCCCTCTTCTGACATTGCCCTGGCCTTCTATTATTTCCCCCAGTTTTCCTGTATCTACATACGATTTTTGAAACTGTCGATTGGTACACACATATCACCCTGCACACATACCTTTAACTTTTACCATCTTCGAGGCTTAAGTTACGTGCAAGACGAATTGGAGAACCAAAATTCATTTTAAGTAGCAAAACAAGAAAGTCCTTTATGAAAAAGATTCCAGTTTCAAACGTACCAATTTTATTCAAATAATGAGAGAATATTGAGTATCTAAGGCTGAAGTAATTGCGATATACTTTTATTTTAACTCGATGCTTCCTTATTTAACAAAATGAAAACAAACTGATACTATAGAAACGCTTTTGCATGGATAACCTACCGATTCCATATTTTTTGCGTAGTGTAGTTTGTGGAAATAACAATCAGTTCGTATACGTCCACCAGCGGTGCGGCGAGTCGCGTACAAGTACATGCTGCACCGCCCCCACTTAATTTTACCTGGATTGCACCGTTAACACGGACTAAAAATTATAAAAGCAAATTCCGCATTCATTTTAATCACCTTGGTCTTGAGTCCTGAGATCCTGATCCTAACCTCCAGCTCTAGCTCTTCCTGCGATAGCCGGACTCTTTTTCTTAATATTTTCCTAACTTAGCTCTGCCTTGTTTCAGGAACCTGTTTCGAAAGGCACCCCCCTGAACCTGAACCTGACGCAGTTCTAATTTGTAAAGAAAACTCGTTTCGTAGAACTCCTTCCCCTAACCAGAACCTGACAGAGTTCTACCTTGTGACACGAACCTGTCTCTTAGAACAGTCTGCTAACCTAAACCCCGCACCCGACGTCCACTACATTACGTTGACCGGTTTCCCTGAGGTTATTATAACCTAAAAACTCATTAAAACACTAGCTTACCTGTAGTAATAGCATTGTTAGGTCAACGACGCCACCCTGGTAGTTCACCAAACACAGGTCGCACTTTGCAGGCCAGCGCACTGAAGGGCGCAAACGATCTTCCAGTGACTCCTGCCAAAACCAGGTCGTGAAGCGGTGGACTTCGCTTCAAAGAAACAGGCCCTGTTTAAGTTATTGCTGGATCCTGAACTTATAAACCAAGGGAATACCGCGGCCTGTTGAGCTTAACGTCCAAGTTACGCACCGTAAAACACTTCATTCAATTGAATTTGTCAGCCCGCTAAATTATAACAACTCCGCGGCATATTATTGATGGCATAAGTATAGCTTGTTTCAGATCCGCTTTAAGTCCGGCTGAGTTGCCACATCCATACAAGCGTGTACTCATTTTTACTTTATTCAAACTTCCTTTAAGAGTGCTAGGCGCAGCAACCGGGCCAAACGAAGTTGTATTTGGGTTTTAGTCCGATTAGAGACCCAGAACACAAGAGACCAGGAGTTGTTACAACATTTTCTTAATTACGAAATATTTTGCATATATCTAAACACATTATATGAGTTACTTATCTTTACATTGTGTTATCCTTGTAATTATACATTTGAGTACAAAAAACTCACGGGCAATTGAGTTTTACCCGAGACAACCAGTTCGAAACTAAATGTAGCGAATTTTGGTCATGGTAAATCAACACTTAAAAATGAAAATTCAAAATCCCGATACGAGCCAGAAATAATTACATTTTCATTAAGGGTAAGAAGCTATGCGCAGATTATTGAATTTATCTATTTCTGCGTTAAAATAAAAATAGACAGAAATTAAGTTTTTAAGGTGCTCACTCGGTACATATTTGACTGAAAGTATATTCGGGTTAGAAGCAGGTAGACATATAATCTGCATGCAAAATATCGTCTTCCTCCAACGAATAGTTTTTGAGCTGTATTTCCAACAGGAGGGCAGACAGACGGATTACCTGAGCCAGTGGAACTTTACTCCTGTTTTTTTGCAAACACTGACGATAAGGCCACACTAAATAAAACTGTCTTCTGGGTTGAAGCTTGGTTTGCCTTTCAAGATTAAATTAATTCCCAAAACTTTCGTATGTGGAGTGTCTCCTTCTTTATCCGGAAGCTCACTGAAGCTTCAAAAAGTTGATTTATCGTTAGGGTTCAGTAGTCAGATGTTAACTGGCAGAATTTTCTTTGATGGTACAATTCAACGACAAAGATATCGCCAAGAAAGCAGAGAGGCAGTTATAATTCTTTGCATGATGAGCTCCGGGAAAGATTTTCCCAGCAGGATGAGGCTCTAGCTCAAGCAGAATATGAAACCCTTGAATTGGATTTGTCTACAACTTTTCAAAGTTCTAAATGAAGTATCTATAATCCTAATAGATTGTTTAAGGATAGACAAAAAGCATCACTCCAAATTTCTACTCGTATAAAATGTATCTGCAAAAAATTGCACACTTAAATCTGCTATTCTGTATTACTTGGGAAGCAGGTGGAGCAATATTTAAATAATACCAAATATTACACAAAAACGCTTGTGGACTTTATTCACATAAACGGAAAAAACAAGAAAAGTTATTTTAAGAATATGTCGTCATAAGGGACCTTGGAAAATATGTTGGTTGCCACGAGCTTGCCGATGGAGCTCATCAGTTCCTCGTATCCTGGCCTGACGTCTTCGAACACGTCTTTCCAGTTCTCGTTAAGCACCTTGATCATTTCAGTCGCCAGCCTTTCGTCTCCGTTGAAGAGGTTTTCGAAGTCGAAGTTAACCTTGCCGGGCTTGAGGGTGATGGTAAACTCTTTTATGTCGAGATACTTTTTACCCTTCTTCTCGATTTGTTCCCCCACTAAGTTCATATCGCTCTTCAAGTCAGCTGAAAGGAACGGTAATTATTATCTATGAAAATCCATATACTGCGAATCAAATATAATAATGGTTAGCTATTAGCTAAAATATGTTGATTGTATGAACTTCAAATACGTGGCACTCGATACCTGCGCAAAGATTGAAATGGAAACACTTCAACAAAAGGTATTCTATGAAGTGGTGATCTACAACGGCCACTGCACCCACATCAATGAATTTCAAGAATGTTTAATATGCATATAAAATAAAATTCTTGACTCTAGCTCTAGCCTTAACGTGCAAGCCGGAAGTAGCTGAGGAAGTGAGAAAAAAGGTAATACAATATTTAGTACTTAAGAAATATGCAAGAAACTCAACCAACAAGCAGTGAGGCATAGCATCCAGATGCTTGAGAGGTATAATATTGAGGAAGAAGTATTAGGCAAGAGGTGATTTGAACACAAATTTAGGACAGCCGAAATAAGCACATTCAGGGGTGCAATGGGAAAGACCACGAGATATTGAATACTAAATAAGGAAGTATGACGGCAGTGCACTATACGATACAATATCTCTGAATTTACAAAAACAAAAAATGCGTGACATGAATTTGTTAGAAGGATGTTGATCGATTACCAAATAGAAAAAGAAGAATTGGTAGGCGGCCGAAAAGCTGGATACAGAGAGTTCAATGAGGTCATAATCCTACAGTAAAGTTATTAAATAAAACCGGCCTGGCTTAAATATAGGTGAAAGAACATGAAGACACGACAATTTTTACCGTAAGACTATTTAAACCTCTTTTGATCTTAGGAATGTCAAATTAATCGTAGCAGTATTAGAAAATACTGAAAACACACATTTGAAGCAACAAGGCTTCTACAAATACTCACACAGATCACCATCAATAGTAATTGAACACGAGGTGTTAAACGAATAGTGGGATTTTTCATTGCAAAATAAGGATAGCTTTATTACACAATAATAATGATTATAATGTATTATGCATTAGATTTTCGTCGTATGGAGAACAAAACTGAATGTTGGATAATCTAAAATTTCAACATACGAATGAAAGATAAGTTACGAACTCTGTTAAAAGCCGGATACACACATGGAGGAATTTTTGTAACCGGAGAAAGGAGGTTAAGAGAGACTGTATGAATGGTGGAAGTATTGCTGAACATCTACGTCAGAAGATAAGCTTTTAATTTACATTAAAGAAAGAGGAAGGAGAAGAATGTTTGTGACAATAGTTTGTGACCCCTTACAAGCCTTACATGCTTTGGTTCCTTTTGAATTTATGAACTTGGTTGTTCTGCTCTTTGTAAAAACGTATCAGCTATCATTATAAAACATGCTGCAAGTTGAAATATTAGACTCAGAGTTAGTGCTTTAAATTAGTAAATGAAGAAGTAATAAGCTGCAACGTCTAAATTAATATGAAAACGCCTGTATACAAAATTTCCTCTTGCAGCTCGGGTGGTACCACTGATTTCAAACTTCAAAGATATAAAGGCGATTGTACACATAATCTCATCATAAAATTAGTATTACGTGGAGCTATAGCTTTAAAAGGATATCTGAGCAATAAAACAGAGATGATGATTTAAGTTAATAAGATTCGGACTAGTGCTAATTATAACCACAGCGCTTCAGATGGTTACGCGCCGCCTACTCCAAGCGTTCCACGCCTACTTTTAGCTCTTCGAGTAACTCTGACTCTAATGATGCAAGAGCTACAGCGTCTTGTATATACTAACAAGCAGCAAAAAGTTTGCCTTGTTTGTTCTTGTTTGGGTTCAAAAGATACTATCAATTTCCGATGCTTATTTACAAATACAACATCGGTTAAGTTGATATTTCGGTTCAGCACTGACGGGAATCAGTTCTTGAAGAAAATGAGAAACATTTAGTCATTTATTAATAGTAAAAAGGGTAATAAGTAGCACATACAACAAAAATTCTAAAGTGCCTAGAAATTAATAAACACTCTTGACGTTTTATAATTCATTACCAGCATGCAACAGCAATAAGGGAAGCACAGCATAATTACATGCTAAATTCACAAATAATCAATTCATTGAAACTGAATTAATGTAATCGAACAACAGTTTCACACACTTGAGCAGTGTAACAATTCCTAAGGACGGATTTAAGCAAGTTAATGAACAATGGACAATTAAACCAAGATAGGTATCTTGTAAGTTGAGTAAAATAAGGTATGCATGTATATATATATATATATATATATATATATATATAAACAACCAGATTTGTGGAACTGAACTACTGTAATGGTAAACAGTTTTTCATTCGGCAGTATATCAATGTAAAGTTGAATTTAAACAATATATTGAACAATGGAGAAATTAAATATAGAGAGATATCTTATACTTGTGTGCAAAATATAGTATGAAAACAAACAACTTATTTTGAGTACCTGAAATATTGTATAGTTAACCGTTTCAGAAATTCGGGCAGTGCAGCAAATTAGAGATATGGATTTACCAAGATATTAAACGATAAATAATTAAATCCTTCAAGATATCTTGTAAATTGAGTAAACTACGGTCTACAAAGATACAAGTCAACAGTTTCACATATTTGAGCGATGTAACAACTTCTAAGGAAAGGCATAGGCAAGATATTGCTATTGTTCAATATCTTGCTAAGTAAATCTAGAGCGATGTATTGTAAATTGGGTAAAATATGTTGTGAATATACACAAACAACTTGCTTTGTAGAAATGAAGTAATGCAAGATCAACAGTTTTACGCATTTAGGCAGTGTAACAACTTGTAAAGATGGATTAAGCTATTGAACAACTGCTAATTAAACCAGAGCAATATCTTCTAAACTAAGTAAAATATGGTGTGGCAATATACAAACAACCTGTTTTGTGACACTGAAACAATGCAATGGTCAACAGTTTCACGCATTTGGGCAGTGTAGCAGCTTGTAAGGATTGATTTAGGCTGCATATTGTACAATGTAATGATGATTTGAGCAAGATATTGAACAATCAATAGGTAAGCCTAAAGAAAAATCTTGTAAATTGAGTAAGATACGGTGTGATGGTATGGAATTTATCTGTTTCGTGAAGTTCAAGTAATGTACAGTCAACAATTTCACACACTTGGGCAGTGTAATAACATGTGGTAATGGATTTAAGCTATATATTGAACGATGTATAGGTAAGCATAGACAAATATCCTGTAAATTGAATAAGATACGATGTGCAAGTGTGTAATGCATCTGTTTCGTGATGTTCAAATAATTTATGGAAAACAATCTTACATATTTGAGCAATGTAATAACTTGTAGCCATGGATTTAAGCAAGATATTGAATGATAGACAGGTAAGCCTAGAGAAATATCTTGTAGATTAAATAAGATACGGTGTGCAAGTATGCAATTTATCTGGTTTCGTGATGTTCAGTCAACCATTTCACGCATTTGATCAGTTAAGTAACTTGTGGTGATGAGTTTAAGCAATATATTGAACGATGTATAGGTAAACCTAGAGATATATCCTGTAAATTGAGTAAGATACGGTGTGAAGGTATGGAATTTATCTGTTTTGTGAAGTTCAAGTAATCAATGGTCAAGAACTTAGCGGATTTGGGCAGTGTAATAATTTGTAGTGATGGATTTAAGCAAGATATTGAATGATGGACAAGTAAATTGAGTAATATACGGTGTGCAGGTATGTAATGCATCTGTTTCGTGAAGTTCAAGTAATGTATGGTAAAGAATTTCACGCATTTCGGCAGTGTAAAAACTTCTAGTGATGGATTTAAGCAAGTTATTAAACAATGGATAGGTAAGCCTAAAGAAATATCTGTAAATTGAATAAGATACGGTGTGACTGTATAGAATTTATCTGTTTCGTGAAGTTCAAGTAGTCAATGGTCAACAATTTCACGCATTTGGGCAGTGTAATAATTTGTAGTTCTGGATTTAAGTATGCAATCCAACTGTATCGTAAGGTTCAAGTAATGTGTAGTCAACAATTTCACTCACTTAGGCAGTGTAATAGCTTGTGAAAATAGAAGCTATGTATTAAACGATGTATCGATAAGCCTAGACAAATATAGTGTAAATTGAGTAAAATCCGGTGTGCAAGTATGTAATGCATCTGTTTCGTGATGTTCAAGTAATTTATGGAAAACAGTCTTAGATATTTGGGCAATTTAATAACTTGTAACCTTGGATTTAAGCAAGATATTGAATGATAGACAGGTAAGCCTAGAGAAATATCTTGTAGATTGAATAAGATACGGTGTGCAAGTATGAAATTTATCTGGTTTCGTGATGTTCAAGTAATGTATAGTCAACGATTTCACGTATTTGATCAGTTTAGTAACTTGTGGTGATGAGTTTAAGCAATATATTGAATGATGGATAGGTAAACCTAGAGAAATATCCTGTAAATTGAGTAAGATCCGATGGGCTGGCATGTAATGCTTCTGTTTCGTGAAGTTCAAGTAATGTATGGTAAAGAATTTCTCGCATTTTGTCAGTGTAATAACTTGTAGTCATGGATTTCAGCTAGATATTGAATGATGGAGAGGTAAGCCTAGAGAAATATCTTGTAGATTGAATAAGATACAGTTTGCAAGTATGCAATTTATTTGTTTCGTGAAGTTCTAGTAATGTACGGTCAACAATTTCAAGCATATGTTCAGTGATGCTTTGGTGAAGCTTTTGGGCAGTGTAATAACTTGTAGTGATAGATTTAAGCAAGATATTGAACAATGGATAGCTAAGCCTAGGGAAATATCTTGTAAATTGAATAAGATATGGCGGGCAAGTATACCAGCCATCTGTTTCGAAAAGTTCAAGTAATATATGTTTAACAGTTTTACGCATTTGAGCAGTGTAACAACTTAGTAGAATGAATTTAGGCTGCATATTGAACAATGGATAATTAAACCTAAAGGAATAGCTTCTCAATACACTAAAATATTGTGTGCAAATATATAACCAATTTGTTTCGTCAAATTGAGTTAATGGTTAATGGTTGCCCATACTTGGGCAGTGTAATAATCTGTAAAAATGGATATAAGCAAGATATTGAACAACGGATAAGTAAACTTAGAGAACTATCATATAAACTGAGTAACATATTGTGTGCAAATATACAAGCCATCTGTTTCGTGAAGTGGAGGTAATCTCTGCTAACGCATTTGGGCAGTGTAACTACTTTTAAAGGTAGATTTAAGCAAGATATTGAACGATGAATAATTAAATGTCTAATATCTTATAACTTGTATAAAATATGATGTGCAAATGAACAAGTGATCTGTTTCGTGAAACCTAAATTGTAAAGTACCTAATGGTTATGGCTTTCCACTATAGACCAGTGTAACAAGTTGTAGAAATGGTTAGAAGCATTGTATTGGACAGTAAGCAATTAAACCTAGAAAGTCTTGTAAATCTCGTAAATTATAAAGTGTAAATATAGAAGAAACTTGTATCCTGAAACTGAAATATCGTCATGGACAATATTTTTTCGGGTAATAACAATTTGATATATGATACTTTCATCTTAAAATGTGAGATGACCGATCATTTCCCAATTATGTTAGATATTGTTACGTCCAAGAAGTTTTTACTGAGACTGAAAAAATATTAACACAATCCATGGTAATGTAATCCAGATCAAAAAATGTTATATTGATAAATTTATAACAAATATACAATTTGAAATTTGGACGCTCGTCTCGGAGAGCAAAAATTCCCAACAAGCAGCGAATTTATTTTACTACAGCTACTTGAAGATCTATAATGCATCAATAACCTTAAAAACATACAATAGTAAGCCCAACAAAATTAAAGCCTTGGATTTCGAATGGCTTGGTAAAATCCATTAAAACTAGAGACAAACTGAAATATAATCTATCACGTAGCTGTGGATGAGCTTGAAATTGAGTATAAAACCTATAGAAACTATCTTTAACAAATTAATAAAATCAACCAAATATAATTATTATAGAAATGAAATTAATAAACGCCCTAACGATATACAAAATGTTTATAATATTATTTCTGAAGCTACTGATGAAGAAAACGTTCTTATAAAATTATTAATTAAGGATTATGATAATGACTCTTTCGGAAATTGTTTAGATATGACAAATTGTATTGCATACTGGCGTTCAGATGCAAAGCAAAAATGAAACGAAAGATGATATAAATGCCATAAAAAATAGCATGTTTTTGAAACCTGTTGATGGAAATGAAATTATAAAACAACCTATTTAAAGCAAAACTCTTCTCCGGGAATTGATGGTATTACATGCCAAAACATCAAACTTGCACACCAATCCATATTAGTTCCTCTTACACATCATTAACATTATCTTTTAAACTGGGCATGTACCCTCACAATTTAAATCCAGTATTGTTACCCCTATACATAAAGCGATTAGTTTAATTAATAATTTTTCCAAAATATTCGAAAAATGTCTCAAAGATCGATTATTAAATTATCTCGATGGAAACAATATCTTGAATTCCTTTCAATTTGCCTTTCAACGAGGTCTTGGTATTTATGATGCATTACATACGGTGATACACCAGATAATGGTCAACTTAAATAACAACAAAAATGTATGGCAGTACTTTTGGACCTGGCAAAGGTCTTCGGCACGGTTCCACATAATAAATTACTTGATACAGTTTTTCGCGCTGGTATTAGGGGGCATGTGTTGCAAGTGTTTGCTAGCTACGTGACGGACAGAAACGAATATTTGCGCTTAAATGACACTTTAAAAATAAATCTGGGAGTACCACAGGACACTGTCTTTGGTCCAATCATATTTATAGCCTACTTAAACCCTTTACTCAATTTAAAGTCAAATTTTTCTTCAACATCTTATGCGGATGACACGGTACTTATTTTTTATGGAAAATCCTGGGAAGAAACCAAATATGAAATAAATAGCGGGTTTAACATAGTTAAAAAATAGCTAGATGAGCGCGAACTACATCTTAATATGACTAAAACGAATTCGCTACTGATTTTTTGTTTCTTTAATTTTAAGGGTTTTTCCTCGTATTCCTATTTTTTTGAATTGAGCATATAGGATTTCATTATCAGTTTCAAAATATTTACAGGACGATTTATTTCTTCCTTGGCAGAAACTATTTTCGGATCGAAAAATATAGAAGGGTTTTTACATTTATGACAACTTGTAAATATGGTTTTAACCATATCTACAGACTGATTACACACCTATATGTTTTTGAAATGTTTTCGTATGTACATTTTTACGTGCTGCTATTACTTATAATTAATTATAACTAGCCAGAGCTAGAGGCATTTTCATATTTGATGGCGAAAATAAAACACTGTTGAATGTTACAAAACCAAATTGTAAGTGTCAACAATTGTTAATTTTCTCATAAACGTGCAAGTGGGAATAATGATTGCAACATGCAATGTTTTTGGAAAAATGTACACTGACAAGTTGGTTTTTTGACGTTCAACAGTGTTTTATTTTCGCCATCAAATATGAAAACGCCTTTAACAATACTACACATATAACACATAAAAATTTACAGACAACTAGATGTAGTCTTTTCTAATCACTCTGTAAATATGGATCTAAGCAAGATATAGAATAATGAATAATTAAAACTAAAATATTTTGTAAATTGATACGGTGTGCAAATATGCAAGTAGTCTATTTCGTAAAAGTAAAGTAATGTAATGATCAACGGTTTTCCACATTTGGCTAGTGTACAACTTTTTAAAAAATCTGGTGTGATACACTCACACAACTTCCTTTTACAGTGATCTTATAATTAGTCAAAAATTTCATTTTTAATTTTTAACCATTTGTTAAAAATTTTCAAAAATTACAAATTCTACAAAAACGGTACAAAATCGAGTGTTAGTTGAAGAGACAAATTTTCTCTAGAATTTTAAGGTGAATTCAAAAATGTAATAATATACCGGGTGTTTTATTTAAAATAGGAGTTAATAAAAAAAATAGAAAAAAAAACAAAAGAAACCCACTTTAGAAGCATTCAACTGGAAAATCACCTATCTCACATCAATACACATTAAAAATGTAAGAAAAATGTAAAATTTAAAAAAAATCGTTAGAGCCGTTTTTGAAAAAATCGAAAAAAACTGAAAAATCACAAGAGTAAACACCTACTTCCGGTTATGCGATTTTCTTCAAAAGCTTGCTGTCTCATCTACATAGTACACAAAACTTATATATGAAGTTTTAATGCCATACCTCTTTTCATTTTTGAGATATTCTGTTCACAGACACACAGACAGACACACAGACAGACAGACAGACAGACAGACAGACCAATGAAAAAAAATATGTTTTTTGGGATCAGGGGACTCTAAAACGTGAAGATCTGTTGAAAACTCAATTTCGAATTTTTGGGGTGAATCCAATACTTCCTTTATAGTAGTAAAAGGAAGTAAAAATGGATAAAAGCAAGATATTTAACAATGGGCAGTTACATAAAGGAAATTTTGTTAAATGAGAAAAATAGAGTTCAAAATATACAGGGTACGGCAACGATGGGAGGGGGTGTATTTCTGAAAGTGTAAGAGTTAACGTGAATAAAAGTTGTAGGTGCCACAGAATGGCTCAAAAAAGTGTGTCAATTTAAGTCCCCCTTTTTTTAAAGAAATGCCCTATATTTAAGTAGCTTAAAAGGTTTGCAGTGAACTACTAACTACAACTGTTTGGAAACACGAACGATTTGATGCAAAAAATTGCTTCAGGCAGGTGGTATAAGTAACAGAAGACGTCTGAATGAAAGAAAATGTTACCAAAAATTATGTTTATTATAAATTATTTTTTAAGTGTAAAATAGTGGCTGTGAGTACTAACTCTATACAGGGTTCTCAACATTTGCGAATTCAATAATTGCGATTTTTTAATGGACCGCTTTGTATATTTTTGTATTTTTAAAAGTCCTTCTAATGAACTATCTTATGATATGTTACGTCAAACCTCTAAATTTACCTGTTTTTGCATAGGCATGCGTGTTTGAAAATAAAAAATCTGTAATGTGCTTTACTCAGAACATCCTTCGCTAGTGGACGTTGACACTAACTAATTTTAAAAATCGAAGGAAACTAGGGGTCAAAATTTCGTTAAGTTTCTAATAATACTGAGCAATAGAAAGAAACACTTGGTAATGCAAATTACATCAATTTTCAAATAAAAATATTACCAGTGATGGGGTTAGAACTTCAGTGCCTGCGAACGAGCCAGCGGGCGTTCGCCGCCTACGCCACCGGGACTCTTCGAATACCTGTGATGCAGCTATATTTACCCTGTTCGCGATGGATAGGGGTTTAACTTTGGTGCCGAGCGATTTAATTTAGGGTTAAGAAATGAAATATCAAAAGATGTCTCATTAAAAGCATTTTTCAATTATGCAGAGATATACAGTGTGTGCATTTAAACAAATAGAAATAATTATATACGCAAATTATGATGACTCTATCTCTATTTTTAATATCCAGAGAATAGAAGTAAAAATATTTTAACATTTAACGTAATTATACGTGTGCGATTTTGGTGTAATTGCATTTTTTTTAAATTTGATCTTGAAATTAAGTTATTTCTGCCACTATCGTTTTTGTGTATTGTTTCCTGTATCAACAATGACGGGATTTATGTAATCTAAACCTGGTTTCATTCTTTTTTTGTAGCTCAAGTGTTTAAACCATAATTTTCTCTTGAAATATAGCATTTTAAGAGACTTAAATTGTGTTTGTTATGATCAAACACGTAAATCTGCAAAACAGTTAAATTTAGGGGCATACAATCACATACTAAAAGAAATCGCCATAAAAGGGTCTTTCAAAAATATTAGAACATCTAGACTGTTCCATTTAAAAAAACCTAAATTATTAAGTTTGCAAATGTTTTATATTCGAAGGATAATTCACAAAAACATAATTTTTTGGTAAGGTTTTACTTCACTTACTTGTTTTCTGTTATTTACAGCAGCCGCCTTGAGTTCAGCATTAAATTGTTAATTCCTCAAAAATAGTTGACGGTCGATCCATACAACTTCGTATCAAAATGATTAGTATTTCGATGAAAAACTGTTAAGCAACCTAAATAAAGGGTATTCCATTGAAATAGAAGTTAAGTTTGATCAAAACTATTTTAGTTATATAAACTACCTGCGTACCGCTTATATACACAATATTTACGTAACTCTCATAGTATTAGAAATATGTTACACTCACCTATCGTTGCCAAACCTTCTATAAGGAATTTATTTCATAAAACTGAAATAATGTAATGCTCTAGAGTTTATACATGTGGCCAATGTAACAACTTGTAAAAATCGATATAAGCAAGGTACTGAACTATGGGCAATTAAACCTAGAAAATCTTCTGAGTAAAATATAGCGTGCAAATATACAAGCAATTTGTTTCTTCAAACTGAAATATTGTAATGGTAAACAGTTTTTCATATTTTGCAGTGTAACAACTTGTAAATATGGTTATCAGCGAGACATAGAATAATAGATAGTGAAACTTAGAATCGTAAATTTAGTGAAGTATGGGGTGCATGGGGTGAATTAATGCAATGCTCAACAGTTTCGCGCATTTGGGAAGTGTAACAATTTGTAAAGATGGTCTTAAGCAATATATTAGACAATGAATAATTAAATCCAGAGGGATATTTTGTAAGTTGCCTGTAATAATCACCAAGAGCGACAATTGAAGAGGTCATGAGAATGACGGAGAATTATTGTCTCTCTAGACATTAGAGCAAAATATCACTTACTTAGCTTGATTGTGCATTTCCCAACTCCAAAAATGGGAAGTAGCAAAATGCGGCCGTTGAAATCGTAGTCGGCTTTAAGTATCACTTCGGGGTTGGATATTTGGCTGCGAATTTGGACTTTGTCTCCTAGAGTGGCTCTGTAAAAATGACAGTCAGGCTTTGCATCAATTGTTTTACTGTACTTACTCGACGTCTGTTATTTTGGAATTAATCATATTGAGCAAGTTAATGTCCGTATACTTCTGCTCCACATTAACTGGGCCTGCGCCCCGGGGGATAGTTGCGCTTGGAATATTCAGTGGATCCAAAGGTGGAACGGATAAATTGGAGACACCTGAATAAAAATCAGTTTAAATTTCTGCCTTTAAGCAGATGTTCAATTTTTATAATGCTACTTGCTTTAATAAGGTAACATTGGTTTTGACGGGGTTTGAAATTTTAAGAAAAATAACTGCAGGTCCAATAATGATATGGTGATAATTGACATACGGTTCTTAAACTGGTGTTAGTCATAACTGTCTAGTTAATTAACTATGAAAACATTATAAAAAGTCATTAACTTCAGACTTTCCGTATTCCAACAATTTCTTTGGATAAATAATGGCCTGTATTATAGGGTTCACACGATTACTCACTACTGCGAATTCACACTAGTGAGAAACCTCTGTAATAGGCGATCATTTCATCATTACTAACTCCTAACAGACAACACAGTACCTAGGTCAACTTAAAAACAGTATTTTTCCGCAACACAACTTAGTAATATCCACTAATTCACAACTATTTTTGCAGACACTCACCATCTTTCAGCCTGGCCCAGGCATCCTGTATAGCTACTTGCAGGCACCCGTTCAGATCTGCATCATCGCGTTTGCATTTCTTGAATCCAGCAGCTGAAAATCGGACTTCGTTAATACAAGGGAAAATAAGCCAACTTTCTGCTTACGAAGTTGGGCGCAGGCTCCGAGCCCAATCAGGCTAAGCAGCACTATTACGGGTCGCATTTTGTCCACACCTAACTGCGCTTTAGTGCATCCAAGTTTCCAATATATACCAGAAGTGAGGAGGATGACACCTGCACTTGTGCTGGTTAGTTGCCTTCAGCCCACGCCGAAAAGCCAAGTGGAAAGAGAAAATGTAGCATAAAAATTCCCTAATGACGGGTAATTACTCCTAAGCGGTTCTTGGATTCTAATCTCATTGTGAAGGCGTTAATGTTATATTAACAGTGCTGGACTGGTTTTTTAGTTTGTTTTGGAGTTTCTAAAGGGTATTGCAACCAATCGATTGGAAAGTTTTTAAATTATGCTAAACGCAAACCGTATGATAAATATTGTAAATAGAATGAGAAGTGCCTGCAGACATAGGTTTTTAAATTCATAATAAGACCATTTAACTCAAATTATCTATTTTGAAATACGTTTCGTTAACTGATTATTTTGCTTCGAAGTTTTTAAGATAATTTGATGAAACATGGGCCAGATATTTAGAAAATCTTTAATGACAAAGTTGATATTTTTTCC
Source organism: Agriotes lineatus (assembly GCA_940337035.1). NCBI lineage: Eukaryota > Metazoa > Arthropoda > Insecta > Coleoptera > Elateridae > Agriotes > Agriotes lineatus. The sequence goes on along the minus strand of OW679203.1, from coordinate 23,616,867 downwards.
CAGTAAGAGCCGATCATTAGTAAATTTAACACGTTACGATCTGTGTAGCAGAAATAAAACTGATTGTACACTATGATGAGAAGCAAGTAATCGAATGACAATTTCATACGAAGCATTACTAGTGACAGGTAGGTACATTAAAAAGGCTGATACTACACAAAACATTCAAGTGCATTCTCTAAAATATTTTTGCATTAGCTTGATAACGAAATAATAATTACTGTTATCAAAAATAAGTTGCTAGTTTCTCGACATAAACAACAAGTAAATTACACCTGTTTAAAAACGTAACTCTGTCACTCATATTGTATTTGGTCTGCCTAAATCGTAACATTCTCCACTCTAGCAGATCCAGTACCCTAAATATAGTTTGAATGGTTTGGATAACCAAGGCTCATGTCTTCAACGTGTAGAGGCCTAGAGGGAATTTTGTTCGACAAAACAGACAAACAGCAGTTATCTTGGTAGGAATATATGAAGAACATAGAGGAAGAGAGATTGCGTAAGAAATCTTTCGAATATTTACCATACACAGGAAGAAGAAGTCGACCAAGCATACGAAAGAGATATGGAATAAAGATGACAATGAATAGAAGAGAGCTAGACGAAATTGTTTCGAACAACAAAAAGGTAAGACTACGTTTCCTGTAACAGAATCATACTGTTTACTAGTTTGTATTATTAAATTATTACATTATTTATGTTATTCCTATCAATTACTGATGTTATCAGTTTTTTCTTATAACTCAACATTTTTTGCATTCATTATTTATTACACTCAACCTGTCATGAAAGCGAAATCGTTCGCAGTAGCTTAATGAATGCCCGACCTCCAACTACACTTTTAATTAACGTGTGTGCTTTACTAGGCAAATTACATTTAGATGATGTAGCGGTGCGAAACTGTAGGTGAAAGGATTGTGGCACCGACCATTTTGTAAAATGTAGACAGAAACAGAGGAACTAAAACGGATGAAAAGGAGGATTATTGCAAAAAACATTCTGTAGAAGTACGAAATAAAGACAATAATAATAACTACCGCCTCAAAAGTACTAGGAAAAGACAAATCTGAAAAAAAATGTATGATAAAGGGTGCCAGAAAGCGGTACTCCTGAGGCCAAAAGGTGAAGGTAAATTTTAAGGTAATTTCAATTACCCCAACTGGGGGCGGGCTCCTATAGGGACCTTGCGTTACTCTTCAGCCACGAACGGGAATTATAGGATGGGTAAGAGAAAGGAGGGATGGAGGATGGAAGAGAGGCAGAAAAGGTGGGGTAGTACTACTCCGGAATTTGCCACAGAGAAGGTACTCTGTTAACTCAGGAAAACCACCTAAAAACCTGAATCAGAGCAGACGGCCACGGGAATCGAACTCGCGACCTCGCGAATACTAAGCAGACGTGGTAACCACTAGTCTACAGAGCTCGGTTGACTGAGGCCAAACAGAGTGCTAGGCTATTTATGATATGTATGCTTGGTGCGATATGTTATCTATTCGCTACATCAAGTGGCCACACGAAATTCAATCTGCCTTAGTTTCGTCCAACAAGTTGACAGGTAAATTGTCTTGGGAAAGTGATAACAGTTTTGTTGTTGCTTGAATTTCGTAATAATAATAAATGCAAGAGGAAGTGGGTACACGAAGTGAACATGGAAAAGAAAAGTTTGATGAATTGGAGCTAGAGAATATTTTCGAATGAGTACAAACCACTTTGATTAACTTTTTTCCATTATCAAGGATGACATTACTTTTTCAATTAACTGTTTGTTACCACATAAAAACTACATTACGATAAAGCTTCAAATTGTTACATACAAACTCGGGAAATTTTATGATAGATTGCCCCAATCCAGTTACGATGGGCTGTAACAAAGGTTGTCGGCTAAAGCGCTCATTGAAAAGGGGGGTTCTATACGACCTCAAATTAGGGCTACGATTCGGTAAACGAAATACAGATGTTAATTGCTAAGCGCCACCACTTTTCTATCGGTAACTCCGTTTACGCAAAGGTGGAAACCATAAACGGAGTTTAAAAGGTGTTTGTAGTCCCAACCAGCGGGCAGTCTCAGTGAACTTACCTTTAGATATATATATATATATATAATCTATCCCTCTTCTACCGTTAAGTGTAGAGGGTGTAATAAACCTATGTTTACATACTAAGTACTTCATTCTTACATAAAATAATACAAAATAATACAATCTAAAATTGGATGAGCGTCATAAGGCAGCTTAAATTACACACACACATATTTCGAACATCATCGCGCAAAAGAATTTAAAATGCACTGTAATAACTAGGACAGTACATGGTTTGCGGAATCTGGGGAGCCATCAATTGATGTCTACTGAAGGTGATGGTGACCATCGAAACCGCAACTGCTTGAAAGGGCGTTTGGGGAAGGCAAGAACAGGGCTTCAAGGCAATGATTACCACAACCATGAGTTAAATCGACAATAATCCCCCCAGAAGGCAAATGGTCGACGTAATGAAACTTCCAACTTGCGAGATGCGTAACGACGTTTGTTAAGATAGAGCTGGTACCTTTAAGGATTCGATAATTAAATCCGCTGATGCGAAAATGAAGCTCCCACACCTTCCTGGTATGGATCCTACAACCACAGCTCACTATTTGCATCCCTTTAACTCCGACAGGTAGCACACATTTTGACGAAACATCCAGAGTCGCCACAAGACGAAAACAACTCACAACTTCAATGGGCACGAAAACAGCGGCTCCAAGAAAGCACACAGTTAATTTTTAACTGCTTCATAGCAATCCATTCCCTTAATTTGACTTTAAACATATTTGCATTAGTTGACTGTTTAATGTTATCAACCAACCCATTAAACCGAATTTACGAATTATATCCCCCACTAATGACTACATTATGTACATATAAATTATTTCTATTATTCTATTTCTTGTATAATAGTTATGCACTTCTTTACAACTAAAATATATTCATTAGAATAAACAGACATCCCTCCTTTGAGTATCTTATAAATAAAAACTAAAACTTGATAATGCCATAATTCCCTTAACTTGGTTTTACTTTATATACCAATTACATCTCAGAATTAATCTCCTGCTACGATTCTGCAAAATGTGTAATCTATGATTGTCACCTTGATTTACTGGGTATAATACTGTAACACAGTTGTAAAAATATGGCAAGATAATGCTGGTAAAATGTATATGTATGTATAGGTATATTGTTTGCCTCGTATAAACAGATAAAGAATTACTGACCCTTGATAACACTCCCAATCTTTTGCCAATTTTACTACAAATATAGTCCACGTGATCATTAAAACTTAACTTACAAGCCAACATTATTCCTAGGTACTTGATTTTATCTACAAATTCAATGTCCATTCCATCACTCATTAATTTCCTTCTACTATCTCTAATTCTTGTATAAACACTACTGCTAGCAATGCACATAGCCTTGGTTTTGGCAATATTAATTTTCAATTCACTGTTTAATCTATCTATCATTTATATAATATCTTTTCCCTCTAAGAATATAATACCGTCATCAGCAAATAAGTGACATTTACACAAATAGAAAACATAACCCAAATCATTGATATACAGTGCAAACAATAGATGCCCCAAAACGCTCCCTTCGAAGACTTCAAACTCTACATCTCCTTCACTAGACACCACTTCACCGTATTTTATCCATCGCTTTCTTCCTACAAAATAATAGTTTATCCATTCCCAGGCTTCGTCATTAATACCGCAAGCTCGCAACTTCATCATTGACCTTTTTGTATCCACAGCTTCAAAAGCTCTTTTCAAAGCCAAGAACAAAACCACTACTGACGATCTTTTATCTGTACATTTCTTCTAGTTTCGCAACTATGTTTTACCCTAAACCCTGACTGAACATGCAAAAGAATATTATTCACTGTAATATATTCGAGCAGCTGATTATACACAACTTTTTCCAATATTTTCTCTAATGTTGGCAGTATATTAACTGGTCTGCAATCCTCACAATTGACGGATTTAGGCACTTTCCTAATTGGTATGTCAGTTGAGATATTTAAGTCGTGTAGGTATTATAGGTAGTACTTTCTAACGATGAATTAATTAAGTACCGGCCATTTCAATTCCTCAAAATATTCCTTAATGAAACCGTCTGGACTACTTTTATTCACCATACCATAAACGACCTTTTCCAAATCCACTTCATTAATTAATCTGAAGTTATTGAGATTGCTAAGTAAATTTCTCACATCAAAATTAGTATCACAAAGTCTTTTATACTATCTGTGGAATACTCATTAAAACCATTAGCGATGCCTTCCAACTCATCCACTTTTTGTGCCTGAAATTTAATAATAGAATAACTTGTATATCCTGTCCAGATGCTAAGTGTTTCAGTATTCTCCACATTTTCTATACTTATTCATATTTACCTTGGTCTCATAATACTTTCTCTTCTCGTCTCTTATTAATTGTTACTGTCCCATTTCTTAAAACTTTAGATTCCTAACAATGTAACAAATTATTAGTAGCAATAAAACGCATATGCGCTATATTTCATCTTTTTATAACGTCCTTCGCTCTATCATTAAACCATGTTTTTCTATTTCGTACTAAAATATCTTTCTTTGGCATTATTATTTCAATTACATCACAGAGATTTGCAAACAAGTCATGCAATTTTTCTTCCATTTCTCTCTACTCAGTATTGTTTTTTGGATTGTGTTACGTTCGTATTTCTCTTCTGCTTTAATTTCTACTGTTAAAGTTCTAAGGCACTTTTCATTGGTTATGATTGAGTCTTTTGTAGTTCTGCCATTTTTTAATATATGTGTATGCTCATTAACTAATTGCACTAATCCACACCCATTTAGACATCTTTAGCCTATTGGTATATAGGATCATCATTTCAGTCTATGTTAAAATCTCCCATAATAATTACTCTTACCAAACCTTTCCCAATTAAATTATCACACATCTCCTCAAAATACTGTAAAAATTGCACTTTTGAACTACTCGGTGAACGATACACACCTACTAATACGCACGAGAAACCTGTACAAGCCATCACCCCATAATTTTTTTGTAGGCCTTAATATCCTGTAGTTAACATCTGATAGTAAAAAAAAGGAGTGGTCTCCTGTGCATCTGCTATTCTAATCAGCTCGTACAATATCAAATCCTACCACTTTGATTTCAAAGTCTTCAATTACCTCAGTAACACACGTCTCACTTAGAATAACAGCCAGAGGTTTCCACTCTCCTATAAAGAACTTAATTTTATCTAGATGAACTACAACACCTTGGGCATTAAATTCAAATATCTTAGTATTACTTAACTTGCTCTTTTCTAATTGCTATGACTTGTAATTCTATCTCTTCTTCTATCCATTTGTCTCTTCATTGTTGGACATTGCACATCGTATACACTATGCTTATCATCTAAATTCAACTCAAGTGTTATGTTAGCTTCCATACAGCAAGCATACCGAACTTCTTTGGATTTGCAATTTTGATCTTTATGGTCCCCAACCCCACATTATGCACAACACAAAATTCTTTATGATTAAATTTCAAACATTTAAAATACCGTAACATTGAAACAAGCTCAAAGACTTATATATACATATTTCCCAATTTATTATCAGTTTTCCATCTTCCACTACCCTATTAAACAACTATGCATTAACCTTGATTATAGCCATGTATCTTCCTTCCATTTTTTTAATTACCTTTATAACTACTTCACCATCGGCTATTATCAAAGTATTTTGCTTTAGAATACACTCTTTTACCTCGTCATTACTATAACCTTCAGTTATCTCTATAATCTTTAGACATGGTCTTTTTATCAACTGTGTGGGTTTTATACTTCTCTCAAGTTTCATATCAATTTTTAACTTCTCTCTATCATAACTTCTTTCACAATTTATGGCAATATTACTATTTCTAAACATTCACATTTGCTATACTTATTTCAAAATATGCCAAACTAATTCCTTTTACAACTTCTTTAGTTCTATTCTCATTCTCCCCTTTAATTTCCATTGGTTGAATCACCAGCGTTTCATAGTTTCCTAACTTCATTGTGTCTCCAACAAACTTCGCCAACTCTTCTTTCACCTCATTCAACTTGGCGTCCAGCAAATCACTATTTTCCTTTTGTATTTTATCGCCACATTGCTGCAATACCTCGTCCATTTTCATTGCTAATATATCTTCCGCTCTCCCTCCCTTTAGCTTCTGTATACGCCCTGTACAAAAATAGTTGAGCGCTCTTGTCTTTTTCAACTGCAACACTCGCAGTTCCGATTAAGTAAACTCTTCCATTGAACACATTTCACAGCTTCTTACAGCCATCACAAGCAAAACATTTATCTCAACGTGACTTTCATCCATTTCTCTAAAATCACATTTAGGCATTCTATTATTAACTTTTTGTTCAACCTAACCTCAAACTCACGAAAATGTTCATCGTAGCCAACAGCAAGTTTTTTTCCAGATATACTTGTTTCTATTTATGAATAATACAATAATCTAGGTCACCACAACAGCTTAAACTATTTATATAATCTATTTTCAGCACTACATGTTGAGATACAAAAATTAAGGCTATTGACGCAGCAGAAAATTACTGCGATAATAGGTAAGTTAAAAAATGACAAATCCCCTGGTAAAGGCTAACTGGCAGAAAACATTTGGAATAAAAAGAATATTCCAGAATTCTGGAATATAGATATAATCCCCCGCCCCCCTCCCACATAGAAAAGGCGACAAAACTGTATACCAAAATAAGGGAATGGTGTTGTTAAATGTGGGATATAATATACTGTAATAGTTGAAAAGTTAGTATTCCTGACATTATTACCCATTTAGGTAATAGATATTTGAGCTGGAAGAAAATATCGCTTTCATAAATTGGTTCAGTACAAATTTCCATTTCATATTGTCTATACAGTGATTGAAATGCGAACTAATATGTCCAGAATCGTAAATAAGTCGTTGTGTAAACAAGTTATGGCAGTTGTTTATATTAGTTTAAATTATATTACGACAAGTTTTCGGTACTTAATAAAATCACAAATTTAATAGCGTGTTAGTGAGTGGAGTATCCATTAGAAATATTGAACGCATTTTGAAAGAACCTGCTACGACAGGTACTGAAAATGAAAAATCTCCAGCTTTTCGATCTCCAAAGTAACCAAAAAAGCCCTGTACCGTAACCAATTTGGGGAGTTATAAATATGAAGAAATTGGAAATATAATATATAATTTTTTTATCACCGAATGATATGTGGTTACATTATCGCCTTAAAAAATAGAAAGAGAATAATATTGGAGCGGCCTGTGAGCTTCACTTGCTAAATTATTGAAATGGTTGGGTTTTAAATGGTTGAAAACAATAGAAGATTATTAATAGAAGAGAACCGCATTTCTAAAGAATAGTTATTTAGAAAAAATTAATTATTGCAAAGTAAACACTGTTTTCCTCATAAACATTTGTGAGAATGGACCAGATCCTGAATTTTTTAGAAAAAATAAAACAATAAAGCGAGAGGGTCCACCAATCATTCTTGTTTAGTTGAAACTTACTTCCATAAAAGTTACTCAAATGCAAAAAGTTGAATAAATGAAACTTTACAAGTTTAACTGGCACATATATCTAACAGCAGAAGGTTGATTATTGTAGATACAGGTGGCGAGATGAGTTCTAATTTTTCAATCTGGAACCAAGAGAGATAACTGCCAAAGTGAAATAAATGCCGATAATTTTCAAAAATTGATTATCACTCAGCTTATTTCAAATTTTTCAGAATGTTCTGTCATTGTTAGCGACAATGCATCCTACCATAATATCCAAGAAGATTATGCCCTAACTTCAAGTAACAAAAAATCTGATATAATGGAATGGTTATCGAAACGAGGTATTATCTTCACGACCACAGTTCTACAACCTAAGCAGGCAACATAAAGCTTAACATAAGAAATACAAATTAGA
>OW679203.1:23326900-23608767 GCA_940337035.1 Agriotes lineatus | reverse complement strand
ATTGTGGGCACCTGATACAAGCATGTGGAAGAGCTGCAGTACGCTAAAGATACCGAGCTGATGCTGAATTGTGCGGTAGCGAGTTTACTCTCGACGATTACTGGTAAAATGTTCACACGAGTGCTATGGATAGTAAGCACAAGCCCTTACCTTTTACCTAGGTGCCCGGTGGTTAGGTGCCCGGTTAAATGAGATGATGACGGATTCGTAGAGGCATTAACTAGGCTGTATGCCGGTCAGCGGGCTCGGCTTCAGTCGGGGCTTCAGCGGTTGAACCCGCATTCAAAGTTTCGATGGGTGACTCGGATAGTAACTAAGAGGGATGGATATGCCTCCATACCATACCCGGTATAAAAAGGTAAAGTGCAAGCTGGGCGTTAGCCGGTCGCATTGCGATAGATGGCTTTCCGAACGGGTGGCATAACTGGAGTTGCTGCTCGGGAAAGAGGAGGGATAATATGCTTCATTGTCGGTGCACCCCCAGCCTTGCAAATAACTAATGTTTAATGAGAAAATTAATCACACTGTTAAACAAATGTCACAAAAAGTTACAGCTTCTCATTGAAAAACGGCTTATTTGTTGATATTAAAATTAAATTAAGTCATTTTTCTGTACCGAGTGCACAAGATGTTATCAAAAATAAAAATAATAGATGGAATAGCAACGAAACCGCACTTTTATCAATAACAAAAGGTGCGTTCAGAAAAGTTACACTACCATAGAACGTCTATAAATTCTTACTTAAGAGGGAACTGCATACAAAATAGCCCTGTTGTCATAACAAATTTATAACAATGACATATTTCAAGCTTAACTTTATAAGAACACAAACTACACAAATGTATAGCTCAAGAAAAAGTGACGTTACCGAAATTAAAATCCCCCCAAAGGTATTGAATGTATGAGGATAACTTTTAACATTCTTTAATGGCTTCGTTTTCTTCGCTTATTAGATATTCCACTGATAGATATCTCATGCTAAAGCATGTAGTAAGCGTTATATTGTTAAAAAATAACTTTGTTCTGTGTTATAGCGCCAGCTAGCTTAACAGCAGTGTGATTCATATTACCTTCTTTATCCCAGTCGTGGTTAAAGAAAACCACTGTTGAAATTAACTCAACAATTGACCTGAGCCATGCTGGATTGAAATGGTGAGCTCCAAAAACAACTTAAATAAAAGCCTGCAGTAACGAACAGTACTTGCACCTGGACTTGGACTTCCACAGCTACTCAGAGCGATGCCTTTACCATTGCACCACACATTTCTCTGCCACTTTCTTTATTGTCTAGACCTCAGACACCCCGTGTAGCTCACTAACCTCGATTGAATCGCGTCTTTCCGCTTGTAGTTCCCGAGGGACGAAGGGATTTCGCCTTCACTTGGCGATCGGTTGAACTTCTGAAATCAAGTACGCTCGGCGACTTTCCGTTGCTAACAAACAAAACACATCACACGACCGGCGCTAACGGGCTCCTCCTGTTCAGATGCCAGCACAGACTGAAGCTTTTTGTTAAAACCGATCGCTCGTATTAGCGCGGGTTGTGCCAATTAACCGACATCGAATGTACAATCTCATTGGCGTGTTTTTAAAACTATTTAAATGTGATTACAAATATATGTAACAACAAACAGCACACTCAGGCGAGACAGGTCAAGTTCCCGTTTCAAGTAGTAGAGAGAGATAGAGGGAGAGAGAGAGAGAGAGAGAGAGAGAGTTGAGCTTGATCTACAAATTTAAAATAGCAAGTACAGTACGTATAGTAAAATAACTAAAAGAATAAATTAACGTTGGACAGCAGACAGTAGTACTTCGGAGGCGCAATAGTATAAGATATCAAGAAATCGTAATTGACGAACGATTAAAATCAACATGGGCCACGTATAATATAAAAGTGTGATAATGCGGAAATTTTCATAGCTCTCTTTATACTGAGTCGACCATTTACTGACGGTACCATTTATCTTTACAAATTTCGTGATTACATTCAATATACTACAAAGTGAGTGGATGCAAGCCCCTTATCGATGTTGCGGCAAGTGTTGAGATGGAGTAGTTTTTTCGATGCGCTCGTTGGGACGCTCCGCAATGGAGACGGGAATTAATCATTGCGAAGTCTACTGTGAAAATCGGTTTAAAATCGCGTCAGTTGTTTATCAATATCTACCGTTAGCGGAGAATGCGAATAGAGCAGAGAGCGTCTCTAATGTGGAATTTTAGATTTAAAGGTGAGAAAAGATAGAAATTTGCATCCGCATCTTTCGACAACATAAAACAAATTATTGCCCGCAGCGAGATTCGAACTCGCGAGTAAGAGTTCAGTAGTCTAGTACGTTATTCACTAGACCAATGTTTCTCAATCTTTTTGTACTAACGACCCGTATATCATTAGCTGTAATTTGGCGACCCCTATGCCTAAGAAAAGTTTAAGAGTGGGAACCTACTGATTAAAACGTTGGTATTCCTAAGCTGTGCATTGGATTTTATTTCTTCACACGTAAAGATGTTACTTATATTTAGTTTTTTGTGATCTATTTTTTATATTTATTTAGTTTTTAAGTGTTTTAATAAAGTGTTTGTTTATGTAGTAAAAATTTTGTTATTAACCTTCCGTCGGGCGCAACTGATCTGACAGGCACATCGCGGCAATTTTGCTATCTCGCGCCACCAGTAGGCGGCGTGGGAATCTATCGCACATAGTAGCTGACTATTTTGGTGTGATATATACAACCCTGCTACTTATTTTGAGTTTGGCCTTCAATTGCGAAAATTATTTAAATTTTGTTCAGAGAAGCTCATTGCGCCCGAACTCGCCACATTTTTCAATGTACGTATTTTCGAAATATTTGCATAAAAATCATCTATTACGTTTGCTTGAAATCTAAATACTGTAAAAGTTTTTAATATTTTTTTAAAAATACCCTGATTTATTAATCTGGACTATCCGGCACATTGCGCCTAAACATGTAAATATTTTTTTTTCTTTTCAGTTGTTTCAGGTCAAATAAATGTTTTTTTGCAGAAACTTTTGTGGTTTCTTTTATTTTGACTTGTCTAATAATGATACGCACCACTTGCAGTTGTATAATTAAACCTAATTAGGTGTTTATTATGTTTTTTTGGAAGTCTGCCTATCAAGCACATTGCTCCCGAAAGCGGAGGTCCAAATATTGCTCCCGACGGAAAGTTAAACCTTCGCGACGGTTTTCGTGACGTGTTTACACATCACTCGCCATACCGTTGGGGTAGTGGTAACGTCACCGCTTAACTTCTGTTACTGGAAACGTGAATGCAAATCTTTGACTACAATGTAACGTTAGCGGCAGTAGCAAATTTACTTAGAGCATCAATATTATTCCATAAATTTGTACGGCGCTAATGTCCGTGACAATCTGCGTTTACATTGCCTGAGCGCTCGAACAGGAGATAAGAAGACGTCCGCCAGTGGCGCTCAGAGCTTTCTACAAGCAAGCACAGCGCCACTCCCACTCAGTTGTGCTTGGAGCAACTGCGCCGATAACGAGAATCAAGAAATAGAAAAGCAACTTCTGCACCCATTTCAATCACTTGAGACTTGAGATCCTGGTTCCTCAATCCGAGAGCCTGGCCCTTTACCCGTCTCGCAGAATGTTCCATTAACCTAAATCGCACATCCGGCGCCCACTAGGTCAAGTTGATCATAATCCACGAGCTTCAACAAAGTTATAACCAAAATTCACAATAAAAAAACTAGCATATCTGTAGCAAGAACGCGGTTGGTCACCTTCCTGACAATCCTTCGAAAGCGGATTGTACTTCGCCAGTTGAGACACGAGAGCACAAACGATCTTTCAGTGCTCCCCGGGAACCACGCCAGTGAAAAGGCGGACTTCGCTCCAGGTGAACATCTCCTTCAAGTTCTCCTAGGTACCCAAACTTTTAACCAAGGGATCCCCGCGACCTACCTAGCTTAAAATCCTAATTACACACGTCACCTGCACCGTAAAACTAGTTATTCAATTGAATTGGCCTTTACACAAACATCGTAACAATCGCCATTTTCAGTGAAATTCATAGCGATTGTTTGAGACCGATAGTTTCTAGTCCAAGTGCACCGGAGCTCTACCTCATCTATATTTTCTTGGAGAGAATCCAGGCGAGCAACCGGGCAGAACAGACGTGTATAGTGGGTTGCTATTCGCCAAGTAGCGTCGTTTCCTAGATAAAACATTGTGTAATAATTCTATGTACATATCATTGCTAATTAAGATTGATTTTGTACCCAGTTCGAAATATTGTACGACTTATTTCTAAGCTGTTTATTCCTGTACTTATACATTTGAGTGGTAAAAGGAACACATGGGCATCTGAGCATACCCGAGGCAAAAGTAAAGTAAATTAGTTAAAAGTTTCCAGAGCAATTCATGGGACAATTGCATTATAAAGAAAAAAATTATCAATCTCCCTCAAAAGCTATTGAGTTGATTGCACTACTATTCCACGAAAACTAGTACGAAAATAATCTTGATGACACAAAAAGTCTGTATAAAAGCAGTGCATTTTTATTTAATTTTTTAATACATTCTCTAGCATTGAGGTGCATTCATTTGTAAACTGACATAACCTACAAATGTCTTAAGAGGTAGTTAGGCTTAGCTACTCTATTGACATTTTACCCTACAACCCTTTCTCTATTCACCAAGTTTCAACCGCTTCGGTAAAATAACCTGGTCTTATAAATCTACAAGTTACATTTCTGACGTGCTTCCTGAACGAGTGCAAGAAATCGTAGAAATTACACAAATTCACGGAAGACCTGTCAATCTAAGTAATTTATATTAATATACACTGTGTGTCAAATAAAATAATATGAATTATGTAATGGGTTATCTAATCACACTACAAGTTAATGACTTCGCATAACTTCAACAGCCGGGAATTGTTGACCTAACCTATTTTAAGTCTTCTTTCTTTAACGCTCTATTCTTTTGAAAAATTTTTCTTCCTTGTTAAATAGCCCGGGCCACGCTGCTTTGATAAGTAATTTCACATGCGGTGATGATCTCTAAGGCTCTACATGCCAATGATGGGATTATAAAATTAGAGTTTTTAATGTTGCACAATGCAGAATTTTTAAGTGTGAGGGACCTAAACATCCTATAGCCTATAGCCACTGAAAATAAATTTTTAGTGATTTGAATTCTGCATTATTACCGACGGATAGGGAACCTCGCTTTGTTTGAAATGTTTTGTTTTTCTTAAATAGGTTATCATGTTTTCAATTGCGTCTTGCCACAAAAACAATTCATACCGGATTAACTGATCAGTTGTGATTTTTTTTCTAAATTTTAACGTTTTATCTTTAATTTTATAAATGTTCGTTAGCACAAATTGGTAGAACAGATTATACAACAGGTATTAAGACGAAAAATGGAAAATGCCTTGATTTCTTCTTGTGGGTGCACAAAAGGTCTGAATTCGCGATTTTCTACAGCGATTGCTGACAGTAAAAGTCCTTCTTGTAGAGTTGTAGATTGTCTTCTGCGGGTGTACGATGGTGCACCAGGAGAATTTCGACCAGTAATCTTCCGTAGCAGCTTCTTCGGGGAATAAACTTAGCTTCTCTGTATTAACGGTGTACACCGATTTCTTTTAAATTGCAAAGCCTGCCTTCTAGCTTAAGTAAAAATTATTAGAAATAACCATATTAACGCTAATGCGAGTGCCAAAGCAGGGACTGGCTACCCAACTTTGCAAACTCTTTCATACAGTGCTACACATTGCCTATTCTGTCAATACTTGGACAGATTTTAACTGCTTCAGTTCCTGGACCAGTCCTGAATGACGACATTCTTCAAGGTATTGCGATTAACATGTTTACAGAGCCCTGCCACAATTTTTTCCCATAAGACCAGTTTTTGTAGAGCAGAACAACTTCAAGTTTTAATATCGTGAAATATTTTAGGATTTTATTTTTACTACCTAAAACAAATATGGAATCATAGATCGGCAGTTGTTAGTAGAAGCCGAAAATTGCCTACACTAGTCCCTAAGCGAACTACATAATTACCTTCTTCATACTGTTTTATTAGTGATAAATTTATCTAATACTGGTATACTAGCCACGAATGAAGTCAATGTTGTCCATTGTAGAGTCCTGTATTAGCAAATATTTACAGGGTGGGACAGCTATCAGTTGCTGCCAATATTTTGCAACCTCACTTCTAAAACCGACTTCCTAAAACTGTCTGTAGTGCAAACAGTGGATCGCCTCTAGGCCCGTAATGTGTTCTTAAAGGAATACAGATGGATGATGTTGATGTACGAAAATGATTGATTGCAGACACGCTACAGCTCACAACTAGCAGAGAAAACAGTGATAGTACGGCAAACATATTGACTTCGGCTTGAAACGCAGCTTTGTTTGCCCAGACATTAAAAACATTATTCAGTTCTTTATGCTCCACCATTTAACAAAAACTAAAACGTAGCTTTATTGTGATTAACTGCACCGATAACAGCAACATTGTCAGTAAACTGTGGAACACTGGAACAGCAAGACCCGCCAGGGCGCATTTACTGGTTCATTTCCACTCTATTCTGTGTGACGCAAAGCTGCATTACTTTGCACGTCCATTTTCTGTAAACCACGGTCGACTCGTTTCCAAGCTTAATTCACAACATCTACATTGTCTAAGCATTTCCAAATCCAACTTTGAAAAAATAGTTACTTTGCTTTTATGTAGTTGTAATAATAATTCATTGTGAAAGCAAAGTAAAAGGTGAATAAAAAAGCAGTTAAAATTATCTAATTCTGCAAATACAGCTGAGTTTTAGAAGGCACTTTTAAAGTCTATTTAAACGAAATGCCTTTGTGAGTTGCATCATTTGGTTCCGCTCCGTAATTCGCTTCCTGATGCGATGTAATCTATTTTCGGGTAATATTTTCTGATGTCAGTCCTTCCATTCGTCTTGCTATGTCATTGAAATTGCGTTCGCTTCTTTTATGCGTGCCTTCAAACTTGCTGGCGTCTCCTACACTATCCTGGATATATAGCCGACCATATTTATTTAGCCAAACGAAATTAATCTTAGCGTTTATTACAACAGTTTCTACAACTTATACACCTTATAGCTATAAGTCCCTTAGGACTTCTAGAAGTTTGGACTTTTAGAGGTTAATTTTGCTTATTGTTGGAAATATTTGAAAATTATATTAGTTAAGCATTTCAGCGTTCGAGTTTGTACCTTCGTCTGAAATTGGTTTGTTATTATTCGGGACGTTGCTGTTCTTTAGCTTTAGTAGACCATACTGATATCTGTATTCGCGAGTGTAAGAATCGACAACAGGTTTACCAATATACTCTTATTTTAAACTCAGGGCAACGAGAAATAATATCAAAGACATTGATGACAATGAGATCCACACCATTCCCATATTATCAATAGGTTATCGCAGTACTACGTCCTACGCTGATATAAAAATGGGGTTTTCCGGTACAGCGACGAAACGTAGACAGACATTCAGATAATATTATGCTTGCAAGCGTGTATATATCTGGCGAAATAGATGCCGAGAGGTGCCCTGACCAGTCGTTACCCATCAATCAAAAAAATAAAACTGAGAACCACACTTTGTTAACCTGCTGCTGGCAGCCCGATGCATTCTGAAACGTGTTTCGCCTGGGGCTTTTTGCTCCCAGACGTCCAATACAAAATACCCATTCTACCACTGACAAAATCGGCGTATTTTAAACCATAATAATATTTTCTTATGATCTCACCTTCCAGCAAAGAACTACTTCAAAATGTTTTCTTTGATCGAAGTTAGAGCAAGCGGGGCGGTAGTTGTAGCTCAAGCGGGGGATTATGTCGCTTAGGATATGGCTTTACGAGACTGCATCCGCATAGGTGTGCTTGTGATATCCGATCTAATCAAAAATAAAGTTCTCCGGCACACCAACGGAACGTGAACAGAACTTCAAAATAATGTTAAAATCTCAGATTGTACATATCTGAGTAGAAGGTGTTACCAATGGTCATTACATCGCAAAAAACCGGGAAAACTAAGAACCGGAGCCTGTCAACTTGCTGAAACTGTTTGGTTTATGAAACGCGCCCAGCGTGTTGGTAGTGGTGGCGTCGTCATACTTTCTACCATTTTTTTAATATGTTGTGTGCTTTGTTTAACGACATTTCTATATACCTTTCAAACTAAGAATTAATTTAGCATAGATAAAAGAACGACTTCGAACCTGTGCGGGATTCCTTTATATTTGTGTTTAGCGATGCTCGCAAGTGCAGCGATAAACGCGATTTTGAAACTTGTTCGCGGGATGAGAGGAGTTTCAACTCAAGCACCTTTCGCTGGAAAGAATTATTAGCCGGCTGGCTTTACCCCAAGCAACATATAAGTGAAGGACTCAGAGTGCATTGTACGAAATCACACTATGGAAAATATAAGCGTCGACGTGAGGATCGTCAGGCGGCTAATGTCATACAAAACAGTGTAGAAACCACGGCACGCCATCGTTTAGGTTTCTAGCAAACGCTATTCTTGCGAAGCAGGCACGTGTATTTGTGACTTTTATTGCAAAAACGTGACGTCAGCCGTCAGTAAGGCGCCAGGGCAGCAGTCAGGGAGTTCCCTCGTTTGAAAGATATTTTTCATCCGTCGCACCGTCTAAGGTTTGGGCAACCCAATTCGGCGGCCAACTCAGCCCGTAACGGTGAAGTTGCATTTGAGGAGCAGAAGGTAACATAATACAAGTATCTACAAAAAACTATTGTAGTTACGAAATAAGTGTTTTCGCCCAGCTGCGTTAGAGTAGCACTTAAAAGAATACGCTTAGCTGTGCATCGTGGCCGCGTAGTTAGGAACGCAATCATCGATAAGACCGGCTTTAGACATTAACGCTTTTAAAGACAGTTAAATTGGCATTATGTTTTAATGTTGTTTTATATGTGTTAAAAACTATATGATATAAGTATATGCTGTTCTAGTTTTTTGTCCTATTTTCTTTGGTATTCTTTTTCATTTTACAATGTTATGTAAGGAAATTGGCTTTTCTTGCGCAAACCAGTTCCTGCTTTCAGCAAACATTAATACTTTATAACAACGACTGCATAAAGAAAGGGTTCCATGTATACTGAGCTAGCTAATTGAACAAACAGGGAAAATAATTATTAAAATCCTTAGATAACGTTTATAACTTCACCAATTCCGTTTGAGCAATCGTTTGTTTATATTTCCTGCATTTAAAGGCGTT
The DNA here is from genome assembly GCA_940337035.1 of Agriotes lineatus. Taxonomy (NCBI): domain Eukaryota; kingdom Metazoa; phylum Arthropoda; class Insecta; order Coleoptera; family Elateridae; genus Agriotes; species Agriotes lineatus. The sequence goes on along the minus strand of OW679203.1, from coordinate 23,599,518 downwards.
CGTTGCTTCACCTCCTTCTGAGCAAATGAGTTATAACTTGACATCTCTAGAAATTGTTGGCAATTTTAAGGCGTAGTTTTCCTGAGAAGTAGGGGATGATCTTTAATTTTTACCCAGACGCATCGAAATTGCTTCTATATCAAAGCATTTGTCTATTCTTCGACACTGAGCGTTCTTCCACAATATGGAATATGTCAGTTTTCTATAACGAAGATTGCGTGTGCAGCATGCAGGCAGGGTTATGTAAACCTCAGTTTCTAGTTTGAAAAATTGCTCATTTTAGTTGCCAGAGAAACCGCTAGAGTGATATCTGTCATGTGGTTTTACGAGAAACAGAAATTTATACGCCTGTAAGGAAATTATATAACATAACAGGAATTGCAAATGTGCAGCTGGAAGCCTGCAAACTGCGATAGCAATATATTACTTTTCCTATTCGGAACAACATTACTCGACGTTACAATCGGTAACACCTCGTAACAACCCCAACTCAACAGAAAGCCGCCGTTTTCTCCAAGGGGAACATAAACAGCTGATTTCAAATAGTCCACTTAAGGCCGCAACAATAAGTAACTGTCAGTTCTGATTGCTGCCGTCTGCCGAACTTGAAGTGGTTGTTAGTGGTCGGTCGTCTTTAACAAGAGCAATCAAGACTCAACTTAGCCGACCGGCGCTTCCCCAGTGGTAACACGTGTTCTTACAAACTTTATAATTAACAAAGTCCTCCGGGGTTTGGGGAATCACTGGCGGTTAGTTCCAGCTGAAATTATTTTTGAGGGCGCCCGTATTTTTGCGGCGAGCCTTGGACTGCGGTCTATAGAGGCCTAATTGATTCGGATTGCCTCCGATCCACCAAGAGCCACCGCACTCGAGCTCCTCAAAGCGCCTTTATGTCACCGACCATAACGTCAAACGCAGGGGTGTAGAGCATGGCTCTTGTGCGACGGGCTGTGTGTAGATATATCGATTTAACAATTATAATCGCGGTGCCCCAGTGACGAATTGCCTGAAATCTGAATGCCGCTGGTAAGCCAGCTCGTTCTCGGCCTATTTCGTCTGTGACTGCAGTCCCTCCGGGAAAAGGTGTATGTACAAAATCTTAGAAAAATTTATTTCCAAATCATTCACTTTATGATCAACGAGTTGATCTAAAATTTTTAAAACAAAACGTTTGAAAATCTTTGACCAGTTTTACACCATTAGCATGTTCATCAGCTGGAAGAGTTGTTAAAAGTAAAAGTATGTACTGGAATGGACAAGCCTTTCGTATTAGGCTTAAATAAAAGAGAACAGAAATTCTTGATATTCTTCCACCTACCAAAATGCCATCAACTTAATATGCTTTGTAAATATTGAATAAGAGTGGTGGCTAACGATGAGCGCGCTTGCTTGTAACACGCAAGTTCACGTACGCTCACACTCACGTTCACTCACATTCACGGCGTTACCCGCCACTTGCGATGTCACCCGCAGCTTTGATTTGAAGAATTGAGATAGAAGAGAATGTTCGAATTTAAAACCAATAAAGGACTCGCAACAGAACTAAAAACTCTATAATAAAATAAGTTTTACACGTGAAATAATTATGTGGTATGGTGCAATCAGAATAGTAGACACAAAAAGAAATAAATGAAACATGACTAGAATAGTTTACAACAAGAGATAAATACTGATTACTCCCCAAACCTTTTCTTACAACCGTTTTCAAGGACATTACTTTTAATACCAAAAGCTGTCAGTGAAACTGACGTTTCTCTTACTGATAAGAGTACAAAAAGTTATATGTTGCTGGGCAACAATTTCTAGGTTTCGAAGTACTTTTACGCCCGGGGAATTCAAAGTAAGTTATATGTGGTCGCCTATAGTTTCAAACACGTGATTGACTGTAGACACAACATTCACAACACAAGTGCGAAGCTCCGTCGCTGCAGACTGCCACACAGAAGTACAATGACCTGCCGCTCCAGCTCTAGATCTTTCACATGTCGGGCAGAGGAGAAGCGGGGCACCCTGTAGTCTTTTATTCGTTACTGAATATTGTAATGGGCCAATTCGTGTCACCCTATATAGTATAAATTATATCTTTTTACCATATCCTGGGGATTGCAAGTAGTGTAGTTAAAAATAGAAGAAAGCCAGCGGATGATGACGGCGAAGTCAGTAGCGCCTGAGTAAGCGCCCGGCGCATGTCGTCCTAAAAACCTAATTGACGCAAAGTTCTAATAGAAGCAACAAAGTGCACTGGGCAGTGTTGAGTTGGCTTGCCTTAGCCGCCGCCGACAGCGAGAGGTTTCTGGTTGGGAATATAGCCACGAAAGCATCAAATTACCTAGGTATCACCACTTTCACCACCGAGGTACCGCTGATTCCTCCATAGCAGGAAGCTGTTGTTTTCACGCAATAGAAGAGTCGTTGTCCAACCACGAGAGCACTTGGGCGCAAACGGTTTACATTGGTTTACATTGGTCCTTCAAATTCTTTCTTCAAGATTTAAGGTTCTCTCTTCTCTGTTTCAAAAATCAGCACGTCTTCTTCACTAAAGACGGTGGCGCAATATCTTATCCAAACATCCACAGTTTCTATAATATTGGCGATGGTTTTTCAATCGTTGTTATATTGGGAAGTAGAGATGAAAGAAAGATAAATTATACAATTATCACCCACTGCCTTGATGTTTTCTCTAGCTACCTTTAAATTTTTTGTTGTTTTTAAAATGTTACCTTTATGGTTTCCGATTCTCTTTTCCATGTTTGAAAACTCAGCATATTTTCTTCATGCCAACACCTTTTTCATCCATTGCCACAATAATTTCTCCCCTAAATCGTTTCCTATTTTTTATGATTCCTACCGCATCTTCATTTTTTTCTATAAAGATTTTAGCTTCTGCTTTCGGAGTTTAAAAACTTAGCAGAGCTTTACTTTCACAGTTTCTCAATCTTCGTTGTGTTTAGGTGTAGTGATGGTAGAATATGTGTACGTAAGAAAGGTTTAAGCCTTTATCTTGTATTTCCTTCACGAATGCCTCCATGACTTTGCTTGCTTCAGTTGTCTTTCCTTTACACGATTTTTATGGCTTTTCAAATTCTTGTTTCAATAATGCAGATCTATTTTGCGTGCTTTTAATCTCAGGAAATTTTTCGTCTTTATCTTTGTTTTCCAAAACATCTGTAATATTTGCGAATATTTTTCTATCTTTGATAAATCGGGATACAGAGATGAAAAAATACGTCTACACCTTTATCTCTCATTTCCTTCGCAATTGGCGTTGTGCTCTTGTCTGCTGCAGCTGCCTTTTGATTTTTATGGTTTTTATTGCCTTTTCAGGTTCGTATTTTAAGATTCAGATCTCATTTTCTCTGTTTAAAGATTCAGAAGCAATTTGTCCAATACTTGGGATATTTTATCACTCTTTGCCTTTATACGTTATGCATAAGTTCCAGCTAATTTTCTATTTTTGTGGCTTGTATCGACTATTCAAGTCCTTAGTTAAAGTTTCTGGCTCTATCTTTTAATTTTAAACTCAGCACGTATTATTTTTGCTAATACTTGCATTGATTTGTCTATCTTTGTTATATCTGAGTGTAATGATGAAATAATGTGTCTACACTTATACTTACCATTCTCTTAATAATTTTCACTGTGATCTTTATTTCATTTACCGTTTCAAACCTCAGCACCTCTTTTTTAGAAGAATCACTGGAGATAGTGGCGCAATATCGTCTTTAACTTTTATAATTTCTATAATATCTGCGATGCGTTCCTTATATATGTAGTATTTGGGTGAAAAGATTACAGAAATTGCTAACACATATTTCCCATTGCATTAACGATTTCAGCTGTGATCTGGTCTGCTCCAGTTGCCTTTTCATTTTCATGGTATTTTTAAAAAATTGTCCTTCATTATTTCCGGTTCTGTTTACTTATTTTAATTCTTACCAGTTTTCCTTGAAGAAATCAACTTCCAAAATTTGTGTGCTATATCTGGTTGGAGAGATGAACGAATATGTCTACACTTTTGCTCCCATTCCCTTGGTGATTTTTACTTTGACCTAATTTGCTCTGCCTTTAACTTTTTCTTCATTTTGATCACGCCTTTAGGTGCTCTCAATAAATCGGGTTATCTGCCACATTTTGAAACCTTTGTTAAGCCACTCTGGCAGATAACCAGAAGAATAGCAAAGGTAGACTTCTCAGCTGAAGCTGGTCGTGGGTTAGACGAGAGACTCTAATCTCGAAACTGTAGGAAAAAATATGGGCGCCAAGTACCAACTAAACCCAAGCACTTTGTTAACCAAATAAAAGGTACACATAGAAAGGCGCTACTAGAAAATCCCTGAAAAAGAGAGAGCGCCAAGGGTGCAAATAAAATTCACAAGCATAGATAACGTGAGTATAATTATAGCAGCAAAGCGTACTCGGTAGTACATACACAGAGCACGGCAAATCAGATCAAATATTTCAACAGTAAAAGAGAGCCGTTTCAAAAGCCGTAGAAGTTACGAATATATGAAGAATATGTTTTATTCCATTGGTTTGATCTTCTCGCTTGAGTTCTTGTTTGCTCCAGCTCAGAGCTGGAAAAATTACTGTGAAATAGTAATTAATAGTAATTAATCATCAATTGCCAACTACCGCTCAATGAAGTAATTGAATTACCACGTTTCCAGTTACTCAAATTAAATAGTAATTCAATTGTCAATTACATATAATTCTAATTGCGCGACACAAATTACTTTTTTAATTACTTTCACTATGAATTGTCGTATATTTATATTAGTAGTATTTATTTAGCCATGTGCTAATACATCGTATTAAACAAACAAATTGAAATCGATAAATCATTATTATCAACCAATATTGTATAGCAAAATTATTTGTTGTCGATTACTGTGGAAAAAAATCAATTAAATTTTTACCGTACCTGCTCTGTAATCTGTACTTACCGCAGACACATTTTTCGCTTCTTTCACAATAATTATTAGCAATCTACAATGCTATATTCTGCAAAGCATACACTACACAGGGCACAACACATGCAGAACCGATTTAGAAGCATATGCGCGTTCACCAAATATTTCTTTGTTCAGTCACAAAACTAACATATATCCGAGTAGTCAGAAAATCATAGATTAGACTTATATTGCTCCAGGATTGCTCTATTGTCATTTACTTAACATGTAATTTAATAAGGCCTTATCTTATTGTTTGCGTCGAGGTCAGTAACTTGGGAATTGAATTACCAGCAAGTAATTCAGTTAGCGCGTTTAGCTTCAATTACCACTGGTAATTGAAATACTTGTAAAACAAGTTAAATACTTTAGAGCATATTAATTACTCAAAAGTAATTGAGTAATTGAATGTAGTAATTAACCACTTTCAAAAAGTAATTGTCAAGTACTTTATAACAAGAATGGCAATTACCAATTGCAATTGCCGTATTCTGAAAAGTAATTCAATTCCAAGGCAAATTAACAAAAAGAAATGTAATTATAAAGTAATTAATTACTGCCCAGCTATACTCTATGCATTTTTCTTGTTCATGATTTTTATCGCCTCTTCAAATACTTCTTTCAACATCTCAGGTTTCCTTGTACTGTTTGAAACTTCAGCTGCTTTATTTTTGTAGAATCCTGAAAAGTGTACAGCAATATCTTTTTCTAACTTCCGCAGTTTCTTAAATATATGCCATCATCTCTATATATTTGTTACATTTGGTTACAGAGATGAAAAATAAAATATCCGTACATCCACCTTTTATTACTTAGCCGATTTCCGCGGCGATCTTGTCTGATCCAGAAATTTCTTATTTTTCTTAGTTTTTTTTCGCTTCTTGATATGCCGCTCTTTATATTTACTTTCACATTCTCTTTTCTCCGCTTAAAACATCATTCACTTGAGGAATAATTAAAGAAGTTGTCGCAATATCGTAACCAAACTTCCACAATTTCTATAATACCTGGGATGAGTATTCTATTTTGGCTGTAGTGGAGTATATAGATAAAACGATTTTTATGATTTCCGTTATGATCTTGTCTGCTTGAGTTGCCCTTCCAGTTGTCAGTGTTTGTATCGTTTTTTACATTGCTCTTTAATTATATTGGGTTTTCTGCTCTTTGTTTGAAATTTATGAGGAGCAACCAAAGAGGGTAGCGCAATGCTTTTTCCAAGCTTTCAAAATATCTGTGATCATTTTTGTATCAGTGTTGTATTTGGATGTAGAAAACTAAGGTAAATTGGACCTGCTCGTATAGTTTTTGTGTAGCCATTAATATTTTCATCGCATAGGTATCATAGGTGTTACCTACTTATGTAGTTCGTTTGGATTTTTCTACAGATGTTGGTAATTTTATGGTTGGCACTTATGAAATTAGTATTATCATGGCTAGACGTTATTTTTCTACGATTTTTAGTTAATTAACAAAGAAAATCGTTAATTTTTTAAACAATTGTTGCATATTTCACCATGTTTCTTTACACAAGCCTACTGAAAAGTTTGGTAGAAACATTGTCGCCGCACTGTTCTTGTAGAGCCACTGTAAGTTTATACTCGACCTGAATTACCAAATGATTAGGAAACAGCTTAAAACTGTAGAAATAACAAATTTCCGAACATACCAAATAAGCAAGCGGAAAATCGTAGCGGGCCATGTAATACAAAGAAGCGGTTTGTCATTATTGAAGGTTATGTCAGGTTAGTTACAGATTTGTAGGCATTCCTAAAGTAACGAAAACAAACCATGTGGTTTAACTGTTCGTAATTCTTCAATAATTCAAGCTCCGGTGGAAATACTAAACTTGTAGTAAATAATATTAGTATAAAATATGATATGTGATCGTGTGTCTTCTACATAAATATTCTTGCTATGGACCTGCCGAAATCTGAATCTCATAATACAGCTCGTTCTCAACCTATCTGAGCCCCTTCAGGGCTGCAGCGGTGCAGCTATACAGATAGCGGCGTGTGCGTGCATGAAGGAGCACCCAAGATATAAATTGCTGCAGTTTATTATCTCCGGAGAGACACGAACTTTAGAGAAATGTCGGTGTTCGCAAAATTGTTTCGTGTTTTTGTTGGTTAACTCACACCTAAAAATATGGGTTTGTTTCACAAGCGATGTAACAGGGAAGGAACGCCGCTTGCTTTCTCGCCACGTCGCCGCCCGTTTTTGTTGCAATAATTTATAATTCTAAAACTAATAAAAGTCGGCACTGCAGAAACTCCTTCAGAATAATGACCGTCAGCAAAAGTGTGAAAATATATAGAGACATGTTTATTATATGTAGCTTGGCACATCAATTATAGGGCAAAATATATTCTGCATCATATTCCATAACCCAGAAATAACTCTAAATTGATTTGTAGTAACGGTCCTTTATCATCATATATTTATAGTGCAATAGTACGGTGTAGAAAAATTTCTTTACCATCTTTATGAGTACATTGATTTTGCAGTCTATGGAGGGAGAGTGCTTCGATCCATATACATTGATATTATTGTTTCCCTATTTTAAACCACTTCTACAAGGTTTATTTGTTTTTCTGCCTTAACCATAAATTATCATATCGGAGTTCCATTTAAGCCCCCCCCCCCCATTTGGAGGCAAAAAAGCTTTGTAAAGAATTCCAATAAATACTTTCACATTCCCATAACCTAAACATCATCCGAAACTGCTCTAAAAATATACTCTAGTAGATTTCACTCTTCAAGCTCGACTTACTTTATTCAACTTAATATTCTCACATCCTAGATCCGTAAATCTAATAAACGATAAAAAAGCAGAGTCACTACACCCGGGAGAATAGCATATACGCAGTGCTAAATTTACATAAGGTCCGAAAGGGTCCGCCGCCCCCGGCTCAGTGTCGTAACACGCACCTGAGGCGGCCGCCATATATCAACAGGAGCGCTAAAGTACGGAAAATAAAAGAAACTAATGGAGTGACTCCTAGGAACAGATACTAAAGTATTTTGTTTTATTTCACTGTAGCAGTAGCTAAAAATCGTGTAATACGCAAGAATAGTTGAAATTCTAAGTTAAATTCTTGAAAAGTTAGGTGAGAATTCAGCAGAACAGCATTTACCAGCGTTTGTAATGTCCTAAGTAGACACCTGAAGTGGTACTTATATGGATAGTGTTGCCTCCCTCTTTCTCCCTCTATCTCAGGTTTCGTTGAGTGTGGTGACGATTATAGTGTACTTTTCGGTACTTTTACTTAGAAGTTGTAATTTGGATCGCCTTTTCCTAACACATATTTGAATAACTTTTTTTATTGCCACCATTACTGCTTTGATGGTCTCAATGTTTAGTGGAAACATATATAACGACATAGAAATGATATAAAACTGTGATATTGCACATGTAACGGCCGAGTTTGTGTCACCTCGGCATTTAATAATCACTTTGGTATTTAACCATGATTCCGCTAGGAATAAAACTAAACTGTATTTCTAACATTGTTGTAATTAGATGAAAATGTAGTGTGTAGTTAAAACTTACATCGAATATTCCGCGCGCTCGAATAGTGAAGTGCAAGCCAGGTGCTATTATTAGAACTGCAGGCGTCGGAGCGACATAACGGTTCGGTTTAACTTGGTGGGTTGGAGGCAGCGGGGGGTAGTCGTTTGCCAATAAGCGAGGTATACGTGTTGCCTGAGGAAAAAGAGAAGCCAGGCGAATTATTGTAAGTGCCAGCTTGTTGAAGCTTCTCCGAGATACAGCAGCTCATATCCAGAAGCTGCTATTCCAGCTGCCATTTGAGCTTCAAGGAAGCCAGCCGATTTTGCTAACGCCAGAAGCTTGTGGGAGCAACTACCAAAGGCTCGGAGCTGAACTTTTCGTTATCCTGCTACAAGGTACAGGCAAGTCTAATTATCATAAATAAAATGCACGCTCGAATACCCGGAACATGAAACTGGGAGCCGAACCATAATAGCGATTGACGAAGGAATTGCAGCAAATTACGCAATAGCCTCAACGAGAGCGCTGCTGATTCTGTTCTATCTCAACAAAGCCCTGGCATTATCTTGTTGACACATCGCCTAAGCTGATATTAAGTTACTGGAGTTAGAGCTATATTCAGTGAATTCGAGTGCGGAATTTAAATATTGTACGTAGATTCAGCATTAAGTTTGTATCCTCTTTCTTGCTATTAGTAATAGCGCATATCACAGTTATTTACTACCATTGTGCATTCTTTTTATGTATTTCCATGCACGTATGTTTCTTTTACAGAGTATATATATTTTCGTGTAAACTATTTGTTTTCCATTTCTGGCAGGGTTTCATGTATAATTACAGCATTATATGTAATCACAAGCAGACCGGCAAGAGCAATATTGAAAATTCTCTTAGCTGCGCTGAGGTAAAAGCGTGTCTTGTGCTTCTACAACTGAGTTAACTAACAAACAAAGGGTAATATAAATTCACAGTAAAGTATAGTATAGGCCACGGTATAGACCACATTACAAACACACGAAGGTAAATAAAAATCCACTCGGAAACACCTGCTTACCTATTGTATGACGTCACGTCGTGATAAAAGCTAGGGCAGGCCCTAGCCCAGATGGATTTCGGATTTGGGCTTGCAGACTTGATGAAACGAAAAGTTAGTTCTAGCCCGCAGCGATGGACTCAATATGATGCAATGGCGGGTGGAAGCTAGTGTGTTGTTTGCGTTGTACAATACTATATTGAAAATATCGTTTCCGAAGCACTTCAACTTCAAAATGATGTTATTCCTGAGAAGCTTACATATTCTGCGAAAAAAGGTATAAGAATGTGTGATTAATTTGTATATATATTTTTGACCGTTTGATGTCAGCTAACTCAGTTTACAGCAAGAGAATTGTTACCTTTTATCTCAGTCGAAGTTACTTAATATTCAATGCAATAAAGTTTCAAAAATTAACCTAATATAGCTTAAAACACTGAAATGAAATGCTCCGCGCCTAATCTTAAATAAAAACGAATCTGTTCACATTCAGTGTATCAAAACATATATTGGCTTTAAATAAACATAAATAAAACAAGAAAGCAAATAGGATTACATTCAAAATTAATGGTGTTAATTAATCATGTAAGTTACGCGCGATTGGTTAAATCATATACTCTTTTGCCAGTCAAACAACTATGTATTATAGACATATATTTATAATTAAACCCTGTAAAAGACACATACTACCTTATATTCGAACATTCAACTGCTGGTAGGTCCGGTTTTGTACACGGCATTCCGTAGTTGCAAAAGGTAATCCGATACTCAGTCGGGGATATGGTGCTTGACGTTATAAGTCGCCACAGTGGCTGTAGAATGAACCCCAAGTTGTCTGTTTGAAACATTAGAAACTTATTTCAAGCTTCATAATACTATAAAAAGACGAAACAAAGGAAAACAGACCTATCGAAATGAGTGAACTCATATGAATAAGTGGTGGTCAAAAAATATCACCGAAAATGATTTCGGGAATATTGACATGTTTGGCACACGAAGTGAACGTAAGCTTGGATTCTTATTTAACACATAAGTTACCTGAAATTCTCAGATGTCAGCTGGAGGCTGGCATTTAATAGGTTACAAGTACGGGTCCTTAAAACTTGACGTCAGGATAAATTACGCACTAAAAGAAATACGCCTTAGTGCAACAGCAGCAAAGCAGGTAGTTACAAATGGCGATTAGCACTCCCAGGTGGGGAGGTGCTCAGAATTTGGGTGCGGTATGTGGACAAAGCGTGTAGTTATTGTATAAAAACTAGACGGTTACGACCATGCACAAATGTAAATAGCAAAAACGAAAACGAAAACAGTATCGGGCTACTGTTGAGCGCTTCTGATTTCGAAATGGTTCCACAGTAACATTTTTCAATACTCTATACGGCACGTGGTTGGAACTTTATATAAAATACTTCAAATTAAAGCAATTTGGCGCAACTTAACTGCTGGCTCGAACTCTGCTCTCTCAAACAAGATTCGTAGAGTGTACTGGCGTGTCTCGGCGTTCAACGCAAAATTATCCTTCTGTGATGGGCTGAACCCAGTTGGGGCGCGACCCTTTTATTTCAACGGAGGAGCTGACAATAAAATAATGCTTTTATTGTTTTCAGGTAAGAAGGAAATGGAAAAACGAATAGCAGTATGGGATGTTAACAAATTACTAATGGTCCAACTCATGATATGATAGTGATATTGACGAATTTTCTTCGCCTAACACTTTATCTGAAGTATGTTTTTTATTTCTGTAGAAAGGAAAAATGGATATCAAAATTATATAGGATATATGATCCAAAAGCGACTGTATATTTGCTATAGGCTTTAAACATCGTAAGAACACTAAAGGATAATAACAGACATTTTCAAGGCAGAGGAGTAGAAGATAAGTATGAAATTGAAGAAGATCTTGCGAAGTTCCGTCATGCAGCATTGATCGTCGATTATCGAGTGTTCTGTATGATCAATCAGCGTTATTTATCAGGTAGTACTATATACTACGTGGTTTTCAACCATGTAATCTACTAATACGAGAACTGCTACTTCTGGTGTATATATGAATTGGATGTTTATATATCACGAACTGCAGTCCCTCTTTTTATTCTGGGAGACTATTTAAAACACCGAGAAACCACAGGTTCGTTTTCAGTTTTTGGCGTAATTTCATCAGAGTTAACGCAATGGCGCCGCTATCACCACAGCTCATAAAACCTGAAACTTAATTCGGCAGTAAGCAGTGATTGCGATTCAAGTTCCGTGTATAAAACGGAACGCCTGAAAGTTACTTTGAGTTAGTCTGACTGTATACATATAATTTGCAGTTGCGATATACACTAGAGTCAATTTTTTAATTGATCTGGCTAAATTATTTTGAACAATTAGAGACTACTCATACACAGTTACCTGCAACATTCTGAGAAGAATTTTCTTTCCATAAAAATGTGTTCACGACACGTGCAGATGCTGTGGTTTCATATCTGATATCCTGACGTTGCTCGCAACGAAACCCATTATGAGAGACTATTTCTGGAAATTGGTAAACAATGCGGGTTTGTTTTGCTTTGGCTTAAAAAATTCTTTATCCTTTGAGCTCCCAACCTTCCGCGAGGCTGAGTTCGGAAGCAATTTTCCCCGCGGAGCTTAATCCAAAAAATTCCTGCTGCTCCTGACATCTTAAAGTGAGGCAACTTTCAGGAAACTGTTCCAGTCTGTACGCTTGGCAAGGGTTGTCTAAACAAGTGGCATTCAATATCGATATTGAGTGCAAGTGCTCAGGACAGATTACAGGTACAAAAGCAAAGTTCTCAAAAATCCGCATGCCGGTGATAAACAAGTGTTAATCTTCGGCGGAGGTGTTGAAAGCATGATAATCTCCCCTGCAGACTTAACAACTTCCTGATTGCTAAGTTTTCGATACCTTTTCCGACTTCTGCGAAAGTATAATTGCGCGTAGAAACCCTGTAGCAATTCGATGCTTAGCCAAAATAGAAGCTGTTCTCTTGAACATTGACAATTTGTTGCCTGAAAACAACGCTCAACGTCAGATTGCCTTATTACGTTACAGTTTAAACGAATTAATGTCTAATTTTGTTCGTTCCCGTCTAACGCAATTAAAATTTTGCGTCAAAGTGACAACCTGCCTGAAGTCGATACCAACGAACAATTAAAGTGGATATTGGATGCCCACAGCTACAAAACTTTAACAAATTATTTCCTGCAGTTAACAGCTCTCCGGAAAATTTCAGTAGGCTGTACAGCAACAAGTTTCTAAATTTCCCGTTTTAAATACTGAAAAATGAATGAAGAATGAAGGTAGATCTGCATTGGGTATTTTTAGATTCATTTTGTAGTAAAGCAGTTTTCACAGTCACAATACGTATAAAACACTAAAGTAACTAACAACTGCTTTCAAATAAACAATGAAAATTTTAAAGAAATAAAGGTATGGAGATTGTGTTGTCAATTACGTGACGGTGAGTAGATTAGTCGCAACTCTAAAAAAATAATATTACCTTATTGCCTAACCCCTCGTCTTTACGACTGCGAAATTGAGCAATATTATCAAAACACAAAGCGTCTCCTTTGCTTTTAAACTACTTTACTTTGCAAGTAAAATTCGACTGGAAACTTTGAGCACCGCGCCTGAAAAAATCTTTTCACGCCATTTTACCCCAAACGAACCAAAACGTCAGATATTTACGCGCTTCGGTTCTTAAAAAGGTCACGACATTTTTGCTTATAGTTAAGGTTACATGTTATAAGTTACGCTGAAGTAGATATGAGATTTACAAAGGACTGTGCTAATTCTGTCGTGATTTCTAATATAAAGCACTGCACAAATTTACTAAAGCGACAAATCACGAAAAATGACCTGTAACCGCTTTGAACACACCTGACAACGCTTTGCACTAGATGAACGTAAAACATACTTCTTAGATCGATTAAAAGTCCCATATGAGGACTCAACTCTGCAATGCAAGCTAATAATGGAAGTCTAAATGTTTTTGGCGTAGATACAATAAAATATTTCATTATATAAAATTTAGGCTTAGACCATGTTATCAGTAAACGTTTCGTTACCCACTATAATAACTTCATGATGAAACGGAAAGTTGGTATAAATGACCTCTAATTAATAAAATATATTACTGGGAATTCTGATATATTTAATTAACTTTAAGAATTTTGCTTCATTATTAAGTAAGAACTTGAGATTTATATTAATACAATCTGTAAAATATTGTTACGATGTAAACGCATCGTCACGACACTTCATTAGCTAGCTAATAGGCTAGCGCGTAAAATGACTCAAATCGAACAAGAATTACACCGGTAGACTTCAACCCGTAACAAAAAGGTTTGCCGGCTTTACTCAAGGAGATGGAAGGGTCTATTACGAGACTAATCAGGGCCACGGTCTATTAACAGAAAAGCAGATATTGAATACTAGGGCGCCACCACTTTCCTAATAGGGGAAATACACAGGTGAGCCCACTGCAAAAAGTGGAAGCAAATGGGTACACCTTCTAATTCTAACCTTGGCAGTACTTGGTCGACAAAACCACGAACAACAACGTTGAAATTACCTTGCGGGAAAACTCCTTTGTAGCTTTCTAAACCCCTTTTTACAAAAGAAAACACAAGTTCGCATGCAAATGGCATAGACTTCAAAGAGAAAAACACAGCTATTTAAAAATGAACCATATAAAAAAATATGTAAGTACACATTTGCTTAGTACTTAAATGTAACGAAACCGGTTAGTAAGGGGTTGAGCTGCATGCGTTTAAACTAGATAAACTTGACTCAAAAACAATAAAAGTTGACGATAAACAATCAAATGTGGCTTAAAGGCGGCAATTACTTTAATCGCAACTTGGTTAGGCTAAGTATAAACATGTAAATGTTTACTTGAGCGTACTGATGCCTGCAACAGTTTAACCGGTCATTTCTAAATTGACAGCAACGTTACGCAAAATGCCGACATTTCAATTAATTTATTTCACTGTAATCTATGCAGTCTAAAAATAATACAAAGATAGGGTACCTTAAAGAGTCCCTGCTGTTGCAACTCGATGCTCAAGGAAGCTGTAGATGATTGTTTCCAAGCAAACTGCGCCAAAGGCGTTTGAAGAAACTGCTGAGCAGCGCATGAGTATTGTCGAAGAAGGGATCGGCACGATGTTACATTCCCAAAGAAGGTAGCACAAAGTCCGTAACAACAAGGCAAGAATTCGAAAAGATAAACGAAACTTCATTGTGCCAAATTAGCTCCAACAGACACCGAATTAGATAATCCGCTCAGGAGAGTTAATTGAAGCTACCAACTCCGGGGTACTGGAATTTCTTGCCTAACAATGGCAACAACAAACGTCACTTATCGACCCTCAAGTCCAACCATCGACACTCACATGCACTTCATTTATTTGGGACCACAACGCGGCCTGATTTGAAACATGAGGAAAGGCACAACGCAGTAGTGGGTAAACGACTTACACATATAGTTTAATTGCGACACCACGCGAAAAATATTAATTACAACACATTAATTGCCACTCCTAGCGAAAACCTGAATGTCTCGCGCCTAGGCGAAAACAGCCCGAACACCACTTGTTACCTTGTTCAAACCTCGCGAAACAGACACGTGCTCTAAACTGTCGCAGAGAAATGCTTGTGAATGGGTACATGTTCAAATGTGCCAATTAGAACTAAAGTTGAAAAACAGAAAATGTCCGCACAATATGTAACTAAGCAGCCTCCAAACCAAAACCAGAATAATACTAACCACAATAGTCCTCAAAACCTTCCAGGTCATAATGTTCCGTCGACCGATTAGAAAAAGCCAAATCAGGTGTCCGCCGGTAGTACAGTTTCACAGAAATATAACAATAGTAATAACCCGTTCGGTTAAGGCGTATTGAACTCCCAATGGAAAATAAATAGTTAGTGAGGTCCGCATTAGTGGCGACTTTTAACTAAGTATTCCAAGATATCTGTGATTCAACTTAATATAACAAATTTATAATTGGCGGGAGCTTACAACATGAATTGCTTAACTAATATAACAGGTTCAACTTAGCTCAACATAGTAATTAACTGGCGGCAGTAGACACTGTAGCCACATAAGCCACACTCAGCTGATGCTAAAGCAAGTAACTAAAATTTTCCGGGTGTCCTGGGGCTTATCGAATAAGGAACTTCAGTTCGAGAGGTCGATATCAGATGTCGATGAGAAAGGGGAGTGTCATACCTATGTCGGTAAAAGTATCGCTATACAAAATCTTTTGCGAGATGACTGAAATTCTACGGCATCACAACGATGCAGAAAACGGAATTTTAGATTCATAGGTTGAGCATTAGAAACTAGTAAATTCGATGATGTTGAAATTGCCTCGATTTGCTACCATTGCTACTAATTGGCTGCAACCTCGCACAAAACAAACAGACGCTACACGCACCCTGTGTCCTTGATACCGTGAGTCCTCCCAAAGAAGTTGTCATCTCTCTTTGCGTGTCCAGGAAGACAGTGGCGCGGTTAATTTCAACCATATCTAATCAACATTAGGTAAACGTTTATTTAGCATATAAAAAAAAACAACCAGGAATAATTTAGAAGCGTTGATACCTGTAAATTTGGTTGCATTTACATAAACTGAAATAATAATTTATTATACGTATACCATTTAATTACAGCTGAACTAAAGTAATGTCAATGGTCTGGATCTAATGAAATTAACTGCGAGGTTGTGAGTAGTATCAAATATAGAGACAAAATTACAATAACGGTGTCGATTTTGGGAATAACCAATTCATTACTTTAAAAGGTGTGTTCGCTGACCCATCTGATATAATCTTACCCATAAAGTCAGATATAACACAAATGGGCATGGTATAAATTTGCCAAAACCAAGATTTACATTTTTTTGCCGTTATACTGCAACGGTTAGTTTTATTATTTCTGATTAATCGACAATTTTCAGTAACTTTTTAGCGTTTCATCCACATTAACGATAGAATTGTTTAAAAATGTAATGTTGCTCCCCCAAAACAGGAAGGCGAATTTTAGCTTAGATTCTTACTGTTTTTTGTAAATTTTTACAAGGACTAACCTGTAGCATCTATGGATGTAGTCTCTGCCTCGTACTTTTGATTTGCTTAACTTCTACACGCCATTAAAAACCATTTTAGTTGTCCAATAGTTGTAGATATTTCTCACGATTAGATAAAGCGACTGCCATTTCTTCTGAATTGAAGTTTTTCTTACCCCAAGTACTAAGCTACTTGTGGTGTTACATGTGTGTAATGCTGTTACAGGTGAAAAGGTAATTACTACCAATAATATATAATAAAATTACACAGGAATAGCTGCAGTGGGAAATGGACAAGTCCTTAAGCTAGGAATGCAGGTGTTTGCTCATCAAAATCGAATTGGTAAACATACTATAGGTGTTAATTGTTAGTTAGGTTAGTGATGTACTCACACACAAAAAACTCGTTGCTGATGGGAAGTAGATGCTATGCTAGGAGCAAGATCTCCTTACTTTTGGTAATTTGAGACGCTTGAGATGCTTCAATTTTAAGGGTCCGTGAATGTGCACTGTTGTTTAAATGAACAATAATCAGTAACGTAAAAATGATATTTAAATTAAGTGCACACAGAGTTACAATTAAGAGCTACAACCATCAAGTTGACTTTCCCAAAAAGAGTTTATACCTTGTCGCAGTGACATCACTTGTAACACAGTAGCTTCTACTTACACACGACATTTCTTAGGGAATGGGAAAACGATATTAATCTACTTAGCGCCGTTGTGCCTGTCGCACTAATTTTAGTGAGCAGGGGATCAGATTTCCAGCTTTACAACGGTCTTCAAGCAATGGTGTTGCTCCTATAGTGAGCCTTTTTACGATCGTCCCATGCCCAAAGGCGTGTAATGCGCTAGGTAGTTTTAAAGTTGACCAGGGCTATTAAGCAATGTTTGCGTGTAGTGTTGGAATTGCCGCACCAATCCGGCAAAGAACAACAAATAGTCGGGTCTAATTGACTACACAGAGCGCGTGATATTACTTTTGTGCATTTTAGGTTACCGTTTTGTCTCAAATTATCGTGGAAAATTCATGTTGACCTTCCAGTCCGACATGATTAAAACTTGATGTCTTGAACCGCAATCATGTCGTATCATTCCCGGCTCTCGATGAAGCCCTGGAAAGACGCCGACGAAGTGGTCGCTGAGCAAGCAGGCACCAACGATAGGTTGACAGCAGTCAGGCTACAATAAAGCGCTTATGGAACTGAGGTAATTCGACAATTGAAATTGTACGACACTTTAGCTGCGTGCATAAGGCAGTTTAGTGTTTGTCAACACATATAAAACATATGACTTTCTATTGACAGAATTTTTGAGTGTATCCTTAACGTTGGCACCTTTTACCCTGAGAAATGAATTTAGTATTCAGGAGTGCCTGGAACAAATAGAAACTATTTTGATTATGAATAAGTCCTCTAAAAAAGTAAATCTGGTATTTGCAGTTGTACCGTTTCCAGTCAACGTCTCACGGCGAAACCTTTTGCAGAGTACATTCTTACAGAAAAACGTCAGTAACAAACTTCAGTTTGCAACTTTGCTAGCGTACCTTACTTACCGAACAGGTTGAAGGCATGCACATCAGTAAAAGGCATTGTACAAATATCTGCGTGTAGTTGATCAGATTTGTATTGCAAAATACTGCTATGGCAGTTTACCTGTATTTCATTGTCACATATCGCCTGTTTCATTCGCTGTTTGATGATACCGGAAATTCCGCAATATAGACCGAAAGTAGGATACTTTTTACCGCATGCAACATTAAACACTCCATTTATAAACTAAAACCATCTATTATAGTTCCAGCGCTGCAATACGGTCACGTATTATCGGTATAAAACTGCCATAAAAATCAATGACTAGGATTTCCTATATTGGCAAAACGCGCTGCGGATACAAAGTTCGCCGTCCATTATATATTTACACTGGAAGCTATTGGAGACATTGCTGCACTTTTATTCTAGCTTTCGATTTAAAATTTCAGGAGCAAAACTCAGGATTACCAGCTCATCCGATATATCATCTCCTCTGCAGGTCGAGATGCATTTAGCTCCTTAGCAATTTAATTCAGTGATATTTATGTGCTTCTTTTACAGTTTAGGGTCTTGTCAATAAGACTGAGATGTGATTCTTTCTTTATTTTGCCCCTTCTCTCCTTCACTAAAGACCAAAGGTTTTTTATTTACAAAACCAAACAGTTCAGGCATATTGCAATAATTATATCAAATCCAGTTTGTTGTTTCCTACTCGCTTATAAAATTTTAGCAGCTAATTTCTTGTGGTAGACGCGAATAATACAGTTGCCGCATTTTTAAACATGTCGTATAAGAATGTAGCAGGACAATAGTAAAATAAGAGGAGCTAATTGGTCTTGCTAATGAAAATACAGCATAGCATGGAAGCAAGTGAGGAATTTCTATATTTAGGAATCGATGGAAAAGGGCTTCAACGAAAGAAAAAGAAGACAAAGCAGTGTCGTCGGGTCGAAAGCTCGAGAGGGTAGCTTTACTTTTAAAGTTCCGTTCGCGTATCGTTGAGTGCCGTGGAATTTTATTTCGGTCCCATACGGGATCTTGGATGCACTTTCCTGACCCACCTTTCAATATTGTGCAAAAATTCTATATAGATGTCGCTTAAGCCAATTCAAGCCTGAAATACCCCCTTCCTATTGAGGCCATCAATGACGCCTTGAGCTACATCTAATCGATCCTTGTTACTTCAAGCTGTTGTCAGTCCTTGAAGTAAATCCTCCACTAACCTTGTTTCAGTGAGTTCGCAGTTCGACGAAAACATTCAGTCGCCAACAAATTACTGCATCTAGCTAAATGTATCTATTTTATCACTTTAGCAATGCAGGTTGTGGATCACCGCTAATTTAGAATAGGTTAAATTACGCTTTAGCGGGCCTACATTTTTAGAGCATTGACTTCGGAGAGTGCAAAGTGTGGTGGCACACTTATCTTACTCTATCAAAACGGGCTTTCTTAGTTCGTGTAGCACTCTTGACGTTACAGACGCAGGTAATTGAAGAGCCATTTATTATCATCTTAGCTTATACAGCTATTTCCGTCGAGGTGTGCATTTTTAAGTTTGTTGTGTTCAACATGGCCGTTTCAGATTTGATAATGTTTGATAGCTTGTGAAGCAAAATGCAGTACAAGTCTTCCTCTTATGTTAGTTTAGTGGTCTGTTTATTTTTGCAAGGATGTGGTTCTGTGGGCCCTATTTGCTCGTAAGCCTAAGAAGTGGCAAGCGTTGTCCATCGAAACTGAGCAAGAGCTCCCTTCTTAAGAGTTAACGGCCGGTCCGCCAGCGAGAAATTCGCTGGGCCAATCGTTTAAGTGATATAAGCATTTTCAGAGGACAACTCGAGGTAGGTTAAATCTGTGCGTTCAGAACACCCACACCTCACGTTGCCGAAAAGCAATTTTTCTAGTAGGATTTGCCATGCTATTGCCAGCAGACACAGCAGGTGGCGCTTATTAAAATACCACCAATTTTTCCAGGTACACTTGTTTTGACTAGCTCGAGGGAACCATTGTACCAACCTCCAATTCACCTCTCTAACCGAGGTAACTGGAGAAAGTTGTAGTCTTGTCAGCAAATTTTAATGTCCCTTGGGACTTCATCCTGGTTTGTCATATAGGTGATCTTGCAGTAAGTCGGTGTAGTTCTATTTCTTTGGGTGTTATTTTTACATAATTTTTATTCTAGCCCTTTTTTGATTTGGCAAGGACTTCGTCCTTTTCGTCACAATTCCCGTCATATCGCAATCTACTCAGTTTCTGACGAAATATATTATGTAGGTGTCAGATGTAAAGAAATATAGACCCCGTTTCAATGGCATCAAATGCCTGTTTATAGCTAATAAACGCCCCCTATAGTGCCATTTTATGTTGCATCGCTCGCTCTATTAGTACATTCACGGTGTGTAAATGTTCTGCAGTGCTGTCCTTCTTTATGGAGCCTCGGTATGTTAATCCGCATTATCACCTGCGGAGGGCTGACAGGGTTGCTATCGCGATGGGCCAAGTCTTAAAACGAAGGGGCAAGTGCTCAAGTGCTAAAGTCAAATCAGTAAGTACGAAAAAATACTTTAAAGTTTTATCATGGTCCACATTGGCCAGTGACGTTGTATCATTTCGACCTTTCGCATCTAATTTTATTAGTCTTGGTAAATTATTTTGGAAATTTCTGACTTCCATTAATTTCGGAAAGCCCAAACAGTTTTGTTAAGTTCTGCCACGGGTAAACTCAATCGAAGTACAGGAAAACACAATTTATAAATCAACGGTATAATATTGTTAACCAATTATACAAAATAAGACTTAATTTTATGAACCTCTGTGTATATTAATATAACTAAAAAATCCTTTTTGGTATAGCGTTTTCTCCGTCCCTAGCAAATTCGCACCACAAACAGCACGTACGTGGGGACGGTTGCTGCCTTGAGCCTGAGTCGTAGTAGATCCGCTGCGTTATATATCTCGCGTCTTGAACGCCACCTTTGCGATATGCCACACGCGGGCCGGAAAATATCGCGGTTTGTTTACAGTATGCTGTCTGCAAGAATATTCGTGAAACACATTAATTACACGATACCTGATTTTCACTGGAAGAGTATTAAGCAGTGCAGGTCGTGGTCGTTCCCTGGTATTCAAATTCGGGACTCCACTAATAACGAAAACGTGTAATTTCACCGGGGGTAGACGTTCGCCGGTTGCCGGTAAATTTGACCTCGAAGGCGCTTGAAGTCTGCGGGCGATTTGCTTTTGGTAAACTACCAGAAACAGGTACGCTGGACGTACAATGCTGTTTCTACAGGTACGTTAGTGATTAGGTTGTAATCTCCTCGCTGAAGCCGATAGTGTCGGGGACGTGGGGTTGCTCTAGAAGACAGTAACGCTGTCAAATACTAGAATACAGGCTGGTCCAAGAAGTGCTCTAGGAGACAGTAACGCTGTCACATACTAGAACACCAGTGGGTCTAGGAAGTGCTCTAAGAGACAGTAACGCTGTCACATACTAGAGTCAGGAGAGGATTAGTGGGAGGTAAGTCCAGGGACTCAAGTCGGACAGACAGGACTAGGGTCTGGGCTCCTCTGGGCCTAGAGCTGCTGATTGGGATCGGTGGACTCAAGTGAATTGAAATGGTTGCAAAGTCTTTTATAATCTTCGGTCCGCGTTATTGGTGCAATCACTCCAGATACAATTAAGTGGGGTTCGGCGCCGTGCTTGCTTTTCCGCGACTCGCGCATAGTGGGCGAGATCGCGTTTTCGCAAAACCGAGCGTTGGTTAGATGTAACGCCCGATTGTGCCAAAATGAGCGATATACAAATTAAATACATTGAGACCAGCGTTACAATGCATTGAGAAGGTTCGACCATGAGAAACCTCGCTTACGACGGTGAGACTCAAATCTCCTTGGCCCTTATTTTTCTCTGAAAGAAAGCTTTCTTATTTTTCTCAAAGAGCCTGCTGCATTTTGATTTACGAGAAATCAAACAGGATTATATAGATTTGAAAGATTTTACGTACGCGACACGGATCAATAAAAACGAGAATTCTACCAATTGTGTAGCAAAAATTACTTCCAGAAAAATACCATAATAAGGAGAAAACTATTCAAGAGGTAGATGGTCTGCAGATAACAAATAAGCAAATAGTACAATTACTGTATACAGACAGATGCAAAGTTCTAGTAAAAATTATAAATTCATTGGGAGTATAAAGAATGTAAAAAATTACAGATAATAATAGGTACACGATAAAAGACGTCGAAGTGTATAAGAAAGCAAGAAATATAACTACATGGCATTTTTAAAGTAAAGAGTTTTACTTCGATATGCATGGCTGTAAAACAGATGATGTGCATATTAAATATGGAGCAAATGTAATTAGGAACATTATTTCGGGAGACTTCTCAAATGTCGCTGTAAATGAAATCGAGTGCAGTGTAAAGAAAATGAAGAACGTGAAATCAATTGGCGAGGGTTCTAGCTTTTGTGGAAGAATTGGACAGGCTACTTAATAAATACTAAGATCAATCTGACGTTGCCACGTAATTATATGATTACAATTACCTTACCTTACCTCATTGGATGTGAAGTAAGGTAAAATAGCATCATGTCTCATATACTTTTCAGGCTGACATATTTGAACACGTTTTAAAGCGTATCGAATGGAAATAGAGAGGCATTATGCCCCTTAGGTGTCTAGATAGCATGCCTTCATTTATAAACCAAACAATTTTTCTAGAGATTCCGTACGAGTAAAGCACTACGAAATATATGAACAATCGAGAAAATCACGAAAGGAATATGGTACTTCGACGAAAAGGAATGGAAAGAACCGAACAATGAACATATCCTGACACACGGATTATAATTTTAAAAATTGCAAACTATATTAATTTGCGAATAAAGAAAAACTGTGCAGTCGTCTGTAAAATTCGAACTCGCACTCACCATAGCGAAATCCGATTACTGGTTTCTAGTTCACTGCTGTAATCGATACCGCAAGCAGTTAGATTTGCTTTCGGTCGTATTACAAAGGACGCCTTGATCGGTTCACTTTTCTGGAAATTTTACTATGCTCACCCTATATCTGGTGGGTCCCATTTTCAATGTTCACCCTATATCTGGTGGGTCCCATTTTCATCAAAGGTAAAAATCTAAGCCTTGTGCAAGTTCTAACTTTCACACTAAAATCCGAGATGTATAACCAGACCATACTAACAGTAAGCACTTAGGCAGGAGAAACCTAGAAACAGAGACCAACATACAAGTCTTTTTTATATTCTTTAAATACCGAAAATCGATCGATTGTAAAATTATTTATGGTCTGGAAGGTTCCTTAAAACTAAAAACTGTATATGATTGTGCACATTTTTATATAGAAATTTGCTCTCCCACCGCTATTTAACCTCTCAGTTACATCATAATCATATTATGCGATTCCGGCCGCATAATTCCGCCGCGGATGCTAAAACATGCAGAACTAATCAATAGCAGGCATCAGTTAGAGCTACATCACTTAACAAAGAGCCTGGGGCCTGTCCATACACAGCTCGCCAAATCTCCGACCCAGGCCTAGTTTGAAATGTGCACCGAGCATATAAATAGGTTGGTTGTAACTTTCCATTGCGAAGTTCGGCTTGGGCATCCGCTAACTCGATTCCGGCCGATAACTTATGATTTAGTTCTTTGGAAACTTCCTCATCGACGTACAATAATCCGCGCTTATGAAACCCTTTTGGCAGGAGCGCTTCTCCGCGATGGCTGATTACACCCCCATTGTAGGACTTAGGTGTTGCGTAATTGTGTGAGCTGATCATAACCACTGCGAGTCAGTTCCGAAACTAAATTTCCAGCAGCTCATAAAATAGTTAGACACGAGCTTGGATCAGCATAAGCCTCTATTTACTGTCAGATTAAATTACATGTCAGGCAATGCAAGGTACCAAGGTAACTATTAGGAAAATGTTTCGCAACAAGCGCGGTTTGCAGCTGGAGCAGTTTTGAAGTGAGGGTGATTAAAAGCTAATTTAAAGTGGAGCTGACTTTATTTCGGTCACTTTGAAAGGCAGCCGGCAGGGTTTACTTTTTACTGTCCTGCAAAATTATTTTAGTTTTAAAAACAATGCATGAACTCGGTAAATGTGATGGAAACACTAAATTTAACATGCAACACAAAAGGATAAATTGAAAGGCTCGGATTAATTACCATCGTAGCCTCTGCAACACAGAGCAAACTTGGCATGGGTCTCCGAAACGAAGAAAAGTAAAAGTTGAAGCTGAATAACCGAAGAAGGGTTTGGTTCCATCGACGACCTACTAGTCGCAACAGTTCAGATATGAAAGCTTTAGAAACCAATGTCAAGAACCACATAGCCCTACGATCAGTAAATTATAAAATCATAAGGACTCGACAGTCTAGAAATTCTCCGATCTAATTAGTTTAATGGAAATGTCACTAATAATTTGTAGGTTCATGTTGTCGTCTCTGTACCTGAAGAACTTTTTCTCCATATTTAATACGAACCAAGGTGTGTTAGCAGGCAAATAACCATAATTGCGTCAGTAAGCATTAGCATGGTTCCAGCCATCGAAGAACAGAAAAAAACCAAAAAGTCACAATTCTTGTTTAGAAAGGTTTTAAATCCCAAGTTCATAAATCACTCCCATTGTGTTACGTCAGTTTGAAAGATTGACGCCACGACTGCTTTTTATGTAGGCGAAGTGGGTCAATGAATGTCTCGTTTGTATGAAACACCGTGTAGAAGCATTGTTGCCTTTGTGACGATATCGACGTGACGCGGTTGCTTTCTGGTCGAGATTTCCCCCTTGCGACACATATTAGGTGGCATCCATACAGTAACGCCAACTTGTCTAGATAGAATATCGGTTCGGCTACCGAGAACAAGCCACTGTTCTTGTAAATGTTTCAAACGAGTAACGCACACTCTGCCTGAATAATTTTCGAAATTAACTTTTGCTCAATTATTTAATTTAGCCATACAGGTAGTGAGAATGTCAAGGTTCGATTTACCACTGAAATATATAGATGAAATACACATTTAATAAGAAGCATTTATTGCCCTGCATATTACAAGTCAAGCTCTCTTACATTGGAATACAATATTAAACAAGAAAATAAAATGCATTCGGTGGGACACCGCCGAACTTGCCCTAGACAAAACGGTAACCTGCGTTGCTTGGTATATGCTTGGTACTCCATGTTTCGGAACCCGTTTAAAATTGTCCTGGCGCTTCGTTTTATAATGACTGGTACTATAACTAAATACGTTATCGCCAAATGACTGCTTTGTTTATATTTAGTGTCCAACAAGTATTGCTACAATTCGAATAACAACCCAGGTTCAATTGTTCCTCGATAATGAACCGAGTAGTACTGGTGCTAGACGGTCTATTTTATGGAGCTCCACTATGCTTAACCTTTACCTGAAAAAATTCTGATCGGCAGTAAGGCGGTTCGACCGGACTTGCGGCGAATTTGCAAATCTGAGCTTCGCGTTCACAAAGGAATCTATAAATCCCTCTGCTGGCGTCTTAGAATCTCGATGTGCTTCACAAAAGTGTTGCTGTGCACTTTTAACGAATTCTGGTGGTAAATTGACCTAGAGAGCAGTTTTCGTGCTGAAACCTGCATATTTACTGCGCTCTCAATCAGAACGTGTTTTTGCTACTTGTGCTGCATTGTGCTGTATCTCATAAGCCACAAAATTCAATTTGTGGTTTATCCTAGAAGTCGTGAACAGATGCTGAAACCAGCAAGCCACAAATACAACCTGGAGAGCAGTTTCAGGACAATATTTACAGGTGCTGTGCGCAACAAGCCCACAAATATGCTAGGAGACTTGCAGTTCAGCATCGGGTGTTTTTAGAATGGGTTCTGGGTGGGTCTGGAGACTCAAGTTTTCCGCGGTCCTAGAGGATTTCTTAGGGCAGGTTTAAATCACAGAGTAGGGGCTTGAGCTAAGTTAGAGGATTGGCAACTCTTCTAGTTATAGTTGGACTGAACTGGTCGCTTGATCGAAGTACCTTTAGCATCCTGCGTGCATTCTTCTAAGTGAATTTGAGTAGGATTGCGCCGAGCTCTGCTGTACGCGTTGTCGCGCAGCTCTGGGTGGTTTGATTTATCTTCAAACCGTACACACGAAAGACTCAGGCGTTGATCTTGTCATATTTAGAACGCATTATTAAGCGAAGAAATAATAATTTGGGCTCGCTCTAACGCCAGGCAACTACATCTTACGACCCTAACATTTCTTCAGCTAATTGAGCAGAGTTCAAGTTTTTCGCATATTGTAAACTTGATTTATCGACAAGCACATTCAGAAAAGAACGTCATTTTGGCAATCCTTTCAAGAACTCTAGTAAATTTTAACTTGAAGATAAGTTTCAATTCTCTCATTGCCTTCTATAATGATTATTAGTTACCAGAAGGCAGAAAATGTATTATTATTGACTGAAGCTTAAATACAACCAATAGCATAAGGCTTAATAACATTACTAAGGGATGGGCAATTTAATTTAACACATTTCAGAAATTATAGTACAACAAATTATTGCAATGATCTAGCTACTAGTCATTCTAGTGAATTTGTTCACAAAACTGTCAGCAGTGTTTAATTTTGATGAATTCTCCAGACCCAGAAAACTATCTAAATTAGGAGTTCTGTTTTTGTTTGCTTTGCTGGTTCGAGCGGCATTCTCACTTGCTTGGTATTTTCAGCTGCTACTGTTAGCCACTACTGTTAAGGCTACTGCCAGCGCTATTAACACCATCTGTCGTGGTTTTCTTGGCCCGTCAGGTGTAAGAGCTGTGCAGTTTTACCAGTCTGATGAGCTCCTTGAGTATGTGTGATTTCTTCAATCTCTTTACTGGCGAGCCCAGTATGAGATACCTTTGATATAGCTAGCTAGTATTCTGCTCAGGGAGTCTTGTGGAGTGCCGCACGGTTCGGACTAAATTCTTCAGATTTCCGCGTGAAGTTTAGGTTGTGTCATTTCAATTGAGACTGATTACTGCGCTTATTGCCAGTGTGTTCGACTGAATTCCTTCAGGGCTCCTGAATTTTTACCTCTCCATATTGTGTAATAATTTAGCTTTGTTCTCGTACGTTATATCTTGCGTTAGGCTTAGAGACCAGCGCCTACGATGAGTTTCACCTAAGGCCTCATCAAAGGTTAAGCTGCTTTAATAATTGTACTACGTCCTTAACCTTCAATAATTGGATCTGTTTATTTACATGTGTTTATGTTGCATTTATATATTCAATAGTTTACAGCACGTATGAGATGGGAGATCTGTGGTATTTAGAATAGTAGCATTGTGTTAGGCAATATTGGGTTACACCTCGTAATGAACGTTTATGTGTACGTACCATATGCATATGTTAATATCTAGTTATTATATACTTTTGTTAGTATTACCTGCCCTACATCAATAATTTTTTAGATTATCATGAAATCGACTGACGTTTTTGAGTTTATGAATTCTTGCTTCCATCTGGGACATCTGTTCTAGTGAAAGACTCGTTGGCAACCACAGCAACGGTTATAATTGACTCGGTTTTCGTGTCAGAACCCAGTCGCCTCCACTGCAGCTAGTCGGCCTTCAAATTTGCCAAACCTAGTCTCGTAATAATTTAGAAAATTGTATAGTTGGTAAATACTTACTGCCATGTAATCGTTTAACGAAAACAAAAGTTTAAAGACTCGTATATGTAAACAGCTTGTACGTTTTTTGTTTGTTAAGAGTGTCAGACTCTTAATCACAGCGATCAGTGGTCTTGGGTTTAAACCCCAGGGTAGGCACGAGTGTACGAGCTAAAAAAGTACAAAAAATCAGTTCTTCTCAGAACTAACCAGGAGTTCATTCACCTGAGGACGAGAGTCGACCAAAAACTCCCGAAATGGTGTGATAAACACTCGAGACAGTGGAAAAAGTCCGATAAAACATATCTTAATACTTGTGGCACATTCGGTAAGCTAATCCCACTTCTGATCATTTAATGCATAACGATACTTCTGTGAAACAAATTTACTATCACGAGCTTACAATCGCCAGCGTTATCCATGATGTCGTGTGATGTGTGATACATTCGAATGTACGACTTGAGACTTGATTTAACAATTTTCAGTGCAGTGCTATACTGTTGCCTCGTTTGCCCAAACGTTCGCATCTCAGCGCAAAAACAGGACTAATTCACTAAATATGCCCTTTGTAACAGCCAAAGGCTATTTTTGGAATAAATTTTTTTTTTTCATTAAATTATGGAGTAAACAACATATATGTTAAGGTTAAATAATAAACGAGATATTATTCAAGTCCAGTAAATAAAAAATGTTTATTTTATGGAAAATAAGCAACCCGCTAGTGTACTATTAATAATATGAAGGTGCGTACATTAAAAATAAAAGCAAGACAATCAATGAGCTCAGTGCTTTTCTATTCTATTCTTTTGCTCAAACAATTTTCACCTTTTCATATTGCTACCTTGTATTATGCACCGGGGCGATATTTCCCACTATTCCCTCTTTGGTGTTAACTGGATGCCTCCATTTCTGTTTATCGTCAGTTTTAGTTGCAAAGCAAATTCTAGTCTCCTTCGCTCCGTTTCTTTTCCATATGTGTCGTGGTCTTTCTCTGGCTCTTTTTTTCTTAGGGTTTTGATTACGACACTTATTTGTTCTTGTTTAGCTCTTTCTCACAGTTCGATATAAGTTATTGTTTCTGTCCACCATACTTTTAAGATATTTTTGAAATACTTCAGTGTAAGGTTTTGCAGATTCTTTGTATGCACACTGTTGATGCTTCATGTTTCACAAACTTAAAGTAACACTGCTACAATGATATTCATTTTAGTATTCACACTGATACTATTTGCGAGCCATAACAACTTCCTCTCTGAACAAATCCCTTCGCATTGTTCATATGTTGCTTAATATATTTTCCTAACTTTGACATTTAAAGCGCCACTTTGAAAAAACTGACTGAAGCTTGAAAATATCACGTCTTTTATACACTGACATTTAACGTGACATGTATAATTTTATCATTTTAAGGTTTAAAAAACATGTTTTTCTCAAATTTTAGAGTTTTTTCTATAAAACACGTTAGGAAATGCGATGTAACTTATGTGACTGCAAAGTTTCGCTACACTTGTCCTGTACAATCTCACGAGTTACACAAGCTGAGACATTTTCTGACTGGTTTTATAAATAGCTATTGTCAAGCTGCCTTAATTTTATAACAGACTATGTACATACAGAATTGTTGGAATTGGAACGCTACCTCTAAGTCACAATCGCTTTTTGAATCTTCCGTACCTGACGACTAAGTAATCAGGACAAAGTCTCAGCGTTGAGCGACTTTGCGTGCAGCTAACCAATATGCATCCCCACCGAAACCCCACTAGGAAATTGCCGCGTTAGCGGAACAGACAGAAAGATTTAAAACAAAAATGTTGAAGACACTTGAATCCACCCACCAGCCCCCATTACCGACTTTCTACGGCTCTAGATAAAATTTCTGTGCTCTGTAGAACACCGACAAATTTAACATGAAAAATTCTCGCAACTCCCGGTAAGCGCACAAGCTGGCAATGGGGCATGCCATAGGTAAAATTTTGCCGAATGCGTCGCTCACGGGCGCGTCCAAACTATGGCACCTGCACTACACTCTTCACACTAAGGGGAGACTATTAATGGTTACATCCTCCTAACTTTGGTGCACGTGCACGAACATGAATGTAAACAAACCGACCAGGCCACCTTCTGCTTCTGATTGCTGGGTTGCATGCTGACCCCGAAGGTACCAAGCGTGCATCCAACAACCGGAACTTATTTCATTTATTGCTTGTATTTCAAACACAATCTGCAATTAAGTCTAATTTATAAACGTGACATGTATTATGACGACCACTAGACAAAATCTTTCTGACGTGTTCTGAATCTTTTCACTCGGAACAAGTATCAAACACTGCGAAGCTGAACTACAAAACGAGGCACTTATATGCCAAAAAGTAGCAAATCAAAACCTCTATCTAATTCGCCGTGTTTGTTCTGATTCATTTCGCTTTTGACTTATTTATTGCAGGCCATATTTCCTTTGGCTTTTAATTTACACAGATTTGTTTGCATTTTTTGGTAGTTTTTAGAGAGTAGACGTACATCACCTGCGTATTCCAGAACGTTTACTATTATGAAATACATTCAGAAACAAATCAATTGTTCTGCTATTGCGTCATTTTTGTGCTTATTATATTATTATTATTATTTTGGCACTCAGCCAACAGCCGTTAGGCCAATTCTAGGCGTCGCTGTATATTTTTATGGGGACTTCCAGCCCCACTAACGACTGTCATCATGTTATTATGACATCCGGGACCTATTTTCGTGGCAGCCGTACCACAAGGCGCCGAGAGCAGTAGCTGTGGAACTCCCATCCAAGTTCTCACCAGAAAGAGGATTGCTTAACTCTACTGATCGAACGTGGACGCTTGTTCAAGCTACACCACCCGGGACCTAATATCTACACAGTGCCAGCCAATCGAGTTGCTGCAGCTTTGATATTACTTTTTTACAATTTAACGATTACTTCTGGCTCTCATTCGTCCGGGAGTTTCCTCTTACCAAATTTTCCTACTAGAAGTAGAGAACTTTTATTGCAATTAATATCTATGTTAGCTTTGATCATATCTATTATTGTTCAGTCAGCTCCGGGCGTTTTGTTCTGTTTCTTTCGGTATGTCTGCATTGATGTTTAGTTTTGGGGTGTGAATAAATTGCTTTAGATAGTTGTATTTGTTTTTGCTATATATTACTACTTTCTCATGGTATTCTTTCCAGCCATGTAACTGTTTCATCGTAGTAAGCGTTTGTCATTCTTTGTCCTTTATTTGTGTAGCTTTTACATTTCTCTGTGTTCCTGATAGATATATTCTTGCTATAAACAGCTGTTTTGGTACTTTATTTTCCTTCCCGAATAACATTTTTGGTACGCCGTTTTGTCGTTTTGAAAGCTTTTCTTAGATTTTTACTGCATCCTGAATTTCTCTCTTAACATTTTTATTTGAGACTTCTAGTCCTGTGTAATTATCCTTTCTGAAAAGAACTGAACTTTATTAGTTTATTTCTTAGAACAAATGTTACTATTTTTCATTCAAGCCTGAATATATGTGGCTGTAATTGTTTATTGTCCTTCGCACTCCAGTTCCATTCTATCCTCTTTCACTTATAGTTAATGAACTAATACCATAGGTTTTCATTTCTTGTAGGATTTGATTCAGATTTGCTGTCTGATTATACATTGCCCGATATTAGCAGTAGTGAGGCATTTTTACGCCACCTCGTTTTTATTATTGTTTTGGGACGTTTGTATTTCCCGCTAGCTCGGTAGTACTGAAAGTCAGTTATAACTAAGAACATCCCATGTTTATATAGATCAGAAGGTGGCCTGTACAAGTGCTAAGCTTAAAATATTACCTTAAAGAATTTAGTACAATAAAAATACAATTTCTTTGCACGCAAATCAACAACAAATACCCATATTTTCTGTAAAAGACAACGCTGACTAACAATAAACCTAAATACTAACCGTGTATATTAACACTGATTAACACACCCAGCCTATAGTTGCTTCTATGACTTGTTGATGTTCACCGCGCTAACACACGAAACAATAATTTAAATCCCTTAAAGCTGTATCAACAAAATTTTTATGTGATTCACTCACATTAAGTGATAATTGCTGATTGCCGATTGCACAATACTTGGGGCGTGGCTCTTGCAGCGCTCTACGAAAATGCCTTTGCTAGTGCGTCAATTGGTGTCTCTTTCGCCTGCTATCTTGACTTTCTGGTTCCTGCTCGCCAAATTGCACGATATACAAAACTACATTTCGCTTTAAGCTGTTTACCGGCTGCTATCTCCTCGATTCTCTTCTCTAGGCACTCACGTATGTCCCGAATGAAGCAGTTTTTCTCGCCGAGCGTAGGAAAACTTGTAACGCGCCCTGCCATAACCAATGCTGTAACCATCAATCTACGGCAAGCGCTTTTGTTTGACTCGAAATCGGCATATCAAATTGGCTCGAGTTTAAATATTCACTCATGTGGTCAAAACAAATTCCTAACGTTTACGACCAAATATTAAATTGCATATATGTCCAAGTCGGCTGTATACAAAAATGTTATTCTTAGCACACTCAGGTGAGCCAGGTTAAGTCCCAATTTCAAGTTTTTGCCATTTCGATCTGTTTTTTGCCCGACCGAATGACTGTCGGTATAAGTAGTACCCCTCTGCGAGTCAACAGCTTCGGGTGGATGAGCTGGTATGAGGTAGGGCACTTTCTTGCCCTTGGATTGAGAAATTGATCCTAAAGGCGGATGAACCAATTTGGTCAACGGCATGGGGATGCAGAAGGCAACGGAAAACCACTGCATTAAATACTTATTAAAGTTTCCTTAGTCAATCATCATGGATTTTACAAACCAAAACCGCAACTTTACTGATCATGGGACTCGGATACCAAGATCCGGCAGGGAAGGACAACCACAAAACTACAGAGCCTCATCGGTCGTCAACCTGCGAAATCCCTGTAAGACAATCAAAAGCTCCCAAAGATTAAGAATAGCAACATGGAATGTGCGCAGTATGTTACAAGCGGGAAAAATCCACAATACCACACGTGAAATGAAAAGACTCGGTATATCAATACTTGGAGTAAGCGAGATGAGGTGGCCCGACTCAGGTGAGTGCGAAATAAACGAACACTATATTTACTACGCTGGAAATGATGACCCAACTCA
Source organism: Agriotes lineatus (assembly GCA_940337035.1). Lineage (NCBI taxonomy): Eukaryota > Metazoa > Arthropoda > Insecta > Coleoptera > Elateridae > Agriotes > Agriotes lineatus. The sequence goes on along the minus strand of OW679203.1, from coordinate 23,566,608 downwards.
TTATAATGGAGTTGCAGTTGTGCTAGATAAGATTTTGAGGCATTCAGTAAAATCCTTTATCCCAATGTCAGATCGTGTAATGTTACTTAAGATCAACGCTAGACCTTTCAATATCAATCTAATACAAACATATGCCCCCACATGTGACGGTAGTGAAGAAGAAGTAGAAACATTATACGAAGAAATTGTAAGATGTTTAGATATAACAAAAAGCTCAGAAGTGACTATCGTAATGGGCGATTTTAATGCCAAAATTGGTAAAGGCAGATGCGAACACATTGTGGGGGATTATGGACTAGGAACGCGAAACGATAGAGGGGAAAGACCAGTACAATTTGCGCAGTAACATGACTTAGTGGTAACAAATACGATATTCAAATTACACCCAAGAAGATTGTATACCTGGAAGTCGAAAAGGATGATCGCATAATCAGAAACCAAATAGATTTCTTCATGATAAACCAACGTTTCAGAAATATCGTTAAGGCAATAAAAACTTATCCTGGCGCAGACGTATCGTCAGATCACAATCCACTAGTGGCATCCATACAGCTACGTTTAAAAAGAATCTGCAAGGTAACACCAACAAATGAAATAGACCTCGAAAAGCTGAAAGATGAAACCGTAAAAGAGTCCATAATTGAAGAACTGTCAGCAACCATGCTTAGGAGCAAAAATCATCAGGAAACAACGGAAAACATGTGGCAACAAGTCGAAACATCACTCCTAACGGCAGTCAAAAACAATTGTGAATATAAAACTCAAAAAAAAGAAAAAACCTTGGATGACAGAGGAGATCCTGCAACTGATGGACAAAAGGAGAGCAGAGAAAACAAAAGACAAGCAAAAGTATAATGAAATACATAGGACTATCCGCAGAAAAATCAAGGAAGCCAAGGCAACATTTCTAGAGGAAGAATGCAATGAAATAGAAGAACTTCAGGCAAGACATGACACATTTAACCTGCGTAGAAAAGTTAAAGAGGCTGCAGGTATCTACAGGAAAAGATACAACAGACTTCTTTATGATTCCACAGGAAATATAATACATGATCCTATTGAACAACTGAAGAGCTGGAAGAACTACGTAAGTGCACTTTATGATGACAATCGTATAGAAATTCCGCCAAATATTAATGCAACAGAAGGACCACCAATCCTAAGAGCCGAAGTTGAAAACGCTTTAAAAAACACCAAAAAATAGGAAAGCAACAGGTCCAGATAAAATAGCAGTGGAAATACTGACACTTCTAAGAGGACACAAAGCCCTAGATATATTAACAGATCTCTTCAATATCATATATAACACGGGTATTATACCAGACGACTGGCTTAAATCCATTTTCATCCTCTTGCTAAAAAGAATTCTCCCAAAACACATAACGATTGGCATTGATGAGCCACGTTCTAAAAGTCTTATTCAAAATCCTACATGCCAGAATTTACAAAAAATGTAAAGAACACCTTAGCGAGACGCAATTCGGCTTTCGCAGCGGACTCAGCACAAGAGAGGCCCTTATGGGACTACATGTTCTAGTGCAAAGATGCCGTGACATCTCAGTCGACCTGTTCGCGTGCTTTATCAACTATGAGAAGGCATTTGACTGCATCAAACACGAACAACTTATAAGCAGACATTCTCAGAGAAATCGGACTAGACAGCAAGGATGTTCGAATTATCGCAAACTTATACTGGGGACAAACGGCATCTATCAGAGCAAGAAACAGACGCAGCGAAGAAATACAAATAAGAAAGGGTGTAAGACAGGGCTGTGTCATGTGACCGGTTTTGTTTAACCTCTACTCAGAAAAAATATTTACAGCGGCTCTGGACAACAGACAGGAAGGAATTGTAATAAACGACGAGATAATAAACAACCTACGTTACGCTGACGATACTGTGCTTTTAGCAACTAGTGAAGATGAACTGCAGATTCTGGTAGAGAGCGTAAACGAGAAAAGTATGGAAGCAGGGCTAAAGCTGAATGTTAATAAGACTAAGGTAATGGTAATCAGCAGGAATGAGGATCTAAGAGCAAGCGTAACGGTTAACGGTAGACAACTAGAACAGGTTGTGAATTACAAATATCTGGGATGTTCTATTACTAGTAGCTGGAACAACTATGCTGAAATCAGATCAAGAATCGAACAGGCCAGAAACACCTTTAAAAGAATGAAGAAGGTACTGTGTTCTAGGGATTTAAGTCTGAACTTACAACTACGACTGCTTCGATGTTATGTATTCTCGGTCTTACTTTACGGAGTGGAAGCTTGGGCCCTCACTGCCTGTACTACTAAAAAAATAGAAGCATTTGAGATGTGGTGTTATAGGCGTACTCTTAGAATACCTTGGACTGATAGGGTACGCAACACCACACTACTAAAGCGATTACATAAAGACACCGAGATCTTGTCCGCAATAAAAGAGCGTAAATTAGCATACATTGGCCACGTTATGAGGAATAGCAAGTACAGGATCCTGCAAAACACTTTACAAGGCAAGATAGAAGGAAAGAGAGGTCCAGGCCGGAGAAGACACTCCTGGCTAAAAAACTTACGAGAGTGGTATGGAGTGAACACTGCTACATTATTCAGGAGAGCAGTCAACAAAGTTCAAATAGCTACGATGATAGCCAACGTTCGCAGAGGACATGGCACGTAAAGAAGAAGATCTGTTTTTCGCATTTTCACTGTCCATAGTCCTCGCAACATTCGTATTCGTGCTATGCTTATTTTTGCATCCTTAATATTTTTGGTTGGTTCCTAATTCCATTGCGGTTCTACTAGGTACCAGATATATTGAGCTGGTATAGTGCCCGCAATTTAGTTCTGTATGCATAGAGGATTGAAATATTTTATTTGATTGCAATCTAGACAGTAGTTGAAGTTATTAAATGCATTGGAAATGAGATGCAAGAATCATAATTAGAGGGATAAAGGCTAGCATAAGAAAAGTAGGTTTCGGAAGAATTGAATTTGAAGTTTGAGTAAAAGAAAGATTTAAGATGGTTAACATAAGTAATATGATAGGTTTGAGCAGATTTGGAGCCAGACCAAATGTAAGTAAATAATGCAAAAGGTTGGTTATGTGCTTAATGAACATGAGCGTAGAGTTATTAATAAACGTACAAGCCAGTGAAAAGCAAGCAAGCTGAAAGATAGATGGAAATCAAAGAAAGATAAGATAGAATTTGCAAACAGCAACGCTAAACGAAGGCAACTGAAATGAAGAATAATTAATGACGTGGTTAAAATTGAGCTCAAGTGCCAGTTCAATTTAAAATTAAGTCTTCACAGCAGAGCAGTGATAAATATCAGTTCATGTGACAAGAAAGGGCAAATTTTATGTATAAGAAATAAAGACAATTGCTAGTTTTAAGCAACAAACATGTTAATCAAATTTTATTCTTTTATGTGAAATTGTAACCAAAACTTATTTCCTTTGAACAATATTAGATAGCGGTTACTAGGTAACGCGATGCTCTTTTATTAAAGAAAAATAGAAAAATAATTCCTGTAATGTCAATTTGTGATGCTCCCGATTTTTGGCGTTTTTATATAATAAAAGTTATTTGCAAAGTCTAAAAATTATACAAAGTTATTCTACAAGTCACCGGGCATAAGTGAAGTATTATTAAAAGTTTTTCCACCGAAAAAGTTTATAAAATTGTGCAAGCCAAGATCACGTGGGTTCAGCTCCAACAACCTGAAAATTTCAAACTGCGATACCATTCCATTCCAACATCAGAAGCCAGGGATCTCAAGTTCTACAGGTCGGGAAGAGGTGTAACAACATTCTAGAAAAAGATTTGGTGCGAAGAAAGCGACTTCCAGCAAATAAGGGCGTTGGCGTCACCCGCAGCGGCTCCAAAGGCGAGGTCGGCGATATCTTAAAAAGTACGATTTGGCAGGTTTTTATGTGGTTGGAGTCCGGAACGCTAGTGAACTTTGAGAGCACATCTTACTGAAGAGATTAATTGTGTTTCCGAGCATCAAGATACGTCCAAGTTCCAGAAAATCCCATGGCGTCACTAGAAAATGCGATTTATGCCAGGATTTTCAGTTTTTACAGGAAGCCAAGACAAAAGATAGTAGCGCGTCGTTTTAACGTCACAATCTGAAACAAAACCAAATTAGATGTTGCTAGGCGGGGGATTCGATTTAGTTTACCTGTGGTTTCCTTGCAAACTGCGCGTTTGAATATCAAAATAAAACATTACATAACAATATATTTCATCTTGTATGGTGGTTATTTTATATCTTACCTTTAGATTACAGTGTAATAATAATGATGCGTACTATAACCACATGTGTTTCCCAAGCGTCAAATATGTTCTATTTTTACCTAATTACTTATATCAGTAACTAGTCCTTCCTATTCCATGAATCTAGTAGAAAACCAGGGAGAAACTTATGCTTTTCAAGTATTAGTTCTACTTAATTCACAGCTATGGATCGCGCTCGACCAATACAAATCCCACCAGTTTCGACTTCAAATTTGCTATGATTACAAAAATGGTTGTATTTTTACATAAGTTGTAAGCTGTTCTGTTATTGATCTCCATGCCATAATGGGATACATGTAATTGATTTATATAAATCAAATATGAAGATCCCTGCTTTTATCTGTTACTTCGTTTAAATAGGAAAACTATTCCACATGCTGACAGAAAGTACATGGGGATTCTACGTTCCCTCAAATGATGAATAACAGTAATGATGGATAATGTTTGACTTTTGCAAAGGTTTGTGAAAATCAATTCAGATTTCTTTCTAAATCACACCTATAATACAGCTGTCTTCTACACGACGTCAAGAAGAATGACATAAGTTTACCTTAACTGTGAGCTTAAATTTTAAATGCAAGTTAACTTTTATGATGCTAAGCAGTCGTCGCCTTTATTTCTATTTAAGTCGCAGTTGCCAGTGTAATGTAATTTCCCACACAACGCTCCCTTTGCCTATGCCTAATTTCGGTAATGGCCCTCCGTACCACCCTTGATACTATTCTTACGTCTGAATTACAAGCGGACTCTAAAAGCTTCTGGCCTTGTTTTGAAAACAATTTTGCATGAAACTGGGACGAAGGCAGCTGAGACAAGCCAACGTTCATGGTGACAGATATTGCCATAGCACTCAAACAAAGGACGTGCATATACGAATATGCCTTTTGATGCTAGGAGGACCCTCAGCTGACCGAGTTTTTGCTCGCCTGATCCACTCTAGTGCACACCAAACATTACTTCTGCATATCTCGAAAATTCCTACACAGAAATGCAATAACGTTGCACTGGTTGAGATGTGTCTGGATGCAAAATGAGATTTCGCGCTCCATACTAAGTGTATCTAGGCGTCTGAAGTGCTAGGTGCAAAACACGTAGTACCGTCTCTCTCAGAAGTTGTGATGGCTTTTGTTTGAAGTTGTATAGCCAGTTAATCTGTCACGAGAGAAGAATATAAGAGTGCATATAAATGAATTTGTGATGCTGCTGTCAATAAGTTGTTGGTTAGTTTTATGTATTGTGTTAGATCTGCCGCAACATTGTTGCAAGAATTTGTTTTACAATCCACCGTCACCCAACTCAATATTTTTTCTAATCGTCGCCCACAATTCTCTTAGAGGAAGAAGTGTTTCCCGGAGAAATTATGAATTTTCTGATGAAAATAATCTCATATTTTGGGAATTCACACAGCGGGACACATAAAACCATGATTAGTCTGAGCAGGATGTTGCGACGGATAACATATTCACTTTGCACGGCTTAGTAGGCAATTCTATTTGTTTCAAGAATCTCTTCAAGATAGTTTAGTGTATATTTAATTGTTAATAGAGCGAGAGAAAACTAAATATAGTACAAATAATATATAAATCGGTGTTTTAATTTCTGAACTATACTTCTTGCCTACCTTGTTTATAGCAGTCTACACGATGTGATTGCGGGTTCAAGCTGAGTAGTCACGGTAGTGTGAAGCTGTTAAGAGGGCTGCGTTTATAGAGTTCACGCACTCTTGTTCTATGGGTGCACTAATGATTAAAGTAACTCAAATATAACTCAATGTGACCTAAATTTCATCTATAGAAAGGAATATTCAAATATATCCAATTTCTAGAATCCTTTCTCATAGGAATATCAAAATTTATTTTTCAATGTAAATACGGTGAACCTAAATAGTAATTTAATACCTTCTACAAAATAAAGACCCCGCGAAATTACTTCCCGCATCCGCCACAAGATTTTTACATAACGATGTGTGTCACAATTCTTCTGTCAAAAAGAGAATGCATAAAGAGAGGGAGAGAATAGGGTATAAACTAGAAGTGACAGTAATTATGCTGATTTGACAAAGCGGAATAATTTTAAAGTTGAGGCTTAGGAGAACAAAACAATATGACTAAATAAGAGCGTATGGAATCGACTTAGGCGAAGTTTTTAAAAGACAAATGAAAATTAGCAACAACTGATGCCAAATAGTTATTCAATAGAACGATTTTTATATTCCAACCCACGACGACGAATTCCACACACTGACGTAATTGCTAAAACTGTTACAGCTTATCGTAGCCAAACGAAAAATCGGCTCTCTGCTTGACCGCCAGATTGCGCGCATATATCACTAAGCTTACCCATTTACTATTCTGCGAAAATAAAAAATAAACATACGTTTGGAAAGTACAGAATTCAAATTGAATTAGGTAAACAAGTGGTAGTTGTTTATTAAATACATAATTACAATTTTAAAATATGCTGTAGCTGATCTCCACAACAAACGTGATTCAACAAGCTATATGTTTCTCAGTCTCATTGGGAAACGCAAATGGCGAGTGCAAGAAAAATTGAAACATGAAAATCCTCACCTGTAATGCTGTCCACTTCCTTTGAAATAACGGCGTTATCGGCCAGAACGGATTCATGCTGTCAGATGATATGGTTTTCCTGGTACACAATCTATAGCTCAACAGATTGGGCAACGGCAGCCGACGGTTCCTTCAACATACAGGTATTTATAGCAGGTAGCTTTACGATTATTGGGACTTACTCGTTAAAATCAAGAAGGGAAGGTCTAAAGATAAATCCAACCAAACTTGTGAAGGTAGAGAGAACAGCTCTACATCTGAAATTTTATACAGCCATTAAGTGTTTTACTTTCAATGTTATCAAATCCTGATTCAATCCGACGAATGCAGCAATTCACCAAATCATAAATCTAAATATAAATTTTAATTGTATGCAACTCGATATTTTGTATGCATGGAAATAACACTAAAATTTAGTTTTATTTATAATTTATTGCAGTTTGCAACTATAATTTATTTCAAAATAAAGTTTTCTCAAGACTGTTGCTCGTTCTAGTAGGTTATTCTAGTTGGTGTCAGTTAATGAATGTTTTAGTCCATTGATATTAAAAAGTAAGTACTTTAACTTCGACTACTCTTTTTTGTTAATTATTGTAAGTTGCAAGTTGGTTATTTGTCAAAGTATATGTTAGCATGGCTTAACTTTAGGACCACATTGGTACAAGAAGTAATTATTCATTTTAGTAGTAATGATTATTAGCCAGCTGTGAAACTAGTAAGTTCAGTAATCATGTGATATAACTGCTAATCGCCCAATAGCCTTGGAAGTTTGTGTATTCAGATACAGGGTGGGATGAATCATTTGGTCCATTACTATTAATAAAAGTAAAGTCTCCTGTGATCATTGTTTTGTATATTTATGACAAATCTGAGGAATTTTGTTAAAGAAAAAGGTAATATCTACACGATGTGGTCCATACACTCTACTGTTGACGGTCTCAAATTTTAGGACAACCGGCAGAGGAACTGGCGCGTTAAACTTCTAGCCCTAGTTGGTCCCGTATTTTCAAAAACCAGGTAATAATCGTGTAGTTAACACCTGCGTCTTTTAATCTTCGGAGTGCCATGTGTTAGTCGTGTGGAAACGTTGTCTTTCGGCTTTTTCGCGTCGTCGGTTTTGTTATAGGATAAATAGCAACTTTAAAAGCTTACGTTAGTTTCTAAGATTATCTGTTTAACATATATAAATTTTGGGATCATCCTCGTTTGGGTGCGCTAATCGCTATTTCTAACTTCGGGTGACTTGCTGTCCGCACCCAAGCCTACATTTAAGATGGAGAATTAATTCGCACGTTTTGCATCTTGGTTGAAATAATAACGCGAAAGGTATTAAATAGCTAGAAAATTTTCCTAGGATGCAATGACCTCCATAAAGGCATAGGTCAAATCCTAAACGGCCCCACAACAAGAACTAAATCTACCTAACTCCACGGAGCGGCGACAGGGAAGTATCTGTCCATGCGAAACTTACTTCCTCTAAAAAACTACAGACTGAAGCTAGCGTCCATCTCAAAAATCCCTAGAGCCAAATCGAAAGAGTAGGCTTGAACTCAAAAGTAAGCCACAAATGGGAAAATCAAGAAGGACCGTTACACATTGGTAGATTTTTATTTTTTAAAATTAAGAAAACTGTTTTGCTCAAGGGATGCATACAACACATACTGCTCGAACCTCGTGTTTTATACAGTTTGCGTATTATTGTTAATTTTTCTCCCCTTCGTGGAGGGCTTGCAAAAAGAGTTTATTTTTGTAGATTTAATGAAAGCTAAAAACTGTTTCCATGTTATTTCTGCATAATTCTATCATTGCTATTTTTCCGAAAATCTTACACTAGATGTCTTTTGAAATAGTTGTAGCAAATTCGGTATTAGGCTTTGAAACCGATAGTATTTCTTAATGTTTCTTAAGAGTACATATATTTACTTCAATGTGCAAGAGAAAGTGCCGGCAACTACCTTAAATTCGCATAGAAAAAATGAGCAATGATGTCGACTTAATTTTATGACAGAAATTCGCCTATTTGCCTGACTAATGTATAACGTTGCCCTAAAATACGTGAGCAAAGCAGGCCAGGAAGTTCCTTCGGAAGCGAAAGGCGGAATGAAATAATACCTTGAGTAACCGAGGTTATATTGCGAGTCACCGTGAATCCATTAAACTGCTTTAATTACTGCGATTCGTATTTGAAAGCGTCTCCGAAAACCATCTCGTCCCCCTGAAGCATCACCTCATATCCCAGCTTTATGAGCGCCTTCGTCCCTTTCGTTTGCACCCGTTGAATTAACTCCATTTTACGCTGTTTGCCTACGTGCTACAACAAATGGTTATGGCAGCGTACTCAAATCCACATGTTAACCAAATTTTTGATTGTTCGCCATACACGAGGGGTATTATAATTGTATTACTTAAGCATTATTGTGACGACATTTTTATATTTGTAAACATTTTAAGTTTCTTAGGTATCAAATACAGCTCGAAAAGGAAAATAGGCCTGCACTCAACTAGGAACTTTTATCTTGGTTTACTTTAGACACTTCAGTTTCTAAGTAACAATGCAAACTAATCAAGTGGTTATTATAGTCAAGAGAGAATTCGACTGGGCATCTCGGTAAATGCGTAGCATATCTATGAAGTATCATAATTTATTGTGCATTTTGCTCTTACATTCAATACTTCTTTCACCCATACTAAAATTAGAATATTAGGACTTATTTGATCCATTATTGTGATAATGTGTTATATTTTCTATATGGAATGGTAAACTGATGGAGTTGCAATCTAAAATGGATTTACAACAGTAATTAAACCAAAATTGCCTTCATCTAGCTACAGGGGGACACGGGCGCGGAACTACTTTGAAAGCGTGGATATTTAACATCCCACGTTAATACCGCTGTATCTAATTTGTTGATTATTCTATAATTTTTACTTTATTACTATTTATTACTATATCAATATTTTTGAATTATAAAAGATAGATAAATTAATACATTTTATCGAATAGTGATCTTTTTGGACATAGTCCACTAGTGTATTACGTTTATTGCAACCAAAAAACATGATAATAACATACATATGTACATCATCGAATGTGAATTCATAAAAAGTCGAAGAACCAACCCATTATGGGTAATCATCTAGGTCGTCCTGAACACAACGAGGAAGTAGGAGCAGTTTTATTTCAAATGAACCACAGATTCTTGTGTAAATCAGCAAGATACTACAGTGAAATAAAAGTTGAAGGTAATAATAATATGGATACGGTAAGCTAACTTAGAACATATTGGTGGTCCCACACACCTCTCCTGCTAACTTCAGGGTTAAATATCTCGTAAGTAAGTAATTATTTCCATACGAGCGCCACCGGATTTAAACCTTTGCCGATAGAGAGAACTAAAGATCGTTAATCAATAGAAGAACAACCTCAGAGAAAATATGTCGGTGTAGTTGGCAGAACTACACACTTATATTGACCCTCCACCTCAGTGTTAATCCCAGCTGTTCAGTAACTCGCATGCAGTAGCACAGAGTACAGGCCAATTGTCCCTAATGTGACGTCACTGTTACAATATGGAAGTGTCTATTATCACTCAGGTTAAGAGCGATTAAAAATAATATTATCAATGCGAGCGCATGCGTGTATCATGCAAGGCAAGAGCACCGCGTTCGTACGTCTGTCTCGATGGTTGGTAATTGATGCTCTCTAAACTTCTCAAATAAGTCGAAAACTGCTAAATAATGGATTGGAGTGTACGAGCCGGCGGTATCGCGCATTTGCAAGTGGCGACCGCTAGCAGAACTAAAATATCGCCCCTTCCATATATCAAGACGCCAAAAGCACGCATCAAAGCTAAGCATTTAAAATATCCTACCAACGGTTGGCAAAGATCTTTAGCAATAAAGCCACAATGCGTCAAATAATTTGCAGGAATTGGTGGCGTGTGTAGTGAAATATAATTGGCTCTATTTAGGCTTTAGCTTCTTCCTTTGTAGTGCTACCGTTCTCGCGACTTTTCGCTGCGGCTCTCTCTACCCATCAATAACTTATCCATGCAATTTTAACAGCTCTGCTATTGTGCAAGTTCTTTTCATTATTTCTCCGTGATTCCCACTTATTGATGGTTGCTACATTGCATGTTCGTCGTAATTTCTCATTTTGCTCTATCAAAGCATACTTCGTTGCGATGAGTCTAACGACCTTCACTTTTGCTCGTTCTAACAGTTGTATCTTGCTTTGTTTTCATGTATGATAATATAAAAGTTGTTTTTGCGTAGTTAAGTTTAGATAACACCTTTACAATTTCGCAGCTGTTTCCGATGTCTGCAGTACAGGTTTTAAATTGTGCGCTCTCTCGCCCCACTTACGTGCTTTTTGGAATCAGCCAGAAAGCGACACGAATATTGCTTTTGTTATGGGCATGACTGTTTCCTTTTTGATGCCGTAAGGTGACCAGGTTTTAGGCTCTTTAGAATCATCCAGCGGTTTCGCAGGCATCCAGAGAATGGTTTTTGGTTATTGGTCCTTGCAGAGATTGCGGATTGATGCAGCCCTGGCAGTTTCGTAGATAAATGCTTTTTCGTGTTTAGTTTGGCAGATTTAAAAGCACTTGCTTAATTTGTATCTACACGTGGCTCAAAATCAATGTGAGCCACTAGTTCGAAGCCCCTGGAAACCGCAGGTTTGAAGTTTCTCGAAAATTGCGATCCTCATGATTGAGCGCATCGGTCTTGACCGGTTTGAATTGAACACCTGCAGTTCCAACCTTCGAATGTCAGACGATCACTCCCATCATCTGGGCTAGTGGCGTAAACTCCAGTAGCGGACAGAAGGAGCTCAACAAAGAAAATGCAATTAGGTTTTATGTTTTTTTTGAAGTTAAGATATTGAATGCATAGTGAATCGGTGCATAGGCTTCACCCTTATTGCTTCCGAATTCAGTATAAATTTCGGACTCCGGCCGCTATGTACAGTTTGCTCTACGAAGTGCGTACCTGGCGACGCTCAATGATTTTCAAACTAAGGAGCCGAGGTCAATCGCCATTGCATTTGTTTTATACTGGTCTAATTTATATTTGCATCTTTTTAAATTGTGTTATAAGCTATTGTTCTCGCAAGCCGAGTTTTTTAAGGTACACCTTAATTTGGCAAATAATCACCCGTAACCTTGTATTAAATGTTATATTAAGTATGTAATTATATACTGTTTTATGATCATTTTGTCGTGCTTTTTCCGACTGCTTCCTGGATGCGTGTGGTTGCTTTTATATAATTATGCTATCTTAATTTTACAAATTCTCTGTGAATCGTGGGTATATTTGTCGTTAGTTAAAAGATTCGTTGGCGCCCTGTTTGGCCCTCAATTAATTGTGAGTAAGTAAAGAACTGCACGCCGCCTTCCTGACTTACCTGACGAATCGAATTGATGCTAACAACCTCTTTCTCCATGTGTTTGGATTACCAGACTGCATCGTCGATATAGCGTCCTATATTTTTGAGAGTTGTTTAACGTCCAGTTTTGTGTTACCTTAGGTACCGAGCCGACAGTCTATTACCCAGATTTTGCATTCAACGTCACCACGTAAACTTCTGCATTTCAAGCTAACTTGAATACGTTACATTAGTTAAGCAATGCATGTTGTAAATTACCGCAGCTCTGTATTTGCTACATTAATCACAGAATTTATGCTGTGTAATAATAATTGCATGTATCTTCGTTGGAAGCGCAGTAACACCTTTATAGAACAGACTCGTCTGCCATCAATATCACTTTTCCATGGAATTGTACCACAGAGTTCTCTTTGCGAGCGTAACGTGAACTCACGGCGCAGGTAGAAAGTTACCTTCAAACTCCAGCTGTGACCTGCCATAGATGTATTTTGTGTGTCTTATCTTAATACAGTCCTCTAATTTCATGCTTGAAAACTTTGCTTATTCGCGACGTCATTCTGTGCCACAAGAGAAACCCTAATATATGTTTACTCGTACCACGGCGGAAATTAAGTATCGACACCTCTTGAAAAAATAGCTTGTTGCCTACACCGTGGCATAAATTTACTCGAAACTTCGATTTGTGGAAAGCCGTGCACTCGAACACACCCAACATACCTCAAAGGCAGCAGCATGGTTGACGGTGTCACTACAAAATTGGACATATTGGGAATTGCAGACAGCGAGATCTTGCCGCTCGCATTTCTCGGTTCTCTAGACGAAAGATCGAAATAGAATTCCACTGCACAACAGCGAGACGGAAAACGTAATTTCAGGGAGTGTCATGGGAATCGCTAAATCGAACACTATCAAATATCCCCCGAAGGTCTAGTAATGTTCTCAGAATGTGAAAATGCTCACCTGGCATTTCTCGCGTATATTGTTTATTTTCATGCCTAAATATAGAAGCCAACTGGTAAATCCTATGTTCTATTCTTAGATTTAATATTGTATTTAAAATAGCAAATATTCATAAAAACGGGCCTGTATAATTAACGCGTTGTGACGTGGAATTTGCAAGTGCAGCAGGAAACGCACAGCCAAGCCTATCTACGGGATGAAGGGAGTTAAATTATATCATATCCGTGACTATTCCATGGCGGTGGACTTTTTAACTGGCTTGACAAATTATTTTATACTTCTTGAGAGACTTGGTATGACAGCTTTTCACCCGATATGCTTTTCATTTGTTACATTTCGTAATCAAACTCCCGTAATCGTCAGTTTGTGGTTTTTAATTTTTCCATATCCAATAAATCCATCAACAGTGTCTCGATAGGAAGACGTAGCTGCTTATACATTAAAAAAATCATTTCCATTTCCAATACTCCTATACGTCCTATATGTGTGTTCACGTGCTCTAGGCTTGTTTAGACTCAATTTCTTGATAGATTTTGAAAGACGAATAAAGTAATTATTTCTGAATCTAAAACCATTGGTTTAAAAATGACAAACCAACAGCTTTATCAAGAATAGCTTAATGGAAGACTAAAAGAAAGATTTGGCAAGAAGTGGAATAAATCATTACCATATCAGAAGAGTTAAGGTAAAATCTATAACATCTACTATCTAAAAATAAAAAATGAACTGTACTTCGCTAATTACACTTAATAATTTGTTTTAGAGCAACGCATTTTCATTGCTTTCGAAACTCTGAAATGCGCTGAATTAATTTGCACGTCGCATAATTATTATTGATGAGGCGTGCACTGGGAATTAATACGCACGCTGAGAATTAATACATCAAGAGATACCAATTGTCCTATACATATATCTACAAAGAGGGATTGTTTGCTATGTGCAAGCCTAAAATTGGCTATAATTGCGAAACGACTTCTTAACTCTAAGCCTAAATTACCTTCCTTTTTAATATGGTGTTCATACTGTAACGCAATGTTATTTGAAATTCGCATCCAGATAATTAAAATATGAAACATAAAATATGCGCGCGCCACTAAGTGTAGTTGTGCATTGTCGTGCAAAAGCCAAATATATTATTCATGAATAAAACCATTATAAAAACATAGATCGGATGCCATAGTCTAATATCAAGCCGTGCCTAATGTAAATTTGTTGTGGATCTAAAAGGCACTGTGAAATATCCATTCCGGCTGGGTAAGTGCACTAACAAGAAAGTGATAAAGTAGAGTGGGCCTGCACGCCTCGCGGTAGGAAACAAATGCACCTGCATTAAATCGCCTGAGCAGTAAATTAGGACTGAATTTAATCTAAGAAAAATTGCAGGAATTTTGTTAGACTCTGGAGCAGTCACGTATATCGCATAGTTAGCTCCATTGCCGTAATTTACACTAGCTTCGTATTAAATTTCTTTGCCAACTCGGACTATAAAACGAGGCATAGAAAATCAGGGAGTGCTAGATGCAGCGCCGTACAGTTTAGCTTACATTTGATACCTTAAATTTGTTATACTCGTAATAAAACTCTGCAGTTGCTTCACGGAAGTGCATTAACAGGCTTTCAGAGAAATCTCGTCAGCTTGATGACAACATTCTCTTTTCCGGATATTTCTTAAGACTCTGCTACGACATGCCGCTTTAATCCTTTTGGTACATTATCTATTAACGTAGCTAAGCTTAAAAAACGGCTAATACTGTTTTGAGATCGGGTTATAGCAATAGAGTATGCGCTTCGTGCGCACCTTTTGAAGAGCTTCCGGATAGTGCTGAGTTTGTTGAAGGTACAGCGTTGCGTATTATCAATGGTACTAAAATAATTGATGTAGATGTCGTATAAAGCCTTTCTCCATAAATTGAATATTTGAGGCCATTCAGCCTGTTTTAGTGGAAGGAATCAGTACAGGAGCTTTGTTTAGAGCAGTTATGGCCAAATGGGTTCGTTGCATGGAACATTCCTTGAAAGGACATTTTTATGACAGGTATATTCAATTCTGTATATATTTAAAGAGCAGCAATACATGCTGTAATTCAATTTAACCGTAGTGTGAGGGTTCTGTGCGTCTTTGGAGGTCAACTATCGTTACGACGTGGACATTAGTCCGGTTCATTCCTTTTGATTGTATAATTCCATATTTTGTATTTGCACAGAATTCTGGATTCATCGTTATAATATTGTTTAATGAAATACTTGAAAACATTTATTATGTTAATTATTGTAGTAGTAAATTGTTTTATATCGTTTTGAGCTAAGTTAAGTCGCTGATTGGTCAAATAATTTTTTACACTGGTACCCAAATTACCTTTAAACTTGATAATTACATGACTGATTGCTGCTACACTGTAAATATAATTTTTAGCTCTAGCGTGGGGAAATATATGCAGGCGCCTGTATGAGATTAACCCTTTATAAGCAAACTGACATTTCATTTAGGAAGTGTAAATTACTTCAGCCAGTGAGACATTTGATTTCAATTGCTTATTTAAGTGAATTGCATTATTTCAATGGCTTTTCAGATTCCTTTGCAGCAATTACTACAAGTTAATAAGTGATGTAATTCAGTTGGTGCTCCCAGTACCCTACAAAGATGTGGATATTCACTACTTAGGTATGATTCTGTGATATTTGGGTGTTATTTATTACTCCTTATATATAGCGTTGAAAATGGTTTGTAATTACATATGGTTTTATTGAATGATATTCGTTTCTTTTGATGTTTAGCTTTCTTGATGCGCTTTTAATTTATCTCTTTATCTAAGGAATTTGAATCCGACCTATTCTCCCGACATGGTGACATGTTTACCGTTTGAGGTGCTTTTACCTGTTAGTGCGTTTTTGTCACTTGTGCACTTTTTTCACAGTTTCAACCGAAAAATTTTCTAGGGCCGATAAACACCTTGTATAGCATAATGTTCTGAAGCTCCTACCACAACTCCTATATTGTCTGTGCAACTTGCTTGTTATTAAGGTGTACTTTCAATACCTCCGAATACATTATCCTCTGCCATACGCTTTCCAGGTTTAATTTGAATTAACTTTTTTCCCAATTTCGGCCACCTAAAGACGCTATAGTATTAAATGAACCTGAAATGTAGAGAAAGCGCTGCATCTATAACATGCGTTAAAGTAGAGCATAGAATACGGTCATTTGAAAATTACCTAAACTCATTACTGTTTTCTTGGAAGAGCAATTATGGACGAGCACAAAATATTCGTGGCAATTTATAAATAGTGGTTTAAGCCTTTTTTAGCTTTGTATATACATTTTAAGTTTCTAGGCTCAATGGTAAACGGTACCTTGGCGTTGTGAAACAATAAAGAAGCCAACCTGCGATCGATTACTAATAATAATCAATGGTAGTATAATCGCAGATCAACCCCCTTATCATTTATACACCACGGTAGCTCTGAAATGTTTTTACTCACTGCAATGACCTAACTAGCTCAATCTCGGTGGCCTTGGGTCGCAGATTTCTATCATCAGCTGAACTGCTGCAAGCTCTTATCATAATAAAAAACACAGGGTAACAGAAATCACAGAGTTCAAGAAATAAATAAAATTATAGCAACAATTAGGTTTATTTAATTAATAATTAATAGTTTCTCGCAACATCGTTATTAAGTCTGTAAATTGTTTATCACAATATTAAAAGGTTTAAATACAGTATATAATACAGTATATTACTAATGCTGAAAATGCAGCACGCACAAAAAAATATGTGAACCTCTTTTGGGCTCTTGGATTGAATATAATTACAACTCAATGAAGGAGTAAGCTTACCACTGTCATATGTTTTAACCGTTATCTCGGTAATGATGATAAAATGGCGTGAGGGCACTTTTTACAAAATTCTTAATACGTATTCATATGAGTATTTAGCAAAACCTTAAATTTGTGAATTGTAAATTTGTGAACAATTAATACATTATGTTTTGAATGTGTAAAGCGTAGATTTGTGATCAATTAATACATTACATGTTAACGGAGTTTAAATTTGTCAATTATAAATCTGAAGCGTCGTTAAAATCGATTCAGCCAACAACTCATGGGCAGACGGGGTTATCAACAACCGTTGAAACAAGACTAACCTGGGTTGTGATAAAAAAAACGTCGCCGGCAGGCACTGAATTGGTCCAAGACTATCTTAGCGTACCAGCCAACAGCAGCATCGAACTCGTGGCCGAAATTGATAATGGAACGGACGCTCCTTGTTACAACTTGGCAAGCTCAAGATGACATTCCAGAAAGGAGTTGCGGGTCCAAGTTATTAATTATGGTGTTAAATAAGGAGACCCAAATAAGAAGACGTTTAAAAACGGCATCTAAGAATGGCGTTTAAGAATGACGTTGAAGAATGACGTCTAAGAGCTAATAAAACAGGGAAATTACTAAACTGAATATCAAACAAGTAGCGTAGACATACCTGATTTTAGTCATCAGCTCACAAACGAAGTTAATTAATAATTGGTGCAATAGCACGCGGAAATGCCTTCGTAGAAGCAAGTTACTTCAACCGAATGCAAAAATCGAATGCCCGCTAAACAACGGAATAGCTACTCGCTGACGCGGAGAGATAACAAGTGAATTTCGGAAAAACCAAAACCAGCACTTTTGCGCGAACAAGATTTGATATCGTTTGAAATACAGCGAATTATAACTCAAGTGAAAATATGCAGGCTGGCCCGGAAATGAATAAATGACGAAACAAATAGCCGGAGCTAAATATTTGTTTCAGTTGAATCAAATTTAGTTTGAAAATCAGGTCGAATTCTAACTGGTAACCAAAATTATGGCTTGAAGAATATTACACTGCTTTGTTGCTCATGTGACACACCCTATAAAAGTTTCGTCTTTGGCGACGATTAGAAGGAAAATAATCAAGTTATTGGCACTTTGTTCTAGGAAAAAGCGATTTACGACATCAACGCAAAAAAGTGGTGTAGGTAGCTCAGTGGGAGGAGATGGCTGCAGTTTGGAAGAAAAGGATCTCTTGCGATTGTTAAAATAGACTGTAATTTTAAGATAGGGAACCAAACTCGTACACTATATGTAAATATTACCTAATGCCTCTCCCGGAAATGGAATGGCGAGTCCTAGCCGATGTCTTTCCCTCGGCTACAGGAGATGTGCTCAGCTTTACGATACGACGGACCTTGCTTCGTAATATTTGAAATGCTTATTTTGCCTTAGGGATCCGCCATACTGCATTTCGCTACACAAACGAGTAACACACAGCATTCGACATGTATCATTGTGATACGATTCTATGGGGAAGACAATAGTAATACCTGGAGACAAACCAGAAATATATCGCCTAAGCGTCACTGCACTCAAATAACCGGCAATTGCGGACTTGAAAATTGTTAAACCCGACGACGATTTTCTAACTGACAAAGCAAAACCTCCTTTGAATTCGTGCAGGAAATCAGCTGTATTGGTGTGGTAGCACTGCGTACTGCGTACTGCGTACTTGCCAAGACTTTGCTTAGCTTATCTCTTATTGCAGAACATGAACACATGATTCTCAACTTGCTCTCTGTGTTATTTACAACTTCGTTTTTTAGTAAACATTTCCTTTCAAATTTAGTAGAGAATAACAAGAAAAAATGGGTGGCCGATAAGAAAGCATTGTAAAGGAATCATATTGGCACATGCTTTGGAGCAATCGTTAAAATAAACCAGCTCGTTAGTTCCAACAAGAATTTCTGCCGTGGCTTTAAATGTTTCTCTTCTGTTGTAATTTCTGGGTGTCGTTATACGTAGTTGAATATTTAGCTTGATAGCTAGGGAAGGAACCAGTAGGTGAAGAAGGCAATATAAAAATGCTTCAAAAATTTCAGAGGTCCCTTAAAGCCTTCACTCTAAAGAAACTTGATTTTTTCTGCAACTGTTACATTTTATTACAGGGTCAACTAGTGGAAAACGTTTTTTTGTGTGGAAAATAATAATAATGGGAACTTTGCATCAAAGTGCATTACATTCTTCTAGAATGCTTGCATTATTATAGTAGATTATGCAATAAGGGAGAGAAATTGCACGCATTTCTCTCCCTTATTGCATAATCTACTATAATAATGCAAGCATTCTAGAAGAATGTAATGCACTTTGATGCAAAGTTCCCATTATTATTATTTTCCACACAAAAAAACGTTTTCCACTAGTTGACCCTGTAATAAAATGTAACAGTTGCAGAAAAAATCAAGTTTCTTTAGAGTGAAGGCTTTAAGGGACCTCTGAAATTTTTGAAGCATTTTTATATTGCCTTCTTCACCTACTGGTTCCTTCCCTAGCTATCAAGCTAAATATTCAACTACGTATAACGACACCCAGAAATTACAACAGAAGAGAAACATTTAAAGCCACGGCAGAAATTCTTGTTGGAACTAACGAGCTGGTTTATTTTAACGATTGCTCCAAAGCATGTGCCAATATGATTCCTTTACAATGCTTTCTTATCGGCCACCCATTTTTTCTTGTTATTCTCTACTAAATTTGAAAGGAAATGTTTACTAAAAAACGAAGTTGTAAATAACACAGAGAGCAAGTTGAGAATCATGTGTTCATGTTCTGCAATAAGAGATAAGCTAAGCAAAGTCTTGGCAAGTACGCAGTACGCAGTACGCAGTGCTACCACACCAATACAGCTGATTTCCTGCACGAATTCAAAGGAGGTTTTGCTTTGTCAGTTAGAAAATCGTCGTCGGGTTTAACAATTTTCAAGTCCGCAATTGCCGGTTATTTGAGTGCAGTGACGCTTAGGCGATATATTTCTGGTTTGTCTCCAGGTATTACTATTGTCTTCCCCATAGAATCGTATCACAATGATACATGTCGAATGCTGTGTGTTACTCGTTTGTGTAGCGAAATGCAGTATGGCGGATCCCTAAGGCAAAATAAGCATTTCAAATATTACGAAGCAAGGTCCGTCGTATCGTAAAGCTGAGCACATCTCCTGTAGCCGAGGGAAAGACATCGGCTAGGACTCGCCATTCCATTTCCGGGAGAGGCATTAGGTAATATTTACATATAGTGTACGAGTTTGGTTCCCTATCTTAAAATTACAGTCTATTTTAACAATCGCAAGAGATCCTTTTCTTCCAAACTGCAGCCATCTCCTCCCACTGAGCTACCTACACCACTTTTTTGCGTTGATGTCGTAAATCGCTTTTTCCTAGAACAAAGTGCCAATAACTTGATTATTTTCCTTCTAATCGTCGCCAAAGACGAAACTTTTATAGGGTGTGTCACATGAGCAACAAAGCAGTGTAATATTCTTCAAGCCATAATTTTGGTTACCAGTTAGAATTCGACCTGATTTTCAAACTAAATTTGATTCAACTGAAACAAATATTTAGCTCCGGCTATTTGTTTCGTCATTTATTCATTTCCGGGCCAGCCTGCATATTTTCACTTGAGTTATAATTCGCTGTATTTCAAACGATATCAAATCTTGTTCGCGCAAAAGTGCTGGTTTTGGTTTTTCCGAAATTCACTTGTTATCTCTCCGCGTCAGCGAGTAGCTATTCCGTTGTTTAGCGGGCATTCGATTTTTGCATTCGGTTGAAGTAACTTGCTTCTACGAAGGCATTTCCGCGTGCTATTGCACCAATTATTAATTAACTTCGTTTGTGAGCTGATGACTAAAATCAGGTATGTCTACGCTACTTGTTTGATATTCAGTTTAGTAATTTCCCTGTTTTATTAGCTCTTAGACGTCATTCTTCAACGTCATTCTTAAACGCCATTCTTAGATGCCGTTTTTAAACGTCTTCTTATTTGGGTCTCCTTATTTAACACCATAATTAATAACTTGGACCCGCAACTCCTTTCTGGAATGTCATCTTGAGCTTGCCAAGTTGTAACAAGGAGCGTCCGTTCCATTATCAATTTCGGCCACGAGTTCGATGCTGCTGTTGGCTGGTACGCTAAGATAGTCTTGGACCAATTCAGTGCCTGCCGGCGACGTTTTTTTTATCACAACCCAGGTTAGTCTTGTTTCAACGGTTGTTGATAACCCCGTCTGCCCATGAGTTGTTGGCTGAATCGATTTTAACGACGCTTCAGATTTATAATTGACAAATTTAAACTCCGTTAACATGTAATGTATTAATTGATCACAAATCTACGCTTTACACATTCAAAACATAATGTATTAATTGTTCACAAATTTACAATTCACAAATTTAAGGTTTTGCTAAATACTCATATGAATACGTATTAAGAATTTTGTAAAAAGTGCCCTCACGCCATTTTATCATCATTACCGAGATAACGGTTAAAACATATGACAGTGGTAAGCTTACTCCTTCATTGAGTTGTAATTATATTCAATCCAAGAGCCCAAAAGAGGTTCACATATTTTTTTGTGCGTGCTGCATTTTCAGCATTAGTAATATACTGTATTATATACTGTATTTAAACCTTTTAATATTGTGATAAACAATTTACAGACTTAATAACGATGTTGCGAGAAACTATTAATTATTAATTAAATAAACCTAATTGTTGCTATAATTTTATTTATTTCTTGAACTCTGTGATTTCTGTTACCCTGTGTTTTTTATTATGATAAGAGCTTGCAGCAGTTCAGCTGATGATAGAAATCTGCGACCCAAGGCCACCGAGATTGAGCTAGTTAGGTCATTGCAGTGAGTAAAAACATTTCAGAGCTACCGTGGTGTATAAATGATAAGGGGGTTGATCTGCGATTATACTACCATTGATTATTATTAGTAATCGATCGCAGGTTGGCTTCTTTATTGTTTCACAACGCCAAGGTACCGTTTACCATTGAGCCTAGAAACTTAAAATGTATATACAAAGCTAAAAAAGGCTTAAACCACTATTTATAAATTGCCACGAATATTTTGTGCTCGTCCATAATTGCTCTTCCAAGAAAACAGTAATGAGTTTAGGTAATTTTCAAATGACCGTATTCTATGCTCTACTTTAACGCATGTTATAGATGCAGCGCTTTCTCTACATTTCAGGTTCATTTAATACTATAGCGTCTTTAGGTGGCCGAAATTGGGAAAAAAGTTAATTCAAATTAAACCTGGAAAGCGTATGGCAGAGGATAATGTATTCGGAGGTATTGAAAGTACACCTTAATAACAAGCAAGTTGCACAGACAATATAGGAGTTGTGGTAGGAGCTTCAGAACATTATGCTATACAAGGTGTTTATCGGCCCTAGAAAATTTTTCGGTTGAAACTGTGAAAAAAGTGCACAAGTGACAAAAACGCACTAACAGGTAAAAGCACCTCAAACGGTAAACATGTCACCATGTCGGGAGAATAGGTCGGATTCAAATTCCTTAGATAAAGAGATAAATTAAAAGCGCATCAAGAAAGCTAAACATCAAAAGAAACGAATATCATTCAATAAAACCATATGTAATTACAAACCATTTTCAACGCTATATATAAGGAGTAATAAATAACACCCAAATATCACAGAATCATACCTAAGTAGTGAATATCCACATCTTTGTAGGGTACTGGGAGCACCAACTGAATTACATCACTTATTAACTTGTAGTAATTGCTGCAAAGGAATCTGAAAAGCCATTGAAATAATGCAATTCACTTAAATAAGCAATTGAAATCAAATGTCTCACTGGCTGAAGTAATTTACACTTCCTAAATGAAATGTCAGTTTGCTTATAAAGGGTTAATCTCATACAGGCGCCTGCATATATTTCCCCACGCTAGAGCTAAAAATTATATTTACAGTGTAGCAGCAATCAGTCATGTAATTATCAAGTTTAAAGGTAATTTGGGTACCAGTGTAAAAAATTATTTGACCAATCAGCGACTTAACTTAGCTCAAAACGATATAAAACAATTTACTACTACAATAATTAACATAATAAATGTTTTCAAGTATTTCATTAAACAATATTATAACGATGAATCCAGAATTCTGTGCAAATACAAAATATGGAATTATACAATCAAAAGGAATGAACCGGACTAATGTCCACGTCGTAACGATAGTTGACCTCCAAAGACGCACAGAACCCTCACACTACGGTTAAATTGAATTACAGCATGTATTGCTGCTCTTTAAATATATACAGAATTGAATATACCTGTCATAAAAATGTCCTTTCAAGGAATGTTCCATGCAACGAACCCATTTGGCCATAACTGCTCTAAACAAAGCTCCTGTACTGATTCCTTCCACTAAAACAGGCTGAATGGCCTCAAATATTCAATTTATGGAGAAAGGCTTTATACGACATCTACATCAATTATTTTAGTACCATTGATAATACGCAACGCTGTACCTTCAACAAACTCAGCACTATCCGGAAGCTCTTCAAAAGGTGCGCACGAAGCGCATACTCTATTGCTATAACCCGATCTCAAAACAGTATTAGCCGTTTTTTAAGCTTAGCTACGTTAATAGATAATGTACCAAAAGGATTAAAGCGGCATGTCGTAGCAGAGTCTTAAGAAATATCCGGAAAAGAGAATGTTGTCATCAAGCTGACGAGATTTCTCTGAAAGCCTGTTAATGCACTTCCGTGAAGCAACTGCAGAGTTTTATTACGAGTATAACAAATTTAAGGTATCAAATGTAAGCTAAACTGTACGGCGCTGCATCTAGCACTCCCTGATTTTCTATGCCTCGTTTTATAGTCCGAGTTGGCAAAGAAATTTAATACGAAGCTAGTGTAAATTACGGCAATGGAGCTAACTATGCGATATACGTGACTGCTCCAGAGTCTAACAAAATTCCTGCAATTTTTCTTAGATTAAATTCAGTCCTAATTTACTGCTCAGGCGATTTAATGCAGGTGCATTTGTTTTCTACGGCGCGGCGTGCAGGCCCACTCTACTTTATCACTTTCTTGTTAGTGCACTTACCCAGCCGGAATAGATATTTCACAGTGCCTTTTAGATCCACAACAAATTTACATTAGGCACGGCTTGATATTAGACTATGGCATCCGATCTATGTTTTTATAATGGTTTTATTCATGAATAATATATGTATTTGGCTTTTGCACGACAATGCACAACTACACTTAGTGGCGCGCACATATTTTATGTTTCATATTTTAATTATCTGGATGCGAATTTCAAAAAACATTGCGTTACCGTATGAACACCATACTAAAAAGGAAGGTAATTTAGGCTTAGTGTTAAGAAGTCCTTTCGCAATTATAGCCAATTTTAGGCTTGCACATAGCAAACAATCCCTCTTTGTAGATATATGTATAGGACAATTGGTATCTCTTGATGTATTAATTCTCAGCGTGCGTATTCATTCCCAGTGCACGCCTCATCAATAATAATTATGCGACGCGCAAATTAATTCAGCGCATTTCAGAGTTTCGAAAGCAATGAAAATGCGTTGCTCTAAAACAAATTATTAAGTGTAATTAGCGAAGTACAGTTAATTTTTTAAGTTTAGACAGTAGATGTTATAGATTTTACCTTAATCTTCTGATATGGTAATTATTTATTCCACTTCTTGCCAAATCTTTCTCTTAGTCTTCCATTAAGCTATTCTTGATAAAGCTGTTGGTTTGTCATTTTTAAACCAATGGTTTTAGATTCAGAAATAATTACTTTATTCGTCTTTCAAAATCTATCAAGAAATTGAGTCTAAACAAGCCTAGAGCACGTGAACACACATATAGGACGTATAGGAGTATTGGATATGGAAATGATTTTTTTAATGTATAAGCAGCTACGTTTTCCTATCGAGGCACTGTTGATGGATTTATGGGATATGGAAAAATTAAAAGCCACAAACTGACGATTATGGGAGTTTGATAACGAAATGTAACAAATGAAAAGCATATCGGGTGAAAAACTGTCATACCAAGTCTCTCAAGAAGTGTAATAACAGTGATTTCGGAGGATCCTTACGAAAGTGGGCGAAACGTCGAGTTCTTCGACCTGAAAAATGACACAGTCTAATCACGGAAGTCTTTGTTTAATATAATAACAGTGCACTACTTTAAAAAGCAAACTAAGAAAGATGCATAAAATCATTTGTCAAGCCAGTTAAAAAGCCCGCCGCCATGGAGTAGTCACGAATATTATATAATTTAACTCCCTTCATCCCGTAGATAGGCTTGGCTGTGCGTTTCCTGCTGCACTTGCAAATTCCACGTCACAACGCGTTAATTATACAGGACCGTAATTATGAGTATTTGCTATTTTAAATACAATACTAAATCTAACAATAAAACATAGGAAATACAAGTTGGCTTCTATATTTAGGCATGGAAATAAACAACATACACGAGAAATGCCAGGTGAGCATTTTCACATTCTGAGAACATTACCACACTTTCGGGGGAATTTTGATATTGTTCGATCTAGCGATTCTCATGACACTCCCTGAAATTACGTTTTCCGTCTCGCTGTTGTGCAGTGGAATTCTATTTCGATCTGTCGTCTGGACAACCGAGAAATGCGAGCGGCAAGATCTCGCTGTCTGCAATTCCCAGTATGTCCAATTTTGTAGTGACACCGGCAACCATGCTGCTGCCTTTGATGTATGTTGGGTGTGTTGTATTAATTAAGCAATGCATATTATGTGATATCTACGAGTGCACGGCTTTCGACAAATCCAAGTTTCGAGTAAATTTCTGCCACGGTGTAGGCAACAAGCTAGTTTGTCAAGAGGTGTCGATACTTAATTTCCGCCGTGGTACGAGTAAACATATATTAGGGTTTCTCTTGTGGCACAGAATGACGTCGCGAATAAGCAAAGTTTTGAAGCATGAAATTAGAGGACTGTATTAAGATAAGACACACAAAATACATCTATGGCAGGTCACAGCTGGAGCAAAATAGCATTCTCTCCGAGTTGCATATACTATTTTTTTCACGTTGCAGGAAGATTAAAAACGAAAAACCCGTTTTTTTAAACGTCATTTATTGACATTTTAGTTACAATTATTTTAAAATTAGTAACCTATGGTAAATTTTCAAGTTGGTGGCACTGTAAGTCATTATGACAAGAGCTCACAAATATGTCAAATTCGAGGTTAGCAGGTTAGTTTTTGCGTCAGTTTGTGTCAAAACTGACGCAAAAACTAACCTGATAACCTCGAATTTGGCATAATTGTTGTGTCAGTCATAATGAAAACTCCCTAGGGAAATTTTTGTCTTATTTGGTCTCTAGAGAGCAAATGTTCTACTTCTGTCACAATTTTGATGCTATATAAACGGACTTCTACTCCCGGTCGTGGAAAAATATTATTTTAGGAATATTATCTTTAGCATGAACTAAACACAGCGTCGTATTTAATCACCTGGAAAGCTGACCTCCACGGCCAGGGCAATAAAATGTGACGTCATACCCGAAGTCAACCGGTCGCATTAATTTACCGGGGAGTTCATTTTTTAAGAGAGAAAACAAGTGTGCTGAACGATGTCCTTTATTATACGTTTGTAAAATAATTTTCCTTATTTGCCTACATCTTTTAGTTTGAGTAGAGTAATTGTGTATTTTGAGTCTCGCATAAGGTATCGAAGCTTTGAGCTAGGTATAAAATTTGTAAAATAGTCACATTGAACTATTTCAAAAGCTGCAAATCAAAATTATGGATTTGGATATTAATTGTTGAGTGCTGAAAGAACACATATACAATATGAGTCACAAAACTTGAAGTCCTTTACTATTCAAAACTGCAACCCAACGTACGCATTTGGTGGCAGCACAGATAACGAGTATCTTCTGTCTATCCTGTATACCTACGTAAACTGGACTGGTTTTTGTCTGCATCTAACTCCTTAATAGAGATTAGTGTTTCAATTTTGAGGTTATATATTATGGCTCAGCCTGTATAACATTTACGGAAGAAAGCATCACTTAACGGATGTAACATTGATCAGCATTTTCAATTTGACAAAACTCCCAATCAATATTCGAAATAGATGTGAATGGCTTACAACTAATATATTCCGTACGATTGCTTTGACCTTATTCCTCAGTTACCTGTTCTCTAAAGAGTAAATCGTTGTAACCGATCCGTGAATCGGTAACAATTAGTTTTGCTGGTATGTTGATTACGTCTGCTGAACATAATTAAAGGCCAAGATACGGAGTCGAAATATATGGGCCTGGCTGATTTACGCCGTATTTTACACTTATCAGGCCGGTGCACGTAGTGGACCAGATGACCTGTTCGATCGTGACTATGTAAATTTTCCCGCAAGCCAAGATGATGTGTTTAAGGGTGATTTTATTGGATACGCTAAAGAATTTAAGGCATGCCAGCTAATGGCGAACTCGCATAGATTATGCAATAAGCGCACAAGGAAATTAAACGTAATTATGCACTTCCACTGAGTAGTTTTGCAGTTCACACAGTGGGTATTCAGGTTACTAAAGGTACTCATGCATGCATGCTCTATGGATTAGTAACAGTTACATTATTTTTGATATTTAATGAACGGAAACGTGCCGCCAACTAACTCGAGAGCTTAAGTCGGGGTAAACTTAGTTTAGAAAAGGTGAAAATTAAAACAGAGGGCGCCACATTCGCAGCTGATATATACTTGAGACAACTGACAAGTAAGTGCTACAAAGACAGCAAAAAAAGGAGCAAATGAAACCCACGTTGTAACAAGGATCATATAATGGTAGTAAAATGGTACCTGTGTTATTACTGGTATCCCGTAAACAATCAAGAACCTATACATGTTTAAAAACTAATCACAAAGTACAAAAAATTATCACAGAAAAAGCCTAAATGATACTTAACGGGTACAGACCAGTTGTATACTCAAAATTAAATCGTGAGATATCGCTGTAAAACGCAACTGAGAAAAGAGGTCCAGAAATTATCACACTTAGCGGTAGTACTAACCAATAGCTGGTTGCATACACGCATGCTTCAAGGACGAGTCAAACAATCTCGAGAGCTAAGCAACTTTCGAGACGGACGGCACTCGGACGGGGGTCAGACCTATAATGGTAGTAAAATCGCAACCAGCCTTGCTTCAGAGAGGTTGTCAGAGACGCTCCCACAACCTGAATCCTTTGACACCAGGCTTCCTACCACAAGCCATACGATACACACACATTAATCAATAATCGATATATGTGCAATTTGGAATAAATAACTTTAACGCAGTGATAACATTTTACACCTTACAAATGCAAACTTTCTTTATAACAGAGGGGCTATTTATCCAGGTACCTGTATACTTCCAACACTAAAACTAAATTATGTAAATTGGCTTCTAATAACTTTGGAAAATGTGTAAAGGTTGGGTTCACCTTTTAGCCGTTTAGAATGTTTGCACAACTATTATTTCTGTTTGTTGTTGTGGGTGATTGTGTGTTATGAGATAAATAATTGCATGGCATTTGTTGATATGGATTTTGTTGGTGTGACGGATATTGGTATGTATGTACTTGATTATTCATCGTTGGTTGCCACTGCATGGCTGTTGTATGCGATTGTGTATACATTTGCTGATTATTATTTATGTTGCATGGGTCAATCCCATGACCAAACGGCAACATGATAATAATGAATTAATTAATTACATACCTGCTTAATTGCAGACTGTAGTGAATATTTAGTTGAAGAAATTTGTAATATTTATTATACACTGGTAATAAGTAGTTTATTGAGCACGAATAAATATTAAGCTGACCCCGCGGTCACGTTATCGTTCACACTTGAAAAGAATCACAGCACAGATATCAACGATGTTTACGCTATGAACTTCAAATGCAACAACAAACAGCGCGCCTGGTCAAATCTTTAGTTATAAACAAATTCAGCGAATGACATCCACAAGCGAAGAGGAAGGACAAGCAGAAGAAGATAGCAGCAAAAATAAATGGCAAACTATAAGCGTGAAAAGGAAGAAATTTAAAACTACACAAAACAATCGTCCTAACGAAACAGTAGCAACAAATAATAGATTTACTGCTTTAGAGAATGTTACAGAAAATAACACAAGCGAAGGAAGTACTAACACCACAAAAACCCCAAAACCTCCTCCAATATTTGTGAATGGAGTGACAAACTATCCACAAATGATAACACAATTAAACGACATACTAGAAGCTGAACAGTACTACACAAAAAGCCTTGCAAATAATGTTGTTAAAATTCATTGTGGAACGGTAGACTCCTATCGCAAGTTAATAAAACATTTTCAAGAAAAAAATGTGTATCATCATACTTACCAATTAAAGGAGGAACGGGCCTACAGAATAATCATAAGATACCTACACCACTCAACCCCAGTAGCAGACATAAAACAAGAGCTAGAACAAATGGGACACAAGGTTCGAAACATAATTAATGCGCAACATAGGGCCACCAAAGAACCATTGAACCTATTCTTCGTTGACTTAGAGCCGGCAGAAAATAATAAAGACGTATATAAGATAAGAGGACTACAAAATAAAATAATACAAATAGAACTTCCCAGAACTATTCGAAACAATATTATACAGTGCATGAGATGTCAACAGTTTGGACACACAAAAAAGTACTGCAACAAACCATATTTATGTGTAAAGTGTGGAGGGCACCATAACACTACCGAATGCACTAAAAATAGAGACACGCCAGCTAAATGTGCTCTATGTGGAGGAAACCACCCAGCAAATTATAGAGGTTGCGAAAGCTATCAACAGATATTAAGGAACAAAAATCCGAGGCAACAATTAATGAAACAACCCATAACTGCTTCACCAATTTATGCGAACAACATCCCACTCTCCAACACCTACCAACCCTCAAAAAGTTATGCAGACGCAGCAAAATTCAACCCGGAACCAACGGATAACATTACTACAACGTTGTCCAAATTTCTAGATGAATTCAAAAACTTATTTCATCAGTTACTTCAGCAAAACAGCTTAGTTCTCAACATGATCACACAACTCATCAACAAAATTAAGTAAAATGTCTAACTATCTACGTATAGCTCAGTGGAATGCCAATGGCCTTCCACGTCATAAAGACGAAGTTAAGTTATTCCTAAAATAAAATTTCATTGACATTCTTCTAATCAGTGAAACACACTTTACCAGTAGAACTTACTTTGAGATACCAAATTATAAATGCTACTATACAAACCATCCTGACGAGACAGCTCATGGAGGAACAGCCATACTCATCAAAAATTCGATAGTACATTATGAACTACTAAAATATGCAGAACATCATATACAAGCTACTTCGGTACTAGTTAAAAGCCTTCCATATGAAGTTACCCTCACAGCCTTTTATTGTCCGCCTCGACATAATTTAAAAAAGGAACACTACAAAAAATTCTTTGAGACACTTGGCCAAAAATGTATAGCTGGAGGAGACTATAACAGCAAAAACATTTTATGGGGTTCGCGCCTTACAACTACCAAAGGCAGAGAAATGGCACAGGTATTGCATGATAATAACTATTCTGTCATCTCAACCGGCTCCCCAACTTACTGGCCTACTGATGTTAACAAGGTTCCAGACCTATTGGACTTTTTTGTAATGAATGGTATCTCTCCAAATTATATAGATATAACATCAACTTATGATTTATCCTCTGACCATAGCCCAATTATTGCAACAATAAGCACAACAGTAATCTCTAAAAAGATAACACCCAGACTCCACAACAAGCAGACAGACTGGGAAATCTTTCGTCAAACGCTCCAAAATACAATCAACCTTTCAGTAAAATTACAAGAACCAAACGACATTGAAGAGGCTTGCAATAACCTAATCAACACTCTCCAACATGCTGCAAAAACTGCTACGCCAACAACTGTCCCAACACTTAAAATAAACAACATACCTCTCGAAATAAAGCAGTTGGTGGCAAAGAAAAGAAGAGCCAGGTCGATTTGGCAGCGTACACGCAATCCAGATAATAGAAGAGAATACAATAGAATTAGCAACATCTTGAAATTAAAACTCCAAGACATCAGAAACTCCTCTGTGGAAAATTATCTTACCAATCTTTCAAGATACGACAACTCTATCTGGAAGCCAATAAAAGCAAAGAGAAAACCAAAAGATACTTCGTCTCTCATCCGAAAAAATACAGCACCTCCAGGCCCGTGGGCAAAAAGTGACAAGGAAAAGGCGAACTTATTTGCGGAACATCTTACGGAAGTATTCACTCCTCACAACAATGATCGAGTACAAGAAGTGGCTGATGAACTTTCCACGCCGATACTAACACAAGACCGATTAAAGCTCTTCACTCCAAAAGAAATACAAGAGGCAATTAAGAAACTGAATCCATGGAAAGCCCCAGGGATAGACAAGATACTGGAAAAATGCTACAGGAACTTCCCAGAAAAGGAATACTCAAGATTTTATATATCTTTAATGCAATTCTTAGACTTAATTATTGGCCAAAATCTCTTAAAATTGCACAAATCATTATGATACCCAAACCTGGGAAAAACTTGACTGAGGTCTCATCTTATCGACCAATAAGTCTCCTGCCAACAATATCCAAGCTCCTCGAAAGACTCCTCCTCAATCGAGTTAATCAAGAGCTAAATCAGCAGGAATGGATCCCCGATCACCAATTTGGTTTTCGCCAAGCTCATTCGACTACACAACAATGCCACCGCTTAACAAACATCATTAACAAATCAATGGAAAACCGAGACTATTGTACCGCTGCCTTTTTGGACGTGAAACAGGCATTTGATAAGGTGTGGCATCCTGGACTTTTGTTCAAAATCAAAAGAACACTACCACTACGATATTTCACCATATTGAAATCCTATCTGGAGGATCGTTACTTTGAAACTAGAGTTAACGAAGAAATATCCGACCGTCTTCCCATACTCTCTGGAGTCCCGCAGGGGAGCATTTTAGGCTCAACATTATATGTGCTATACACAGCCGATCTTCCAATGGCAGACGAAACAGCCACTGGTACATTTGCCGACGATACGGCGGTTTTTGCGACACATGATAACCCTGTTACAGCTTCATCCAATCTCCAAGCACATCTAAATCTCATTGAAACATGGCTAAATAAGTGGAAGATCAAAGTTAATGAAACTAAATCTACACATATAACCTTCACACTCAGAAAAGGTCACTGCCCACCAATAACGATGAATCAAGTAGCGCTACCCCAAAGTGAAGCTGTCAAGTATCTAGGCTTACACCTAGACAGTAAACTTACTTGGAAACTACACATATCAAAAAAACGCAAACAACTAGATCTAAAAGTACGTGAACTTAATTGGCTCATTGGACGTCAGTCCAAACTATCGCTCGAAAATAAAATACTAATCTACAAAGCAGTACTACGACCAATCTGGACATATGGGATAGAGTTATGGGGTTGTGCTAGCAAATCCAATACAGCTATAATACAAAGAGCACAATCCAAAATTCTAAGAAACATTGTGGACGCACCATGGTACGTCTCAAACCACACCATTCATAAGGACCTAAAAATCCCCTACGTGAGTGTAGTTATCCAGGAGAGCAGCGCTAAATATCATAATAGACTCAACTATCATCCCAATCCACTCATACCACCACTACTAGAACGTTCTGAAAACAGAAGACTCAAACGTCAATGGCCGCTCGACCTGACCATCTGAGGTGACATCGCTGGATGTTTACTTCTTCACGTTATTTAGTGTACATATATGTTAATTATTGTACAATATATCACATTAGCTTATAGTTTGTGTATCTTACTGATTGCTAATAAACAAATTAATAATAAAAAAAAAAAACTATTATTTCTAACCCGTACTAAGCATACCTCTGAGCACAGGA
Organism: Agriotes lineatus; assembly: GCA_940337035.1. Classification (NCBI taxonomy): domain Eukaryota; kingdom Metazoa; phylum Arthropoda; class Insecta; order Coleoptera; family Elateridae; genus Agriotes; species Agriotes lineatus. The sequence continues at coordinate 23,533,595 of OW679203.1, read as the reverse complement.
ATTGCTCTTTGGTTTTCTAAACATGTAAAAGAGTAAAACACAGGTGATTACAATTGATACGTCCGTATACGAGTGAATATCCTGAAACGATAAATGTTAAAACCCCTCTCTTTGTTCAGATACCAAACCACGCTTTGTGCTATACATATGAGAACTGCTCGCCGAACGCAGCTGGAACTGCAAGAAACTAAGACACTAAGCTCGCGTGACTATACGCCTGAAAGGGTGACTGAAAAGGAAAACCTAATTGGGAGCTGAATCCATAAGAGAGGTGAATTCTTTTCAGAACTTTGCCACTTTTACAAGTCTCGAAACTGCAAATTATTCGCCCACACGGCACACAGCGTTAGGTTAGGTGACGATAAGTGACTTCGAATTTTTCCCATCAATAAACACAGACAGCAAGGCTCCTCACGCGGGCCTCGCTCCTCAATATTGCACGGCCATACGAACCCTTTCAGCCCCTGAAAAACTTCAAAAGGGTTCCAAGCTCTACACACAACCTTCAACAAAACACCGTTTCAACCGGATAACACTGGGGAAGCAAAGGACGCGAGGATTCATTATAAACCCATTATAATAGTCACACAATCTATGGAAAATAAACTTTACTCTAACAATACTAAATAAATTATTAGTGATTTTTACTTAAAAATGGTCGATTGCTACCTTAGCAGCTTTCTTCTAATCAGTGATATTATACTAACATTTTGTGTGTTTCAATTATGTACTTGTAATGTGTTACTGTAAAAATCTCTTTCACGGCTCTCAGCAAGCCAGGGAAATATGTTCAAGTTAGGTCAGTGGGAAGGTTAAGAAAAGTCTTGTGAAAACAGCGAACACAAATTGCACCTTCAAGTTGCTAGAACAAGCCGGGGGTGGAATGAAAATCTGATCAGGAAAATACATATACTTTCTGTTTGAAGATATGAATTAGCACCATACGTCGTAATTTTTAAATTGTTTATTCCATTTCAAACATTTCTGTAAGTGCATTGCGCTTCACAAATAAGTTCTAGAGTCTAGAGCATGTAATTTGAAACCATTACATTGAGTTAAAGCAGTTGAACTATATTTAGGCGAGCCCCATCTGAAAGTCAGATCAGCTGTATACTATAAAAACAACACTGAATAATTTAGTCTGCTCGTGACGTCACGTCGCGCGATATAAAAACACCTATCTGGTATTTACCTGCGTTCTAATTTCAAAGAGACCTGTTAGTCTAAGTCGTTGCTGAGTTACTGCTAGGTCTGCTTAGAGGATAACATCGTACACAGCACGCCATAGCTCATCAGTCTGGATTGCCGGAGTTAAGGCAAAAACCAGCATAAGTCATCCCTCGCTGCTGAGCAAACATTATGTAGATATCAGGAATATCGGACACATGGGGCCCCGGCTTGTCAAGTAAGGAATACACAGACAAAGCGGACGTATATGGAAAGGAGGCTTTTCAGGCCTGCGTCGGAGTTGAGCGTCGATATATAGAATACTTGCAGAGCGATTAATGCCGCATGATCTAAATTTCTCCAAATATCCGACCAGAGTTGAAATAAAATTTTACTGCACAGGAAGACCAGGGAAATGAGAATTTTAGGATTGTAAGCTGTGCCTTGAGAATTATTAAATCAGGCTGTGTCAAAATGTTACGAACCGCCGCTAATGATCCCGAAATACCTCTCACATCACACTAACCGTTTGCTGGATGCTATCTGTTTGACTTAGTCTGTGGTAATTGGAATCCGCATAAAGAAAATCCATAAATTTCAAATTTCTCTTACTTTTTTCTCGCGTGCATAAAAAGGCAGTGGCGGCGTCAGTTTTTAAATTAACATAATGATTACCTAGTTGCAGCTTCTAAAGGTGGATTTATATCCAACGATACTATGGTTGGCAATACGCATTATGGTATTGCCATTATTTACAAAATTTGCTCTATTTTTTGAACTACAATCACACACTCATAAATAATACAGGATCTTTCTACAAAAAATGTAGTAGTAGTTGCCACGTTAGAAGCTGTTATAGCCGTTGCCCTTTATTAAGAGAGCTTTATAGCGGGCGTCCAAAAGAGTGCACGGAAAAAACCATTCCATGCCAATAGTGTTCCGATATATTGACGATAGTAATTTTTGACAAAGAACCAAATTAATGATTCTAGAGAAAGACTCACTAAAGAATTCCCAAAAACATAACATTTTAATAGCAGCGTTGCACAACATCAAATCTGTTAAGCCTGAAGCCATAAAGGGACACATAGACAACTATCGGCAAAAATATAAACCTACCAATTCTTTGAACTTACGTAGTTATGACGTAAAAGTTAATATTTTTAATGCATGATCTGGGTGGCCCACTTTACGTGTTGTAAGGGTGATATACTCCACTATAGTTTATTTGAGTAATGTACGAATTATGGCAGTTTTATTATTTAATCGATATTTAGTAAGTTTCTAAAATGAAAAACGACACACTTTCCAAAGTGCTGTAGCTTTAGACATTAAAATACGATGTGGAGCAAAAATCAGCTTTAAATTTATAAATTTAAGTGCTTAACTCAAAGTAGATTCCTTTTCCGTAACGCTATTTTCGTTGGGAAGCGATACGATGTACTTTTTGCAAACTTTGCCCAATAAAACCTTAGAACTTTCAATGGGTTTCTGTTTTGTTGTCTAAGCTGGCACCAAAGAACTTCTTTTAAGAAGATCGCCGATGTGCAAGTTAGAATGTTCTTTGTCCTGGAAAGCGCAAATTAATTAAATTAGCTGGAAAACTTCGCTAGAATCCCTCATGCTGTATCAATCCTATTATTGGCTTCTACTTCTCTACTCTAATTGCCGTTTCATTTGGTTTAACCGTTAAATTAATAGAGCCAGCTGCTCATAATTGCACTGACCGGATAATCAATATTTAGGATTGCTGCAATTGTAATATAAGTCCTGTTATTTGTTATTAAATTCCCTGGCTATTCTCCGCACTGTAAGGCCAGCGTTGTTAGCAATGTATTGCCGCCTTTTGAAATATTTTTATTTATCCATTAAGATAATGTTATACTTCTGCTTTTCTTACCGTTTTTAAGTATCACATTTTTGATAGAGCACATAATTGAATTTAGGTACAACTTTTCTTGGTCAAAGGTGAGTCTACTTAACTATGGCTGGCTGTTCCCATAACTTGAATATGAAAATAAAGGTGGCGCAAAAAGAACGCATGGATTTCAAAAGAATGCAACCTTCTTAATATTCCATCTAAAACAAATTTATTACTACGAAAATAATCTGTGATATATCTAGTTTTTATTGGTATACAAGGTTATTTAATTATGAAAGATTGTGTCAGGAGATGACGTCCATTTTGCTTGACACACATATGGAGCCTCTCCTCAAATTTAAGCATTACCCTCATCAACATTTCTTGGGACACCGCCGCGGTTTCTTCACGAATGGCAAGTTTGAATTCGTCTAGCGTAGGAGGTTTTCGAACATAGACTTTTGATTTGAGGTAACCCCACAAAAAGAAGTCGCACGCCGACAAATCCGGTGACCGTGGGGGCCAAGAAATGTCGCCAAAACGCGGAATTACGTGGTTGGAAAACATTCGTCGGACAACTTTCATCGTGGCGCTTGGTGTATGGGTTGTGGCCATATCTTGTTGGAACCATATTTTTTCCATCGGAGTATTGTGTTTCCATCAGAGATTGACCTACCAACCGGCATTACAGAATCGTTATTTCAAAACAACTGCTCAACGGCAGAAGTATGGTGTTCCACGTTCCACCGTTCGACGGCTACTAAAACTAGACTCTCTGAACCACGTGGTACTTCCGAAGTACTGCACATTCCAAAAGCATGTGTTCTTTTTGCGCCACCTTGTATAAACAAACAGGGCCGGCATAAACACTCCCAAGAATAGGAAAAAGAAGCCACCACACCTGCAATCATTTCCAAGCGAACTGTCCTTATCGATTATTTTCACTCTTACCAAATAAGGACGGCCTACGGCTGTTTAGGTCCAGGACAAAGAGAGCTGTATCTTAAACGTACGGAGACAAATCCAGGGAGTCTGTATTAGGTGCCCTTGGTGTCTCTGCTGGAGATGGGATGTAGTCCCTCACCAGGAAGGTTTCCCTCGAGTACAGGAAATGTGTTCAGCTTCAAGATATCACTTATCTTGCTTCGTATTTCGGAAATAATTATTTTACTTCAAGAATTGACGCAACTGCAACAAAACAATTCTTAAGAATAGTATCTGCTTCTGACGTCATGCTGCGCGATAGGAAAAACTAACATGTGGAGGGAAATGAATATTTAGTGCCTGGTGATAAGCTTGATAAATGAATAGAGAGCTTCAGTTCCGGGCATAGGTATCGGTGGGCTATCAAAAGGAACGATTAGAGAACGTTACATGGGGGGTAAGATAGAAGCACTTCCAATTGTTTGGGAAAGCTTCAAAATTAAATTTTACTGCACTAGGTCGTGCCTTGACAATTGTTAAATACAACTTTGCATTTGTCTTCAAGGGCTGCTCGTGTTCTCAAAATGGGCATTACATCACACGGAATGGTCACACTTTAACACACGCCCTGGCTGAATGTCTCCCGCGCCAACTCAAGCCCGCGCGAAGAAATGCAGCGGTCGCTTCAAGCTCATCTCCGTGTTGATCTGTAATTGCCGGTATTGGAAGAATCGTAAAAATACTGGCCACTATTGTTTCGGGGGGATTTTTAAACTGACTTAACAAACGTCTATTTAAGGTATAAACTACTAATTTTCGTTTTTAATGAAGTAATAACAAATTGCAGCGACATATCGCATCAACATATTGAAAATATATGTAGAATTAAAAATTCTACACCAGTTACATTCCAATGTTTGATTTTGCAGCCCATAAGTCGTACTGTAAAAATATACTTCATGTTCCTTGATCAGTTAGAAGTGTAAATACCCTAGTACTTCTCAACTTTCACTGTAAAATGGGCAATTAAAGCACAATGCAGGAGAAACTTTGCGACGGGAATGTGGTACTGCTGAAGGATGCTTTGTTTTGCTTTGACAAACAGAAGTAGAAAGGCGTCTATCCTAATAGGAACACAAAAGTAACAGCGACTTCCAGCCATTTTGAGTGACATACAACCTAAAACGACTAATAGCTCTGGAAACACGAGAAGGTGCCAGGGCAAGCTGTTCCATTCACCACGCTATGTAACCGGAGATAAGCAAATGTGGCAAAAAACTGTGAAAGGAGCTACAGTACAGCTAGAGAGTAAATGAGATTACGACTCCCATACTAAGAAGAAACGAAGAAGAAGAAGAGCTTTATCAGTAAAGAACCTTCAATGAAAATCAATTTCCAAGCAGACGTTTTTCATTCAAGCGACGAATAGACAGAGAAACGGCCATAACAAGATTAGGTTGGTGCAGTCTACACTATTGGTACCCATGCCTATTAGAAAAACTAAATTTTAGTAGCAATCTTACTTCAATTAACATAATGAGGTTCAGCATTATGTGGAAGAAAACATGCTTTTAAATAACTGCATTTCCGACAATTTGAACCCATAGCAATTTTGTTAATTCAATATCGATTTAGAAGATAAAGTTCAAATCTATTGTCTTTAAAGAGGCATAATAAAACATTGTTAACAAAGTAAACGAGTAAGATCAAGCTCAGGTTGATATCAAATATATGCCAAAATTAAACCATGGGCTGATTTGAGGGCCGACTAGCTATCAGTGGAGACGGAATAGGTTCATTGCAAAAGCTTAAATTTGTTCATCATTACAAAAGGGCTATCAATAAGTCTGTATACAACGAATTTGCGTCTTCTTCTTCTTCTGGTAGAGCTGGTTGTTAGCTGCACTGAGACCTATTGGTCCATTGTGCTTCCCACCTAATTTGTTATGGGTCTCGTCCGAAGACGTCGGTTTTAACGCAAAGAAAAGAATTCTGCCCATAACAATGTCCCTTTTCGCCTGGGGTTCCACCATGCCGGATCCAAAATGTTTATGTAGCAGTGTTAGAAGAGCTACACATTGACATAGAACATGAATTGAGGTTTCTTCTTCCAACTGGCACTGGCACCAGGTGGCATCATTTGCGATTCCAATCGTAAATAAATGCTTCTGTAGGTGAACGTGTCCTGTTAGTAGACCAGTCACGATCCCAATATTTTTTTTGCTCATTGACAGAAGAGTGAAGGTGTTACCAGGCGACATTTCCCCAATGAAAACCCCTTCCGGCTAGAGCATCAGCTTCTTCGTTACCCTCTAGTTTACTATGGGCTGGTACCCATAGTAGTTTGACCCAGTTTTTTGTATGGAATGCGCTGAGATAGAAACGAAAGCTCAGAAACTCAAAACGTAGTCAAATCACACCAACCAGAAATACAATTTAAATAAAAATCATTCTATCAATCTTTTTGCACTAACTAAAGCAATTAAAGCGCCCATTAATCGGATTCCACCCAAACGTCAAACTATTCTAACAACCATCACATATTGCCAACTTAAAGCGGCCAGCAGAATCGCAAACACATAAAACAGATAAACGTATAGCTGGAAATGTACATAGGCAAAGGTGACATTCGAGGAGGCCTGAAGGACCCCAATCGAATACGCCGACACTCGCCACGGCAATATAATCTCGGTAAAGGAAAGAAAAGATTCTATTATGACTACGTGGATGACCAAATGGCTGTTCTTTGACGACGATTAAAATCTCCTGATCTCCGCAGCAACAAACGCCTGCAGTAGATCAAGACCGCATAATCGAAGGGCCAAAATCACAAGCCATTTCCATAACTGATGCACAAAAGCTTTCATACTAAATCGATTTTAATTGACAAAAAATGTAACACACCAGTTATTAGCAGTGCGATATGTTAAACCAACAGTAGTGGTACAACTATTATCCAATATGTTATGTTGTATTAAGCAGCCGCTCATGTAAGATAAAGCCCGCGCTTTTTCATTTGGGAGAGATCACACCACACGGGGAGAAAGCGTCCTGTGTTTGAGCAAGTCTAAAATTACAGCGTTGGCTGCAGTACTAGTTTACGCGGGGAGATCCTGAAATTATCTTCCAATTTAGACTTTGCTCGAAGTGCTTCAACATATCGCGTTGACGAGATAATCTGAAACATTTCTTCTACGATTTTCCTCGAATTTATGGATACGCCTGCCTTCTTCCGAATTGGAGACGTGCATCAGTACAGTACCTCATGCTGCCCACACCGCTCTGTGTCGTAACGGTTTTCGCTCTCTCGCACCCACAGCAACGAATTTCGAGATTTGGACACATACTCGTGAAAGATTTAAGTCCTCACCTGCTTTCACTTTTATGTATATGCAAGTATTGAATTATAAATAAGTTGAATATATATCCGAGTTATGGAATTGCGCTACGCCAGTCAATCTGAATGCAGGCCCCGCATTTTTAAGAAAAACAAAATCATTAAATTAGTGTATAAGTTCGATCCTTGCTTGTCCAGTTTTATTCTGAAGTAGAGGAACCCCTTCGAAGCATTCTCACGCCATCGTTAGGCTTGGATCAACAGGTGGCGCCTAACATTTTTGGATTGATACGCATACCGCAAAGGCAGGATACGACCCTTTTAGAAACTTGCTGAGGAAACCAAAAATACAATATCAAATAATGTAATTCAATCGAATGGTTTTCCAAGTCCACTTTCACTAGAATCATATTTTCATTTGTTTTTTCATACAAAATACATCAATGCTATTCTTTATATTATGAAAGGAGGCAATACAAATGGGATTGAGAGAAGAAAACTGCCCTGCCGTAGAATCCTTCTTCTAAGAAGAGATATTTGTGCAGAAGCACTATTATATGGTACATGGCACGGTAAAAAAAATCACCAAGAATTAACAATGGCGGATGTTAATACTTGATGCCGGGGTAGGCATTTGCAGAGAGGGAGAGATAGATTACCAGTTGTTGACGAAGTTAGCTGTTGTTCTGTGATGTTACTAAAAATTAATTAAGTATTAACATTCTGAGGTAAGCTACCTCGACTACTCACAGCATAGCAAAAGCGGTAAAACCAATTAAGACAACTTGTTACATTTATTAATAAGTTAAACAACACTTCTGCCCTGGAAATCTTCAGAAACTCAATTTGTAATCTAAAGAGGCTTTGCCCTTGACGAAGTCGTTATTTGTAAAGCCCGTTTAAAAATGCTCGCGGTAGAAGGCAGCAGGAAAATAAGTAAATAAGCCAAGCTCGTAGACAGCTTACATTCGGCGCGCACGCCCCCGATTTTAATATTTGATGTAAAAATGAATCCGGAGCGGTTCTAAAGAAATATATATGAAGTGAAAATAACGCGAAAGCAATTCCCACTGCAAATAACGGGCCCGAGGCAAACGAACTGCTTTATATAAGATCTTGCCGCTTGCAAAGTTGTTGCCGAAGTCAAGGAACTGAAGCTGGGGTTTAGAGCGGCGCCGATTTTTAAACCTGGACTTGTGAATATCCATATGCCGGGCATGATTACAAATATGCAAATTTGTGCAAATCCGGCACGTGCACTGATTAGAGTTACGCGTGGAAAGCTCATTCGCCAACCTTAGCTGCACATTTCCCCCACATTCATTTTGCTGTTAAATTGGAGGTGTAGTCCATTTTAAAAACAATGTTGTATATATGCCATCCAACTTGTGTATACAAAAAACTCTATATATTCTGTAACCCTTCATGTCCCATGTATCTAACACCTACTAAACCTAGGTGGTGTTGTATCATCGTACGTTTTTATTCTTCAACAAGACAAGCCACGATGTTTTTCTTGCCTTTCCAATTTATTTAAGGGAGAATATATCTAGATTTTACTAATCGATTAAGTTAAAGCGGACGTCCGAAATGGCATACATGTTGCAGGGTTCTTTGATGTTATTAACCTTAACCGGTTAGCCTCTTCACCCCTTAAAATTCTGTTATGGTCAGAAAAGCTAATTACTAGAACATGTAAAAAATCTGTAAAGTGCACATGGTAATGGACATGAGCTGATTTCACTCTGAAATCGTAATAGCTTCCATATAATAGTCAACTCGGTAGGTACATAGTGTTTATTATTGTTTGTTAGTCGCCACTGAGTTTATTGTCCAAACCCAGAAGAAAACCTTACCTTTACTTGTTTTGTGCTTACATCACCTGCAAAGGCTTCGAAATTGTTGCCCTATAATGAAAGACAAACCCAATGAAAGCTATCTTAAAGACGTCACGGTTTTACGTTCGGTAAGTGTCCCTTAAATGGCGTTTAGTCCTAGTAGAAGAGATAAATCCAACCTGATGTTCTTTATTCCAACAATTATTACCAAAAACACATATATAAACCGTATAAAGATCTGGTAGAATGCTGGTCTACAGAGTTCGGCAGCCAATTTGTGGGACTGCCCTGGTCTCGTAAATCCTGACAGTTGGTGGAACTCAACCAACGTGTGCGATGATGTGCAGTTCTGATCAGACAAATTGATTGTCGGAGTTGGACGGCAACTCAATTAGGGATAACGATAAACGGAATACATAGGGTTTAAATACTGCCGAAGCTTTACTTATCCAGTAACAACCGTGTTTTTAGGACGCCCGATTTGTAAGTAGTCTCCTTGCTTTGTGTTTAGCTCTAACAATATAACTCCTACCTTTCCTTTCGGAAGCGAATGTTAAACTTCTGTTTAAAAAATGTAATATTCTAACTCCTTCCGCCAACCACGGCTACAAGAGGCTTATAACCTGTAACCACACCCACAGCTATCCATTCCACAAGAAAAATAAGCTAGCTGTAGCGTAACGCACAAGTACCAAAAATTCTACAGCACTATATCCGTGTGATTTTAGGTTAGCATAAAAGGAACTAGTAACAGTTACGGGTATTTCCTAGGATTAGCTTTATACACTCCCTGTTTAGGTTAGTAGAATTTGCCACTGTTACCTAAGGCGTTGGGTGCTAGTGAATTTCAACAAAACAAATAAATATTACACTAAATAATATCATTCCCAATGCATCACGGGACATCTATAACGGTATTGCTTTTGACTCACAGTTTTAAAGAATGTCTAGCCAAGCTATTAACTTATAATATCCCACAGGCGTTTATCATGCATTTTCTAGGTTAATTGAAGGTTATTTACTGAACAGAAACATTTTACACTAACCTACAACTTTGTCGGTTTTAGAACAAACCATTTACACTCCGCTCCGTAAATGTGTATTTACTCCGAGCTAGCGGTCTATCCAGGTAACTATTCAGATATTTCTCTTCCTTTGATTGTGCTAGTTGTTGACTGTTTAAATATTCTATGTATGGTTGGATTGGGTTCAGCAATGGGATTTGCATGATTTACATGCTCTGCATGAAGCTTAAAGATTATTTACTGGGTATTGTAATCCCCATAGGTCGCTTGTAGGATCTTATTATGTGCATTGTCTCGCCTTAAATAGAACTGGGTTTCTGTCCGATATAAAAGGAACATTTGCAGGGTTGACTAGAACTAGTACAAAATATCTTTACATGGTCGTAGTACTATCTTTTACTCTACTTAATTGGAAAAATATAGTACAGTCAAAATACTCGTCCGACACATCTCAACGTTTGTCAGTTTGTTACATTGCCTTTTTAGCTATATAAATTTTTCTGCAGATCCGGTTTGGCGATTATTTTTGACAGCTTTGGTTGGTTTGTCTGTTATAATTTTAGGGTTCTCGTCGCTTGCGGGAACGCAGCTCCGATTACATTTCAAATTCTGACTTTTTCGCTATGCCAATATTACCACAGCAAAGGCGAAACCTTTCTGGAACATCCACTTCACTAAAATAGGATAAAATTCCAAGGGCTACGTGTCGGTCTCCAATTATAAATGACACTACAATGATTAAAGCCTTAAACTTAAAAACAAAAGCAACACCTTGTTACCTGTAAATTCTGTTCCAGTTACAATTGTTATTTATTCGGAAATTGCCTTCAGTTTCCAGATATTCGCTAACGTATACTTGGTTGCCTACTCTCTTGATCCATTTCTGTCTGAATCGTTAAGAATCCTTGGAGCTAGGTTAATATTCGATAAGTTTTGAAAAAGATTGTATAGTTGGGGCGATTACCTGTAGTCATCTTGCCGAATTTGATTGATAGATTGCTTCTGGTGTATGTCGGACCATTCCCAGGAATCATTTAAATGTAAATTTGATTATCGTCGAAAGTTGCTTCAGCATTTATGCATTGTGTGCTACTGTATTCATTTGGTTATAACAGGATCAGCAAGTATTTAAGAAGCAAAACTCACCTTTGGCCGACCTCCAACCTCCTCTACGTCAATCTGCTTTCACTTTTGCTAGTAGCTTGGCGATTTGGTTATATTTCAGGCTTTTTATTAGCCAGTTAAAAATTTTCCCTATTTAGCTTTGTATTCACCACGTGAAGCACCTAAAGAACAGATTTTTAAGCGGTTTTGAGTATCATGTTCAGATATGATGGCAAAATACATTTTCTTCGTACGATTTCTTTTCATCAGCTGGAGAAGGGCGTGCAAAACCATGCCATGCTGTTTGGGCAGTTTATCGACGGCTAGTGCGAATTAATTGTCCGAAAAACTTTAAAAATTGTAAAATATGTAAGTGGCTATAGTAAATAAAATATAAAAATTATGCACCTTTACATTATGATTGTGAAGACACCAATGATAATTCGAACTTGTTACACGATTCTACTAGAAACAAATATATGACAGTAATTGGAATTGAAAGTAATTAAGAAAGCAATTTTTATTTGCTATTACAATCACCAGATAATTGATTACTGAATTGCTGTTTGATCTGACCAATTGAAGATATAGTAATCCAATTACTTCATTGGGGGCTAACTGGTAATTGGTAATGGTTCAAGTAAATTTCCCAGCTCTGGCATTATTGAGGATTTATAAAATTTCTGGAAATATCGAAGGCTTAAGTTGATTTCTTTAAGAAAATCTTATAAATGTAAATTTATCTCCAAGTCATCAGGCGTTTTTTAGAAATACACCAACATCCACAATTGAGAGAAATTGCACATTTTTAGATCGAGCTAAATCCAGAAGCATGGCTCTATGCAAAATTAATATTTGGTTAACAAATTTGTCGCCGTAAAATGTAAGCACATACCTATAACGTATTGCTACTTTTTCCAAAATCGAAGTTTCCATGTTTACTAAAATTCAAATTTTAAGAACTAATACGTTCCTTAGACTACACAAAACGTCTATTTCACAGAATAGTCTCATCTAATAGACATACGATGATTTTAATGTATGCTGTTCTGAACCACCCCGAAAGCGACACGGTAATTTGAATGCCCTCGGTAATGTCTGCCCTATCAAAACGCAATATCTCAGACTTTTATTAATTTTTTTCAACGAAACACGCCCCTTTGCCCCAGTGTAGTCGGCGCCTATGCATACCGCAGCCGCCAACATGACCATGAAACACCGTGAGCTTAATAATTGCTGCGCTAGTTGCACTGTGACCGTTTGTCTACACTGTGTACCACCCGTGAACGACGGGATGACACAGCCCTAGCTAGCTCTAACCCTCGGTAGGAAATATGGTGTAAGTAAGGACTAGGTAGCGATCCTTAAGGTTAGAAAAAAATCTGTAAAACAACAAAATTTAAGGCGCCATTTATGTGTACCTTTAAACACAATAAAAAGACAAGTCTAGCTACCAAATTTAATCACATATTTGATAAGTATCGCACTTCAACCTAAATGAAAAACGACCCAGGTTCATGTAGGGTCAGAGCATGAATGCACAACAGTTAAATAGACTTTTAATAATCAAGAACAATAATAACAAATATCCGAAATAAAAGAGCTGGAGGCTCAACTAGGCCCAGAATAATTAATTTACAACAATATTGAATTTGGAGTCACCCAAATCATTACACACAAATAACATGCATTATAAAAATTCGGCACTCGCTGTATATTGCAACAGATTACAATTAACAACCTCGCGCCAACATAACGCGCAAAAATTGACATTCGAAGGCAATGCAAACATCCGAAAAACTATTTTATTTTCTTGAAACTTCCGACAATTGCAAAGTCATGCCGAGCGCCTGAAGGACGCTCGCGGAAATACTCATAAAGCACATACACAAATTCAGCGGCAAGAAAAGACCAACGGCTCAAGCGTTGCACAAAATGATTGGATTGTTATCGCTTACAGTTTGTTAATCGAAGGTCTTCGTTGAACTGTAACTTGTTAGGCAAAAGCCCATTACCGATCATTGAACGCAAGCTGAAGTTAATTCATGTACTTACGGGTTGTTAAGGAGCACTATCTTGCAATCCCACGTGGTTCTTAGAAGCAGCCAAATAAAGGCCGTGGTCTCTGAAAGCTGCAGGCACGAAGGCCGTGGTCTCTAAGGCGACGGCATAAAGGCCGTGGTTTTGGATACGGCAAAAGGGCACACGGAAGCGCAAAGCCACATGGGGCAGTAAGATACAAGAAGGCCGTAAGCAACAAATTCCGTGGTCTTGGAAGCCGGAGGAGTCCACAGCTGGAAATTGGCCTATACGTGAATGAAGAAACGCCGCAGTGCGTACTTCAAAAATGAAATTGAATCCGGCTCAGCCGCTTTATACGAAAATTTCGATGCAGGCACGCTCTTATCGGAGATCGAGTCGAAAGACTCAAAATTCCTACGCTTCACGTCCCCCTAAAGTAGCGCGGGGTAAATAAAATTAGAGATGCCGCTGCATCAAGGAGCCGAATACCAAAGTAACGCCTAAATGAAATGGGGCAACAACTGGCGCTGCGTACACATGTCCGGTTAAGCCGGTTCTCGATACGCTGTTACCAGCGCCTCGCTCCCGAATCCGCACAATAAAATTCTACTAGGTGTGGTGGCTGTTGGCCTAGATATTGAGATAACCAAATAGTAAGAGCTCTTTTCGAAGAAGCGAAAGTTGTATTTGCCTGTATATTTTGAAATTCCAAGTAGTAATTCTTAATGTCATATACCTATTTAGTAGTAATCCATTTTATGCACACTTATTAAGAACAATAACCATCTCTTTTCATTATGCTCGGAGAAATTTGGCGCAAGTTGTTCGTCAGTTGTAAGATTAAGTAATCGTACTAGACAATACATATCCTCACTCTCTAGCGACGAAAAAACAAATCGTATCGGTTATGATGATCGCTACGTATCACGAGATGGCTCTGGCTCATAGTTAATATACGTTATTGCACATCAGCAACTACAAAGATATAAATATGACAAACCATTATATAAAGTTGTATGGCTTCAAGATGTTTGTCTTTAGGTTGTACCTAAGCTACTTTTTGAAAGGCTTCGTGCGATTTATTTATTTTAAGTTTGAACGCTTTTTGGATCGCACTTACTGTTGAGAATTTCTAACAAATCTATAGCAAACCTAATTGCAAAGCTGTAACTCCAAGGCTCAAATTTGGAGGCGATCCCCGACATACCCTGCCTTGTACATTCGGCTCATGCAAGTTAACTAATTAAAGTTGAGAAGTTCATGCCGCAAACGGCGAAATGAACCAGACTGGAGCTGGAAAGGCGAGCGGGTTTGCAAGCCAAATGCGTCGGTGCTTCCGGAAATCGAAAGTAAATGCCTACATCACTGCAAGGTGGTAATTACATCAAGTACCCGCTACTTCCCCTGACGACAGTTTAAAAACAGACATCTGGTAAGGTATAAAAAGCCGATTTCCGGCTGGATGCAGTTTTGATTGGCCTTAGTTTGACTTTGAGTGGCGAGAGCCTGAGATCGATACTAGCAATTACCGTTGTTTCTTCCTCCTCTGCTACGGCCTTGCTGCCCGTCTTAAGGATTTCATAAATCACAAACAAGTATGAAATTTTACTCCAGTTAGATGTGCCGTCGTGAGAGTGATAGTCGGCTCTAGAGTTTAATAACTGCCAGTAGTCTCTCATAGCAGTAATGTAGTCCGATCAGAATAAGTACATGTCACAACGAAAAAGAAAGTTTTGTGAGGATTGTGTTCCTATAAATAAAAAAATAGCAATATCCTCCTCGTATATACCATAAGAAATGCTGCAATAAAAAAAATAAAAAGTCTCATTTATTTAACCTGCCAGTCTAATTGAATTATCATACTTTACAATTGCATTAATACAGAAATTAATTTCAATAAAGGGTATGCGCCTTAAACCCAGTAAAAGGCTTTACATTCGAATTAGCTTAGCGTATTTTAGGCAGACTACAACATATAAGCACCATTTAACATAGTTTCGTTCTATTTCAGGGCCTACATGACACTGCTACAGCGACCAGTTCAATAACTGCCAGCGTTCCTACTTGAAAGTACTCACCTGGTAAGCATTGGTTGTTTCTTTTAGAAAAAGGGTTGAAATCTAGACGAGTTAGTTAAGTATCTAAGCAGATTTCCATCCTGAAAGTCGTTTTTTGGGAAGCGTTACAGCTACCGAGTTTTTCAGGATACGGAAAGTCAACTAAATCGGATATTAGCAAACTTGGGCTTACTTTTTGTCCTGATAGCTAGATGAACTTTCCGATCAGCTTTCATACCCTTCCAAACTTTTGTGTAAAATGTAAAAAGAAACGAATTTTGTAGACATCCTTAGTGCAAAACTGCCAGCTAGAAAGTTTCTCCTTATTTTCTAGAAACATATTTCTTAGATTAGAGGCGTGCAGAATATTTGAGTATTTCTTTTCATTGACAGATGTGGCTTTAGAAGTTTTACACAACTTTTAATATATTTTCCACTTGAGTCTGCTTATTTGGCAGTATCATTTGGATTACATTCTTTACATATAAAGTATGTGTATTGTATACACGTACTTTCCCTAAATTATGCTCTTTTGTAGTGTAGTGTAACATAGGACTAAAGCCCTACCGTATGCATTGCCAGTCATACTATTGGGGAAAGCTTCATCGGATTGCATCGACTGAAGGAAACCCAAAAGATGCACAGGATCTTTGCTGGCTGCAACAGCTCAAGGACTAAGAACAAAAAGGGATTAGACCTTTGCCTAACACTACCAGCTTTAACAAGCTGGAACGGTTCAAATATCAAAGTCGATGCACCTACACAAAAATGGAATGCGTGCGACCCGTGGAAGCAGCGATACGAGCTTCTCAGTTTCCAATGGAATGCGTCATTTTCTAACATAATGCGGTGAATTACAAAAATTACCCTAAACCAACAGGGAAAGTAATGCCAACTTTCTGGCTGATAGCCTCTCACGATTAGGTGTAGTCAAAATGTAAGCCGGCACGGTTTGCATCTTGCAAAAAATTTGCACCACCACTTCAGAAAGTCGTAAATATTTGCACTCATCGGATGCCATTGAAAACGGAAAAAAGAAACTAATCCACAAGAAGGAGCACCAACGGCCAACGCTCGAACGTCTTTCCTTGGCGGCTCGACAAGGGAAACTGAATCCCGCTTCAAAAGATCGGCGTTTCGATTCGAGGACCGCCGGCTAAGGTTGGCTTTAATCTCCAAAAGTCCAAAGTGCAATAACAAGGAGTACGCACATGTTCACAGGGACAATCCAAGCCCAAAATGCCAAAATCAAAAGGGTCCGTACAGTATCCGGATATTAAATAATTAAAAGAGTCACTAAATACGAACGCTAGGAATTGATTCTGAGGAAGTATATAAGATCTTAATTGAAGTGAGTACTTACTGGTGATTCATGTATCGGATTTCCGTCGTCGACGATGCCTCCTCGAAACATGTAGCAATTATAAAGAAAGCCATAACTATCGCATCCTTCGAATAACCACCAGGTGGATGCATAGGTCAGTAAAATGTTTACTGTTTACTATTCTTGACAATTAAAGATTACAGCATAAATGCAGAAATTACTAGAAGCAAATAAACTTCATAACTTGTTCAATAGGGGGTTGTCTATGACCAATTTGCATCTTAGAGGCTCTCTTGATATAGTGAGACATTTTATTTTTTCGAGAGATATGAACAGGTTATGAAATTTTTCATATCTAGTCGAATTATTCAGCTACACAGACCTTCACCAGGAAGTCTTCAAACGGACAAGTAAAGCGGCCTTGATTTCAGGTGCCATGCGAGATATGGAAGTTCATATTATGACGTACGCAGCAGAAACAAGGGTCGACACAAGTAAAACAAAAAATCTGTTGCGCACCAATGAAAAGAAAATACTTCGGAACATCACTGGGAAAACGAGTCTAGATAGAATAAGAAATGATGAGATACGGCGTAGATGCAACACAGAGGATATAGTTAGATGGACCAGGCAAACAAGGCGAATGTGGAACAATCATGTACAACGGATGGACCACGATAGCAAAAGCTGTCAGCAACTTAAAGCCACATGGACCCAGAGCACTAGGTAGACCGCCGAAAACGTGGCGAGATTAGTGGACATCGACGTCCCTAGAATAACAGTAAACACAGGTCTCTGGCCCAACGTAAGAAGAAGAAGAAGAGAGAAGGAGAAATAAACTTGATAGGCAAGTGATGGTCGAATCTAACATTTACAATTGGTAACCTCCAATGCAATTCTATTTGCAAAAAGCACAAGTGTGGTAACTGCGTTCTCGATATTCAAAAGATGAAATATAGAAAAACGTTGATCTACAAGCATCAACCATTTGCATCTAAATACTCTAGGAGCCGCAATCAATCTGGAACGTGCCACCAGGTGCTATGGTTAGTTCCAGCGTGCATAGCTCAGCTCAACAGCAATAGGTACCAATATACTACCATTTCAGGGTCGAAATTTTTCAGGAATCTTTCAAGGATGACGTGGAGCACCTGTGGGTGTCATTACTACCAGCAGAAAATCCTTAATCAAACACACAGTTGCAGCACTTCAATAATTTATAACACTAAATGTGGAAATGCTTTGTAAACGTCACTAAAGGGAGCCCCAAAAAGCGTCAGAAGTAAAGTTAAGATCAAACGGATCCAAAAATAAGAAACCCAAACAGTTCCAGTCTAAAAGTGCACTCGTAAAATTCTGAAGAAAGTAACACCAACAAATCTGATAAATACAAAAACTTGAATGGCAACCTGATATACACAACGACGATAAGAGCTACAGAACATTCAGTATATCCCCGTTAGAGCTTTAACTATATTCCAAAGTGTTTACTTCTAATTCAGAGTTGTGGGTAAGATAGTACCAAAGGAAGTTTTATTCTTAGCGCCTAAGGTAATCGGCTAAAGGTAATTAAATATTATATTTATGGTATATGCTGTGTGTTACACTTATAAATTCTTCGAAACCCTATAGACAGACTTGCTTTATATTTGTCAAGTTAAAGATTTGTTGTTCTTACCAGCGCTTGATAGGTTAGCTGCACGTCAGATCGAATGGGATTTCCTGATACCTGAGCAGTTCTAATAATTATTACGAGTATAAACCTAGATACTACTAAATGAGATATTCCATTTTAGCCAAAACTTCAATAACCTCTTTTCACTATTTCATTTTGATCACCTTTTTGCTGTGAATGCCGCATTTTTCTGAAGCGGTGACGCAGTTATTTTCACCGGCATGCGAAACCTGCAAATTGAATTTTGTTCACTGCACGCGATTGATAGCCGGTCTCGATCTCAGAACCATTAGGAAACGCTATAAACCGCTAAGGCTTTTCGAGGTATTGGTTTGGCGCCGAAACGCACATCTTTACGAATTGCTCCGCTCTCGATTGTGATAGTTGGAAAATTCTGGGGTTGTGTATGCTTTGTTACGTCTGTCGTTGCATTCTTGTAAGGTGATGGTGTTGCTGCTCCCGGAAAACCAGATAGTCGTAGCTGCGTTACAGCTTTAGGTTTAGTTACCAAATGGAGCAGAAACCCTTACCCTTACAAGAAAATCGGTTAAAAAGCTTCAAGTTGCCGAACGCGCTATGGAGCGCTCTATGTTGGGATTGACTTTAAGAGACAGGGTAACAAATGAAGTAATACGGCGAAGAACTGGGGTTGTTGATGTCATAGTAAGGGTTGTGAACCTCAAGTGGAGTTGGGCGGGCCACGTGGCAAGAATGAGGGACGACAGGTGGACGAAGAAGATTATTGAATGGCGACCAAGACAAGACGCTTACAGAAACAGAGGACGTCCTCCAACTCGATGGACGGATGATCTTAAGCGAGTGTCCAGCAACTGGATAAAAGAGGCACAAAACCGACCTAGATGGCAAACGTTAAGGGAGGCCTATGTCCTGCAGTGGACGAGAGAGGCTACGTGATGATGATGATGATGATGACCAAATTTTTACTGTAAATTAAGGGTTGTTGGTAAGACTGTACCTAAGGAAGTTTCATTTTTAGCGCCTAAGGCGGCTATCTACCGGTAATTAACTCTTATTTGTATGGTATATGCTGTGTTTTAGACATATTACTTCTTGGAAGGCCTATCGATGAACTTCTGGCTTTATATTTGTCAAGTTAGAGATTGATCATTTTTACCAGCGCCTGACATGCTGAACGTCAAATCTAATAATGATTATTAAATGCGCATTTTCTTTTTAGCCAAAACTTCAATAACTGCGTTTCGCTATTTAATTTTGATTACTTTTTGCTTTGATACCTAACGCAGCCTGTTCTTAGTTTATTTTGAATTGACGAGTCTTATTTTATGCGTCCAAGGCACAATTTATTTGATACTGTTACTTTTTTCAACTGTATTCAAACAGTTTAACTATTACGGCATCATTATTATACCATACTGCGCTTATATTATGTTTTATTTGACCCAACCGATACCTGCTCATTTTTAAGAGTAAACGTTGTTTAACTGTAAGTTTGACTATCCTTGTTGTTGTTGTGGTTGATGTCTGGTGCCCTTTTGTATTTTGCTTCATTTCTTTTCATTTTAGCAAAATTAAGATTTAATGCCCGATCCATATCTATGGCAACATTCGCCAAGAGTTTGGGCTAGACATGATTGTGACTTATTTTGTCTCGTGTTTTAATTAATGCCGTTTTGTGGCCGAAGTTCTAATATATTTTGTCTGTGTAATGCATCCGTTAGAGTCAGATGCCAAATTCGAGCATTCGTCTAAATAGAATGCTCAATCTGGGAACTACGTAGAACCTACATTCGCACAATTGCTATAGTAATTTGCTCAATTAACACAGGCCAAATTTATTTCGGCAATTCAGCAAATTCGGCAACTCAGTCTGGCATATGATCCCCGCAAGGGTTGTATTAATTTTCCCTTTTGGGTGGTTGGTTGGAATTTATAGGTAGAGAGCTATCCGTATTTGCCCATCTCCTGTAGAATGACTAACTCAAGAATCCAGGATCCATCTTGATCTCTTTTTCATAAAATTTGTTGCAGTTTTATATGTTGCGGGTCAAATGTGCTTTTTTTCGGTTACTTATATTTGGTTTCTACATCGCTTGTTATATGTTTTCGTGTTTTTACTACCCTGGTTAGAGCAATGGGATTAGGTGTTTAGTTTTGTGATTTGAAGTGGGAATAAATAATTATGGAAGCGTTGTCTTTTGTTAGGCATTTAGGCAGGCAAATCTATCGACGATAAGGCACCTCGGCGGTTCTTATCTCTGCTTTCTTTTTCTTCTGCTTTGAACTGCTGCTTTTCGGAGTTTCGTATATTTCGTTTCTTACATGTTCCGAAGTGATTTTCATGTTATAATCTATTATGGCAGTACTTCTGAATTATCTTCGCGTTGGCTTTGCTTTGGTGAATTTAAAAACAGGCATGTGTGTTGCATATCTACTTTTTTCTAATCTTTGGATTTGCAATTGTCATTTTTATTTTGAAAATTGTGTGTATACGTGTAACTTCAGAGTAGAGCTATGTCTGGTTCTCCTTTTTGAAGATATTTGAGTTTTAACTTTACTTCCAATGTCTTAAAACGAATTTTTTCAGCTGTGGAAAAAGTCGTCATCACACAGGTGCAAAATCTGTCATTATTTTTACTTACGGCATATCACAAAACCAAAAATTTAGACGGCCGGCTTGAGTAGAATGGAGATATTTATAGTAGTTTGTGGAGCGCAACTGAGTCGATTACTGTAACATACTTGTGACGTAACGGTATTATTTGGTGTAATACAAAATTGTATTAGATTGGTGACTATCCAATCAACGTATTAAAAAGGCTTTTAGCGTTCCCATAAGGGGAACTGCTTAAAACTTGTCTTCATTAGGCGAATTCTTGCGAGAATACACATAAAACTGGCATACATTTTAAATACTATGTTAAACAGGCGTTAATTTTTTTTCCACATAGGCTGGTAATAAACATGCAAAAACCACATACAGTAAAACAGACATTTTCAACATAGGAAAAAGGTTAACAAAGCCCGCAAAAGGCAAGGTTGACCACCACCTTGAATCGGCGATGATTGGAACTCCAGCTCCACTTAGGTAATGGAGTGCTGTTGTATTGCTACAACTTGCACTGCGGGAAAGGTAATTCAGCCGGAGTCGATGAGAAATTCAAAGCCAACGGAACAATTATGAGCAATGCAAAAATCACGTCCGATCAAGACCAATTTTTAGAGTCTGATGGTAGCTCAAGTAACAGCAATCGAATCTCCAATGATTTTCCCACTAAAGATGTAGTAACTATCTAATCTAACCGTCTGCACAATAAAAACATTACTTCTGAAGCTATGGCGTCACCGAAACTAAACACTAAACACTAAACTAAACCTAGGTGGCTACAAACACAAGTGTAGTTTTCTGGAGAGTTCTCAGTTTACTTTTATCAAAACTAAATTAATTGCCTAATTCACGCCAGAACCAGCAGCGTGATCCGTTTATGCTGATTGTTTGTTTCGCGTTCAACGAAAAACATCCCCTCCACCAAGATAAAGTCATCAGCCTGCACTTGAAATTGTATGCGGGGAGAGAAACGAACCTAGGAAATGGTTTAGTGAATTGCTGCATCTAACTGACTTAATTAGGATTTTATGTTATTTTGGGGTTAAAATTCTTGCTGCCTACAGAAAATCTCAGGTATAAAACTCGCTCTGCCTTTACGTTGCCTGACATTTTGTTGGAATATTTTATGGCCTTTTTCAGACTAACTTCCGATACGCTCCAAATTATTTACGACAATCTATTGCAAACCTTGCAAACAATGGCTCTTCTGTCTGTTGTCTTGCACACTGCACGCTGGGAAAATAACCGTAGCGCCTGCTAGCACGGGTTCATTCTGGGCCGTTTGCGACTCCTGTCTTTTGATGCGCTCTGTCAAAAAGTGCAAGTAGGGAGCAATCATTTTCGTACCCGGAACTACATTTACAGCTTCAAAAAACGTGTACCCAATTGACAATCACTAATTGTCTATAGATTTCATTCTTTCTGTATTTGTCCGTACTTATGTTGTATTTTATATTTATCAAGAATGATAGGCCATGGATTTCGTTGATATATTCATGTTATTTGGCGATTGAGCAATGTGATTGTATTGCAATGCAGTAAATAGGATTACTTTTTGTGACTACGTGCTTCCAATGAAACCTCGGCTTGTAGCAGAATCCACATATTGTTTTATTAAATAATACTCTCGAGCACTAGGTGATGCTAATTTCAAATAGGGTTTTGTTACTTCGCTTAATCGATTCCAAACGCCTTTAATCAAAGTAATTTTCTACTATTGCATAGTCGCAGTATATTATTGGATATTTCCTAATAATGTATACAAAAATAATTTGAATTCTATGCTCTCCGTGAACCTAAAAAACCCGTGAATTAATTAAATGGTGACATTAATGCTAAATCCTTTTTCAGTATTGTTTCGAATCGGTGCATTTTAATTGATACACATTGTGGCATTTAAATTGGACTTGGTTGCCTAAATTGACGTTATATACTCGTAGATGAGATAATGAATGGCTTATTTCATCGGTTGCCGCATACCTTGCGTCCAAAAATTGTCTTGAACCACATTACAAATAACCACAAAGACGGGAAAAGCAACGTAAATTAATTAAAATTGAGCTAAGTTGTGCATCTAATCAGAGCACACAGAAACCCTAATTATTTCTAGCGTTTTTCAATCTAAATCGATAGCCTCGATATTAATATGTTGCAAGAACAGCACAAGTTTGTAGCATTTTCTAACTCTAACTTCAACTAAACTTTTCACACCAATCATAAACGTTTCCTTGCCATAAAGTTTTTGTGCAGCCGTTCCCTTACGACCGCTAGAAACGTTTCGGCTTATTGTTTTATTTCGGGTTGCAGCGTGGGTGTTTTTAAATAATCGCTCGATTGTAAACTTTAATTTCTTTCAAGATTAAGAGAGCATTAATTTTGAAATACTTGAGTAAAGTTAAAACGCTTTTTAAGCCGAACCTATTTAAAGAACTGCCCTAAATATAATTTCTTTATATGATTACATACAAATCGCCTAGATATAAAATTTTAAAGATGTTATATACGTAGAAAAAACTCATGGGTTCACAACTTTACTAACACTTTCATTTTTTACTATACATTTTCCATACAGGGCGTAATTATTTTTAGAAAAGATTTTTATTTTATTACATCTGGGACATCCTTTTTTAGTACGAATATTAATTTTCTTACAATAATTATGGTGCAGATAATTTCCATGAGGCGGGAGTGAGGTTTACTCTGAAAGCTTCGGTGTTTCTAAAGTCAATTCAGCAGGGACGTAGACAGTACTTATTAGTGATCTTTTTACCAGCAGCTTTTATCCTAACGATGTGGGTGGGCAAGAACGTCAGGAGAAAGTCGAAACTTGGATTGCTGACGTAATAGATGGCGCTTAGCCTTCCCTTGTGGAGAACAGCTTAAAACTCGTTCACGCTAGGCACACACACGTAAGCACAGTAGTAGTTTCAATTCTAAATTCTAAGGATTATAGTTATTCTAGCTACGAGGGAGAAGCAGACAACTTTGAAATGTAGAGCTTATACAGTAAAAACGCAATGTTATTATTACAATATTGACATGAGGCCAAACTAGGGTTGCAGTTTGAAGCGGCTAGGTTTGGGGAAGCAGTAGACAAGAGGTTAACACCTGACCTGAGACGAAACAGGCCAATATAGAAAGTCGTCTGAGCGGCAGAAGCATTGGAACTCATGTGGGAAAGATATAGCCCACGAAGAAAGCCGTCCGAGAGCCAAAAACTCTGGAACTGACTGAAGGTTAGAAAGCAATATCTGAGATTATCTCTGAAACACAAAGAACTCGTTTTTGATGGATGCAGGTGAGGAATGTTAGAAGGGCATTCATCAAAATTTTTACACTTTATGCCGCACGTATTATCTAATTCCATGCATACAACAAATCAAGCCGCCTTATGCACTAGAGCACAGTTCACAACTTTTTTACTTGGCGAGTGCAATCCGCCGTATTTACGTGTAATCTCCCTCCGGTATGGCTGCTCCGTATTAGAGTATTCAGTAAATTCCACCTCTTTTGTTTAACGTTTAAATTTGCCTATCTATTTTAGTCTATTATTTCGCTGCTACTGAATAGCCAACTTTAACCATTAAACTGTGCGAAGTTGGGCTCTCCGTATTCATATTAAATAAACAGAGTACGATATGAAACTATTGACAAGCACAACAGAATGTGCCAGCGGTCCTCTCTTCTGTAAGCCAATATTTGCCCAATTTAACTTTCTCATTGCGTGGAATATGCATTCTCATTTCCATTTGTAACAAAAGAGCAAAATGCAGCCGCGACATAGTAATTTAAAATAATTAGCTCTGTCTTCTACCTACAAATGTTATTCTGAGCTATTGTATAGAGAATGCATCTGTTCCATTTGTAAACATTTCTATTAAAAATATATCATAGTGGTCTAGATAAGAGGTTTGAAGAACTGTTGAGAATTGAACAACACGCAAATGCATCCTTTTCTGGCGATACCTCACGGGAAACTTTCAAAGATGCACTTCAATAACAAAAGACGTCTCGCGGTAGTTATTGTTGTACGTGATACCACCTGAAGTCATAACCGCAGAAATTTTATTTATGGCACTGCAATTGTGTAGAATGTGCACATAAAGGCTATCTCAGTATTCCCTCTGCTGTATTGAGGACAAGGGTTCATAAACCACCCGCTTATCTTGAATATGTGTCGTAAAAAGGTCTTCAAGTTTTACAGTACAAATACATGGATAATTGCAATAATACTGTAATACTGCAGTAGATAATAAGCTGTTTCAGTGAAAAAATCAATGCGCTGCTGAACGAGTGATATTGGTTCAGTTTAGTAACAAATTTAATTGTGATATAAATTTTTCACAGTTTTAATTTTTTTCCCTAAATATTTCTTTCTATTATACTGATTCAAAGTAGCAGTGCTTAATTTTTATCTACATCGCCCTCATTCTAGCCTGGAAAATTTAGATATCTTTGAATAATGGATATGAAGATCTGCAATGCTACAATTTAAAATGGCTCTTGCTAGCTGCAAGGGGAATCGAGAGCGGGGTGTCACTGAAAACACAGGTGTTCTAAAAAATCACATATAATTAATTCACACAGGATAAATATTCAGGAGCAGCGGACACTGCTCGCCATGCAGCTTCTTAATAGTTAGAAAAACTTCCCTAATATGACATCAGCGTTATAAACTATACTTTATCGGGCGTATTAGGCTGGTTACAACCTAACCTAACTGAATGGGAGGAAGGCTTGAACTGTGTCCGTTAAGGGAATAATACAAAATGTATACCTACAGTTTAAAGTAGTACAGTTTAGAAGGCTTCAGGGCACACCTGATGAAATAATCGGGTTTGCTCTTTGCCTGGGTCTCGAACGACCCTTGAAGGTGTTTACGCGAGCGGCAGAATCTCGAATACTTTAACTTGGGGCTTGGGAAATGCCAAAAACTTGTTACTTTATGTGTAAAAAATTCAGTTACAGTCAAGGCACGATGGTTTCTAGCGGAATCTACAATGCAAATTTATTAGCATATCGAGTTTTTACTATCATTCAGGTTAATACTGACTAAAATGACGCTATATGTATGTATCCTCAACCTCCAACTGCTATGCATATGATGTAATAGTGTCACGTATTACCCATACTTATATATCACATCTTTCAAGTTTTCAAGGAACGTATTGTTTGAACGGACACCTACCCCTGAAAGTTTATAATTGTTTGTTTAGACTAGTTGGAAATATATGCTTCTTTTAAGCATTTATTCCTTAATTTGAAGCATCCTCCTATTGGTTGCGATGTATCTGCAGATCTTTTTTGTGTCTTTCGACGGCCTTATCATTTGCAAAACTCCAAGTATATTTTGAAATCTACTACTGCCCATAATGTCACTGAAAATTTTACGACCATTTTTTTGCAGTTGTTAAATCTCTTTATCTAACGATCTTTAAACGCCGAAGGCGTTTAGTTCTGTAATATCTATTTTGTTGCAATGACCGCCGTAGACATTCCCACCTTCTGCATTTGTCCATATTATAATATACTATGTTTTATTCTTCTGTACTGGATATTATAATTTAGTTGTGTGTAAAATAAATTGCTCTTATTTCATATGGGTCGGGTCTCTACATCCTAGCAAGTTTTATTTTGATTTGCGTTAATTAGAAGAAATATATTTGCCATTAAATCAATTATTGTGCTGTTATTTTCAATAATTTAGAAGTAAACTCTTTGTGTAGTGGTGCTTTAACGAATAGGATATTTATCATACAGGATATTATTTAACCAAAAACAAAATTAACTCTAATATGGCGATCCAACCTCACAAATCGCAAAACAAGTCCGCTACTAAACGACAATTATCTGCGATTACGTAGTTAAAGCGTTTCCTAGGTCATAACAATTGCCGTAAGTAAATCCGTCACAAACAAACTGACTCAGAAGATGCTTGTGCCGGAAGTGATCATAAAACCGACGCCACCACGAAATTCACTAAATTTAATCCTTTTGACCTTTATGTTGCTTTGGAACTGGAATTAGGGTTTAATTCGAGTTCCTAGTAAGTCACGCGATGCTTGGTCCCGTCTTTCTCCGTTGGCTTGCAGATCCAAGCCATTGAACGCTCTGGAGAACGACTTCTGTAGCTCGACCGCTGCAACACAAAAAACGGCTTCCAGCTCACGTCGTTGCCCACACTTAGGGCCCCATGGCTCTCTATGAAGGTAACTGCCTACCTTCAGCTTCTAGCGACTCCAACTAATCTGCTAGGACCTCCAAAATAGACACCGAACTACTAGCTACCAGTCGACGCACTAATCAAACACTTTTTTTAAACTACTCCATAGGTGCTATGAACCAATGCACTCTACTATAGCACACCCACAGGACAGACAATTAATTTTAAGACTCACTGAATTGAGAAAAGGGGGAAGCCAAATTAACGCCACCTCTCAGTTTGGCTTCGTTTCCCCAATTGTTTGTCTTCGATCTTAGATTGTTTTACTTTATTTGTAAGGCTACTCTGATTAAATTTTTTTCAAATCAAGGCTTGCACTATTTTTAATACCGTTTTACAACTTATTATTAAGGCCAATGCTGACTTAACTATTTTCAAAAATTAACCTAGCACATTTCTAGAACATTTATAAAATAATATTTGATATACATGAAATGTTTTTAATTGCTATTATAATCATAGACGCTTAAACTGTGTTCATAACAAATATGTAACAATGGTCCGCCCACTTTATCATTGGTATATAGGCAACCCATTATACATGGGGCGCATTCAGATGACACAACCGCTAAATGAGCGCTGAGTAAGCGCTCAGTTTGAGCGTTGCGGGCTTGCTGAATGGTCTTCCTTAACTTAAGTTGAGTTAACTGTCAAAGTTGTATATTTTAACCTATAAATACTGCTGAATATGCTGTTTTTGTGTTATTTACATTTTTGTTCAAATTTCCAAATAAGGCATATTTATTAGGACCGATGATATTATCAATAACACAAATTAAAGTTTAATTATTTTTATATTTTGTTCAAATGAATGACTAAACATTATTTGATGAGATTAGTAAAATAAAAAGCGTAATTAGTGTAGTAGGAGAGTAAGTAATTGTAACAATAATTACAGTTGTACAACTATTGTATAGTCTGAATGCGCCCATTCATTAGCAGTTAGTTAGTTTTATCTAACCGAAGTTAGTCCTAAAGCATTACCAAACTACGAAGAAAGGTTAACCTCAAAATAAAACGCTTTCATAGTTAACAAGAATTATTTAATAAGAAAATAAATTACATAAAAATGAAGAAATAGAAACAGCAGTAAGCAATTACGAGTATTATAATAACTGTTGGAAGTGCCCACCTTGCACTTCCAAACAGAAGGCTAAACGATTGCAAATTCTGCAATCGAATTATTAACGAAATTAGCAGGTATGTTTCGACATTAATTAATTAATCTCTCTTTTAATGTACCAATGTTTTCAGCTGGTTCTGCTGTATAAAATTTTATTCTTCAAATAACCCCATAGAAAAAGCCGAGCAGCGCAGATGGCTAAGCGCTTTCCTTGCATTAAGCAAGTCCTCGGTTCGAATCCCACGAGGGCCGGAATTTTCCACAGAACCTCAGACCTAAGAGACAGAGTAACAAGGTTAATAACACGCACCTCATATAATGGTTGTTGTGCAAGCACAATAGGCGCGCTCCAACTTTGTATCTCGAATCCGGGTCAAGTCGAGCATTGCACCGTCAGATGCAAGTTATGTGCTTGCATCTACACCGCAATACATGCATACATACATACATGACCCCATAGAAAAAAGTCATTTGGAGAGAGATCGGGAGACCTCGGAGGCCAATTGCTAATGCCATGTCTTTCAATCCACAAAGGAAATGTGACGCTAAGATAATTAATCACCTCCCTGATATAATGAGGGGGAGTTCCATCCTGCTGCAGTATGATGTCACGCATCTCGATATTAATATTAGTCATCTATGATTGCTTAACCTTGCCTATCATAATACTTCAACTACCACATCGTTTCTTAGCATTTATACTACTAGATCAAGCGTTTTCTATAATAATTTTCGGAAAAAACTTCATTATCTAGCCCACAAAGAATGAAATAGCAAGGAAGCGCCTTTTGTCTGAAAGGCATTCGGTTACATGTGCCGGCTTGCTCTATTTACTTTCTTTTGGTCCAGCTATGCAATAAGGCAGGAGAGCTGCAGATCTTGACACACAATTAAACCTTTTTAATTGCAATAGTAACACCGGAAAGCACGAGTTTCCTTGCGCTTTAGCGGGCTTCCTTTTGTGCCCTATTATGCCACTAACTCCGGCAAAGTCGGCCTTGCATCCCGAACAATAAGAGCCACTTTAATTTAAGGCGAAGCCGGGGCGCAATGGACCGGCGACAATTTTAGTGAAATGAATTCTGGAGTTCCTGCTCTGATAATTTGTGCCTAAGTACGTGCAATTTCGGGGCATGTTGTAATATCTGTATGCGCGCTGCGGCCGTGTTTTGCCCATATTGTTGCGTTATTGTCGGTTGACAATTGCTTTGTATACTTGTTTGTTGTATTAGCGGTTTTGCGTAGATATCCGAGCAAATGCTCCTGGCGTGCTTAAACCTGTGTGTCTATATTTGCAGATGCTGGGGCGCGTCATGTTCATATTTGCTGATTCGGCTCCTCACTCCTGGTTGCTTATCTATGATCAGCGTGAAATATCTACTTCCATATCCATTGTATGTTTTTCATTCGAATTATTTTACTTACATAACTCAGAGAATTTCCTGATTGGCATAAAGCTACCGACAATAGATATATTTATAGTTTTAGATGAAGGGGAGGAGAATTTGTAGACTTATGCCCAGATTACCCAGATTTATATAGAAGAGGCGATAGTAATACTTCTATAATTTTGAATTGTAGCGGGATTATTTGAATTCCCCTTTGTCGAAGGCCGACCTGCGGTAAGGCTTTTCTGGCTCCTATATTTTTATAAATTATTTTTGCAGTTTTTATTGCCAGCTAGCTCAATAGCAATGCTAACCCTCTTCCATTACTTACCGTTAGTCGTATTTAAGGATGCACATATTGAAATGAACCAGAAGCTGTCCTATTCTAATATTTTCAGTTACGCACCAAACTTCAAATATTTACTAAAATTACAGTCCAATTTGTTTACAAGGTAAACCAACAACAAATCACTATGTTTTCCTATAACGGACAACGCTAACTAATACTAACCTTAAATACTAATCCACGAAGTGAACAGCTGTCTTTATTTCGCATTTATTGTAACTATAATGTTAATCCGCGCGCATAAATTCGTTTGTACAACGCACTTGCGTTAGTATTATTAAATATGACTATTTCACCCAGCCGGCTGCTGTTTCTATGACTTGTTCACGTTACTAATCCACAGCGCATACTTCACCGCGATGGCATACCAAACAATAGTATTTAGTCATTTTGACAGCTGTTTCAACAACGAATTTGTGCTGATAGCCCACTGCGCATATACCCAGTCTCAGTTCGAAACGTGTTACTTCTAATTTTTCATTCAGATGCAGTTCAGGAAATGTTTAGAGTGACCTGCAGTTCCTAAGTGTGTATTTGGTTGCATACTCATTTTTTATTTTTGGCATGTTTGGAAAAAGGTTGAGTTTTAGGGGATTATAATAAATCTTCAAAATAGATTATGAGCGCGATTTCCAGCGGCCATTTTATACCTCGGATTTTCGGTGTGATTTTGTTTTCTGGGTGATGTGTCTGATGATCTCTGGGATTTTGCTTCATGCCGATCTACAATTCCAGAATTATTATGTCAATCGTTGCTCACTTGAAAGGAATCCTGTGTGAGATTACTGGAATAAATCTAGTTTAACTGGGATAACAATTTATTTCTGCAAGATCAGTTACTTATGGCCACCCTCCAGCTTTGGTACGTTTTCGTCGTTCCGTTTGAAGACCGATTTCAATTGTGCCATTTTGTGCTTGTTTTTGCTCGTACCCCTTTGTCGCTTAGTGCCGTATTCTGCATGTGCTCCCCCTTCCGCTGTGATAGCGCTTGCTAAAGAACCTGCAGAACCAATTCCCACATCGTTCTGAGTCCCTCAAATCATGTGGCTGTCTCCGAAACTTCGACCACATAACTTTTCCCCAGTGCGATAATTTGAGAAAAGCCTGTCGCACATCAGGTTGCTCATCCGCTTGGACGGCATCCCCAAGTTCACCACCCTGTATAGCTGTTCTGACGACGCCGCTGTGCTCAGCATGCAGCAAGAAGGTACTGATCTGTGCACCCAGGTATCTTCTGCGTGTACACATCGCTTGTTGAGCCATCTGATCGAAACCGAAAATTACCGTTACTGCTGTTACTATGAAATTCTAAGCGTTCTACCTGCCGTTTATGGTAGCGAAATTTCTTGCCGATGGTACAGAAAATTCAAGAAAACCTGACGTCGCTGCGATATATTCGCTTTGTGCATTTAGTTATGTGAAAGAGTTTAGTTTCACTTTATATGCATTTACTATTTTCTAGATTGGCTACCCTGTTAGCGTTTTTGTCGCATTCAACTCGAGAATTATTCAACGCGTTTCTCAAAGTTTTTAAAATTAATGCTTTCCATGCGAAGATCTCTGGGATCTAAAACATTAAAGACAACTCCTTTTTACACTGAAAAACACAGTTTAGTGTAGAATACCCGAAGAGCATGGTACCATTCGCGTGGGTTCGGATTTATAAAAATTAATTGGTCGTTGAAGCGATTTGATAAGACTTCCGTTTATCGACATCACAGTACTTGGTTTTTAAGTCACTATATACTCATAGTTGAGATACTCGTACTCGAGCGAATTGCGAGTTAAAACCATAGTTTTTTTTTACTTTGAATTTATTAAAAATTACAACCTTGTACATTTTATACTTAAGACTAAATTAAATTTACTATCCCAATCGCAAACAAGTATCATTTCACAGATTTGTTTTGCCTTCTTTGAATATGGTGCAGAGTTTGTATGAGTACATACTGTAAATAGACAATTAGGTTAATTCAAGCTCTGGTATTTTCTTTTTTTTTATTGTTTTTATGAAACAGCTAAGTGGTTTAAGAACTTACACGGACACCTGTACGTTTTCTGGTTTGGGCCGTCGCAAACTAGTGGCGCTTTAGGACAACCCCCCTAATCCTGCTCAGGAACTAACTGGCAAAAATTTGCTACACCACGAGACAATTCCTGAACCTTCGTGTTGTAAATTATTTAATTCTTATATATATTCTTTTGTGTACAGAAATTCCCCGTGTAGCAAATGAACACTAAAAAGTATTGCGCGTGCGCACTTCTGCCCACCTGGAGGGGTGATTGCCGAATGCCGATTGCGCAATACCTGGAATATCTAGACTTTTAGCGACGCTACTTAGAATACCGCGCATTGTCTGCAGGACTTCGACCTGTTATTTTACCGCTTCTCCTTGCCTGCAGGTCTCCAAAAGGACTGCAAACTTTGCCTGGCACCGTGTCCAGCATTATGTCACAGCAAACCAAGCGCAGAGAGTTGTTGACACACTGTCAACTCGACACTATTTCGTGGCAAACGCCTGAATTAATCGCACAAAGTTTCCTTCGTTGTTAAATCTTTGTCCACGTCAATCTATCTCTAGTCTTCCATAACAGCTAATCTCTTCCATGAATCTTTCGAATGTCATTGTACCAGCTCAAAGGCTATACTCTCACATTTTCTGGTCTGTAGTCGATTTATGTAATTTTGTTGGTCCAGCTGTTTTGGTCTTTTCTATCTAACCCACCCATCTCAATTTCATTGCAACAATGCTTTCCACCACATTTGTTAACCGGGAGTTTCTTCATAAAGGTTCATTTGGAATTCTGTTTTTACTTCCTTTTACAATAAAGGAAGTATTGGATTCACCCCAAAAATTCGAAATTGAGTTTTTAACAGATCTTCACGTTTTAGAGTCCCCTGAACCCAAAAAATATATTTTTTTTATTGGTCTGTCTGTCTGTCTGTGTGTGTGTCTGTCTGTCTGTCTGTCTGTGAACAGAATATCTCAAAAACTAAAAGAGGTATGGCGTTGAAACTTCATATATAAGTTTTGTGTACTATATAGATGAGACAGCAAGCTTTTGAAGAAAATCGCATAACCGGAAGTAGCTGTTTACTCTTGTAATTTTTCAGTTTTTTTCGATTTTTTCAAAAACGGCTCTAACGATTTTTTTTAAACTTTACATTTTTACTACATTTTTAATGTGTATTGATGTGAAGTAGGTGATTTTCCAGTTGAATACTTCTAAAGTGGGTTTCTTTTGTTTTTTTTCTATTTTTTTATTAACTCCTATTTTAAATAAAACACCCGGTATATTATTACATTTTTGAATTCACCTTAAAATTCTAGAGAAAATTTGTCTCTTCAACTAACGCTCTATTTTGTACCGTTTTTGTAGAATTCGTAATTTTTGAAAATTTTTGACAAATGGTTAAAAATTAAAAATGAAATTTTTGACTAATTATAAGAACACTGTAAAAGGAAGTTGTGTGAGTGTATCACACCAGATTTTTTTGGTTACTGCCCCACATAGCTCTCTCCACTACTACTCGTAGCTACTATATTGTTAGTTAGGTCATACTCATCTTGACCAATGCGGCACTTTTCATGACGTGTATAGCTTCTACTGTGGATTTATACGTATTTGGAGGTTTCTCAATGTTCCAAAGATAGCCCAACATTGTAAAGTTTATCCTCTGATTTTTTTAATATTGTTTCCAAATAGATCTATTCGTGCAGTGTTTCCTGCGTCTGGTTGTCTATGGTGATCTGAAGGTTTACTGGCCTCGTAACCTTTCATCTTCAACCCAACTGTTTTTGATGTTTTGAGTAGTTTTGTCACCGTTCTTTTCAGGTCTTTTGTTTGGCGGTTTCTAAAGACAATCAAAGCATTGGAAATTGTTTATACATTTCCACCGACGTATGCATGCAAATTCGAAACTGGTTTCATCTGCTACCTGTTGCATGCAGTTGTGTTATCGTATGCTGGTGTTGCAAGTCATAAGCATTTGCCGCCTGGACATTGGCAAATTTTATTGAAATCAGGAAAACCATTTTATATCTTTTGTTGCTGCGCTTATTTAAAACTCTTCAAGCTGACTTTGAAGCTACCAAATTACGATATTACTTCTTCCTGCTGTATTTAATAAAGATGCATTTTTCGCACTGTTTTAAGTTCATCAAAGTGGATTCGTCTTCACCTTAGCATTTACTCTCGCAGCTGCTTTGATATTACCACGATAAATAATTAATTTATTTTGAGGAGTGGCTTAACGCCTTAACTAGGCAATGTAAATGCGTTGTTACCAATATTACGATGACCACGTGAGTCCGATCAGGCAGGCAGACATGCACGCAAGACACACGATTTCTGCTGTAATTTTTATTGCTACGGTTAACTAACAATGTGATGGTTTGCTGTTATCACTCTCCGGTTGTCCCTCACTCTATCATAGTAGTGTAATTCATTCACTTCTGTTTTTCTATTGTGGACCATTTTCTATACCTTTGTTTTTTTTTGTTTGCTCCGAGTAAGTCTTTCTCCATATTTCTGGTGACTATCCGAGATTTTTATATTATTACTCCTATGTAGGTATTGTTTGCATTCCTTATATATTCGCAAACCTTCAAATTTTCGCAATTCAGCAACGTTTCCGAAAGCAAGATTGCCCTTTATTTTTCTTTACCTAATAACCTTCCATGCGCCTGTGACAGGCCTTCCGTGGTTGATAGTGTGGGTCTGGGTGGGTCTGTGTTTCTGAGCATTTGGCTATTCTGAGTATGTGGATGTGCTGCGTAGTAATGGCCAATTTGTTTGGCTCTTCGGCTTCCATCGAATACAACAACGAGCATATAAAGTACACACATTTGAGAACTTGTATTCCATTGGGCTAACTGGGATTTGATCTGGGATTTATCGTTGGAAGTACGTACCGACCTCAGTAAGACCTACCTACTTCTGCATCCAAACCTCAAGCTGTTTTTGTCTGCTACCTGTTGTATGCAGCTAGGTTAGTATATGCTGGGGTTATCCAATTTAAGTGTTGCATGTCGTAAGCATTTACCACCCGGGCATTGGCAAATTCTATCGAATTTACATTGTACAACTGTTCTTGCTGTGTTTATTTAAAGCACCTTCTGCGCATTTCAGGCCGATTTTGAAGCCACCAAATTACGTCACAAATTGCGCCACGATACGATACTACAATTGCTTGCTGCATTTAACTAAGATGCTTTCTACGTACTTTCGCCTGTTTTAAGGCAGAGCAAATTTTGCGAAATGTATTGCACTTTCGTCTTTAACTTAGCATCTGTAAATCGTTGCTTGAGCCAACTAAATTTGCCGGCGCTGATTATAAAATCCTATCCTGTTGAAAGGCTTCTAGCAACATCTGCAGGCTTGTCCAGGTGGCGTGTCACAATTTGTCGGGGGTTTGTTAGGTATCTTTATGGTACAACCCATTCTGACGTGCTGCTAGCAAACCTACAGCAACACCCTCCTCGCCATTACTAGGCTATCGGTGCACGCTTGTTTCTCCTTTGTTTCATGCCTTGCCATTTGCTATTTTTTCCATAATCTATTAGTATACAGTTTCGTACTTTCTTCTCTTAAACCTTCAATCTTTTATTTTCCTTTCTTCTAGTGTTTCTTGATTCTTTATCAGATTTAGTACCAATTTTAGTTTACCACCCGACAACTGGCTGCCAGTTCTAACATTCGCAAAATGTTTATTTAGAGAATGTGGTATTATATTCGGTTGTTGTTTAATCTGCTGCTTCGATTATTTCCGTAATATGTATTTCCGTTTCCCCGGGGTTCGTAGTAAGTGTGGTTTGTTCCGTCTCTAACAGCTCATTAATTTCTCATAATAATTAGGTACATTTTTTATGTACCTTTCATTACGACGAAAAAACTCTTCTAACTTTGCTGAAAGTTTTATTCTAAATTACCATTTTCATATGTGCATTTACATTGTCCACCTTAGAGATAAAAAATACTGTCTCTATTTGATGAAAGTTTTATACAGTTCTAAATATCTCATATTAATGTAATTGTAAAACGACATTGAGTGAACAACTCAAAACTAAATATAAACTTTCCCCTGTTCGAGAAGTTTAATTTATCTTCCACCTTACTATTTCTCTCTTATAAATCGTGAACGACATATAAATGGCATGTGAGTACATACATGAAATTATACTCTTGCAGAACTGGGCCCTAGGTGTCTGCATGAAACTGGGTCTAATCTAGAAGGATCACAATAATGAAACAACTTCAGTGTTTTCAATTATTTCCCGATGTGGCCAGCTGCTTCCGCTAGCTGTTCGGTTCTGCAGTTGGCAATACTGAGAGCCGTGAAACTTCTCAATTTGCGGGAAACAATAATTCTTTTACTTGCCTGCTATGGAACTTTGCAACTCGAGAAGCAGACCGTAAACTATCCCAGGCACCATCGCAGCATCGCAGTTCCCAGGTCATAATTCATCCCAATGCCGCCTTTGTCGTCGTCAGTCCGCGAACATAATACTTCGGCGAAGAAGCTAGAAAGCCTTGCCGCCATGTCATCGCATTGTTGCGTACGATAGTATCCTTTATTGTGGACTGCTCACTTGCCCTTTTTCTAGTCACAGCAACACGTAACTGGGAATAATACAGTTAAGGTTATGTACCGGCAACACGCACTTGTCATATTGAGTATCGTACTAATATATGTCTGCATATTATTTGTGTATTAATTTCAAAACACGTTTGGTAAAATATATAGCGGTAAGGCTCCCTCCATCAAATTGAGATGCCTTTATACAACCTCCTCTTACTAAAAAATCTTTAAAGTTATTATTAGGAATAGCTGAAACCGTTTAATAGTTTGTTTGTCATTTTACCTTAGTCCAGAGAAGTGCTTCAATATTTAATGAGACACAATTATTGTGAAGCGTGATAACAGTGGTTAACGACGTTGTCAGCAGAGAACTTGATGTGTGCAGGAGCAACTCAAACGGGAATTAGTAAAGAACTTAGAAATTTTAGGGCCCAAAGCCATTGCTGCCCCAACACGTACAAAGATCGGGGCAGTGAACGGAAAACAAGAAATCAAAAAAAAGAAACCGACCAACGTGTCTTTTTCGAAGTAAAAAAGTGCTCACAAATGAAACACGAGCGCTGAAAGAGGAACTTAATGGAATACATAGAAGATAGAAAATATTAAAGAAATAGTTGGAGTGAAGAATGTAGCATTCCAGAGTCAGAGCTACTAAAATACAATAAATATGAATTGTAACAAAACCTGATCAGTCTATATCCTAATAGAAGTGTCTTTGGCTTAGCCGTTTGCTTCCCCTACAATTTTTTGTTGTCTTTGAGCACGGAACACTATGATTCGGTTGAATAAGGTTGCCCGGAGTCTTGACGAAGCCTTTTGGAGTGCCTAATTGGAATAGATGATAATGTTAGACCAGCACTAAACCTCATTAAGAATACCTTACCACAAAAAAACGCTTCATAAGTCTGGCGATAATATTGTTTCCTGTTAAACGAAAGTTCAACTCGATGGGCAAGGCAACAGTTCCTGGATGCATAGGATCGGCTTTTTTGAGTTAGATCAGTCTAAACCGCAGGAAAATTGTATGAAATTATACAGTTCAGTCATAACCAAAAATATGTCAAAGTTACAACTTTAAATGTACCTATTAAATTTAATATACCGTCAATAACTTCATAAGAATGCAATAAGAAACTTTTATTACCTTTTCAGTAGCAATTCTAAAAGGGAACCAAGTTGGTAGCCACAGTTCATATTTGGTAAATGTCAATTAGGGTTTAACGTTATAACATAGGTGTGTGTCAAATAATGGGCATTTCTTATACTTTAGAAATGTGAATTGTGTTATCCGATAAATCATTTAACAGCCATCATTGCGAACAGAAATAGATTAAGAGGGTATAGAGAGCTCTTTAACTTATATGAATGTGCAGAATTTCAGAAAAAGAAAGAAAACCTTTCTATAAAGCTCATGATTAGTGAAACAATTTAAATCAAATTTATATGAACTCTAATTCAATATTTCAGTATAAAGTGTCATTTATAAACTGCCATAGTAGATAAACCTTTATTATATTAAACTCATAATTAATCAATTAACATAACCCCTAAAGTACATGATTGGATGTATATATAAATATTATAGAGAAAAGTAACAACTTAATAAAGTTGTAGGCTCCCAATACTTCTTTCTTAGTGAACCTAAATTCCTTATGCAAAAGTGAAGTAAACAAAAATCCCACATTTGTCATACCCGTATGGCAGCCGAGGATTGAGCTAGTCGGAATTATGTGAGCTTTTTAAGGTAGGTTGCAATATTTGGTACAAGAATAACTGTTCTTAAAAATTCGTTATAAAAGAAACATTCAAAAAATAATATGGTAATAAAGTATATAAGAGTGGCCATTAAACAAGTTAAGCTAAATGAATAGACAAACTTATAATTACCATAGGAGTGGAGAATAGTTACATTATTAAGGAAAGAAAGAATAAAGACATTGGAATCGCAAAATTGAAATTTCAAAACATAGAAAAGAGAAATTATACAGAAGAAAAAGCTCTCAGGAGATACAAAATCTCTTATGAAAGTTATTAGCCGTAGATGAGAGAAAATTTCTATGCTAGGTTCAAAACAGTTGCGGAAATGGGAGGAAAAAGAGGAAAACGTCGCCTACCAAAATACCATAATGAATAACTAAAGTCCAGTTCTGCATAAGGTTGTGAGAGTAGCAAGAAATCGATACATGAAAAAAGCACTGAGAAGGCAATGACGATATAGGTAATGAAATTGTTTATGTGTAAGGAGAATACAAAGAGGTGTACATAAAATGGGACGTGGAACATAAAGAGCTTGAGCAGGATGGAAAAGGACCTGATAGAGCAAAAGGCAGAGTTTGCACTACATACTAGGTGAACAAGAATATAGAAACCTGAAGAAATTGGCAGCAGCAGCTTTGCTGCATATTAACCTAATGAAGATGTCTATGATAATTTAAATTTGTAATAAAACAACATCGTGGAACATCTTGTCTCTACGACCACCTTGGTGGATTAATTTCCTGTTTCACGCTAAGGGTGTGGGGGGAGCTGCGGCTTAGGAGTTAACTCCAGGCCACTAAGTGGATTCTTAACTACTCTCGACCCCAACCCCCTTTGAATTCTGTGCATATGGAGTTGGTGAATACATCTGCGTCAACATTCATCCGGATTTCTCAAGTAACTACTAGCAGCTAACCGCCCTCGAAAGGAAACTTTTGGCCTTCAGGTGCTTGGTACAAAAAGCAGATAACGGACGTCTTCCGTCTAGTAGAATAGCAAATGTTTCAAACTCATGGAGATTTGCGCTATAATGCTTTAATATAATTGAATTAAGGAACTACTTTCTGAATGTAAGATTGTCGAATACCTAAGCGCGCGCTTGCTGGTGTAGAAAACTGAGTTAGACTGTATACATTAACGTCACTTAGGGTGCTGATAACTTTGAATTTTGTTGTGTGGGAGCGTTGATTTTGTTGCATTCTGTATGTGGTTAATAGATTCAGTTACATAATTTTACTGTTTTTCTTTCATTTATCTGTAAGTCAACTTGCAGAAAGGGTCTCTCGATAAAGCTTGTTGTTTCACGTTGCTCTTATCAGTGCATCAAAAACCGAGTAATCCTCAGTTACGGGTTGTTTGTTACCTTGGCACCTAAATTGGCATTTCTAATTTTGAGCTAGTGGACATTCACATATTTAATCAAACGACCCTCTCTTCTGACTGTAACTGAACCGTATCAATTTGCTGTTGTAGGATTGTTTCTCGTGGTTTAATGATTGTTTAGAGGAGTGCTAGTATCTGTTCCTTAATTAATGTCGTAATTACAGCTGTCAGTAAATTACTAGCGCGCAAGCGCATAGCCATGTTTGTTTAGTAATTTAATTATTGCTTTACCCAGTAACAAGATGCAAAAGCAGAAGAAAAGCATGTTTTCTTGATACACTAAAAGAGGTAATGCAAGGTCATCATGGGCAAGTCGTAATTCTGGGAGACTTAAATGACCTAGTAGGTAAGAACACAAAGGGATGGCTAAATGTAACAAAAAGTAGGGGAAAACGACAAGAATTTTCGTCTAATTAGTAACTGGGTGAGCAGGCCCTATGTATCTACAAGTGCATACGCAAGTACACGAGTGTAGAACAGGGTAGGAAGTAACGAAGAATAATTTATTGACTGTATTATTGAAACAGAAGTAATGGAAGAGGAATTTGTACTGGCCTTAATGCAGATGAATGTAAGGAGGGCTGCGGGGTATAGCCAAATAATGGCGAAGATACTGATACTTATGGGAATCAAAGGAAGGTAAAAATTTCGGAAGATCTAAACCAAGCCTACAGTAACAACTCAATCCAAACGACTGCTACAATTATGATACCAATACTTAAATAATCAGAAGACAATAGACATAGTAACACTATATGGGTGTTTGTTTATCGAATGTGCCCAGTAAGTACACGAGAACAAATTCTAGTAATTTTTGGTCCCACCGGGAGACCATCCCTCAGCCAGGGAAAAGTGTGCTCAGATTTGAGGTATGACTGGCGTTGTGGTAACAGTTCAACTTTGCTAGTTGCAATAACTAAGACGGCAAGATGTAATAATCAAGGCAAGTCGAGCACCTAGGGGTTGAGCAAGAATTTGCGGACAGCGGGAGGCTCGTGCGAAGACAACAATTGGCAGCTTAATAATTGTCTACCAGCAGTCGGCATTGATCTACACGCTGGCAACGAGAAGTCATCCCACGGCTGCGTTGGGGCCGATTGTCGATGGAACGATACATATCCTCAGAGTTCGAAGTTCATTCAAGTATCCGAACAGGAGCTACATTGAAATTCCACACCTGAACTATAACTGCGCGATGTAGGATGAGTTCCCCCCAACCCTTTGAACGCGTATATAAAAAGACAGTGACGGGGTAAATTTTGAACAGCGTCTCTCGCTTCTAATTCGTATAAAGTTTTCATATTTTGCTAATGTAGATGCAGAATCTTTCATAAATAGTAGAGATATTATTGTTTTTAGTATGTTGTATCCGATATCGGAAGTTTGGGTAAACGCCAAAGTGACATATTTAATCACACTTGGCGACTTACACCGCGTACACCGCTTGTTGTCAAATAGAAAGATATACCAATCAATGGATTTTAGCTGTTTATTGTTTTACATATATGAAAAACGGAATATTTTACTAATTCCAATATTAATATTGGTAAAATATGGAAATTAATCCTTTATCTAATAGACGTGTCTGTCTGGGACGCAGTTTTGTCTGTCTGGGACGCCGTTTTGTCTATCCGGGACGCTGTTTCAGCAGCCAAACCGTAAGAGATAGAGAAAAAAGTTATGAAAGTTATATGTTTGGAATGGTCATGTCAGGTCAGGAACCGAATTTCAGTCACGTGACACTTCCGGTTTTCGAGAAATCACAAAAAATGCCGTTTTTCAAATAGAACGCGTATTAAATAAAAACTGTTTCAGCAGCCAAACGGAGCTGCGACCCTCTGCGCCTTAAAACGTCGATCGGTTAGGCAACCACTTTGACAGCTTCCAGAATGTTCCGATGCCCTCTGCGCCTTCAAACGTCGATCGGTTAGGCAACCACTTTGACACCTTCTAGGTCTGGGTACAGTTTTTATTTAATAAGCGTTCTATTTGAAAAACGGTTTTTTTTTTTTTTTAATGAGACATTTGTCTCACTGGACTGCTAGTTTTGAACATAATTGCTTAAGTATGTTTACTCTTACATCAAAGCACGTACCTGTATTTTCAATTAACTTGTGATTTATATGTAAAACTGTATATATTAATTAGCTTTATATTATGCAAATAATTCTATTTGTATTTGAAATTTAATATATTTTGTGTAAATATTAAAAGTGTTATCTTAAAGACCCAATTATTAAATTGGTAAATTGATTCAATTAATATTCAATGAAAATAACAACCCTGTTAAAGTACACATAGCTAAGGACTGGTTAATGCACACATTAAACACTTTCGTTCTTAGGTATTGCCCGATATTCGTCTTCTTTTAACGTAGCTTAACCTTCGCAACGCGGCCCGTCTTAGTAGGCCAGTCGATAAGTCTTTTAAAATGGCTGTTAGCGGGAGTAATTCCGGACAAGCTGGAATAAATTTTAATCTGTTCTGTTGGGACACAGAAAATATATATTATTTTTGCACCCCTTGACAGGCCCGGATTTAACCGGTATGCTTAAAAAAAGGTCTAAATTTTTATATTTTTCCTAATATTAGTGAATATCTCGATTAGTATCAACTTTTGAGCAAAATATGTAGTTATCAAAATTAAAGAAGAGTAAATTCTCTACAAAAAATGTTCTATACATTTTTGTCATACATTCGCTTGTTTCGAATTCATAGGTGTCAAAATATATTTTTTTTCGAGCATTTGCTTGTTACTTTCTTTTACGATAAAAGAAGTATTGGATTCACCCCAAAAATTCGAAATTGAGTTTTCAACAGATCTTCACGTTTTAAAGTCCCTTGAACCAAAAAAAACATGTTTTTGTTCATTGCTCTGTCTGTGTGTCTGTCTGTCTGTGTGTCTGTTTGTGAGCAGACTATCTCAAAAAGAAAAGAGGTATGACGTTTAAACTTCATATATAAGTTTTGTGTACTATCTAGATGCGACAGCAGGCTTTTGAAGAAAATCGCATAACCGGAAGTAGGTGTTTACTCTTGTGATTCTTCAGTTTTTTTGGATTCTTTCAAAAACGGCTCTAACGATTTTTTTCAAACTTTACAATTTTATAAAATTTTTAATGTGTATTGATGTGAGCTAGGCAATTTTCCAGTCGAATACCTCTAAAATGGGTTTCTTTTGTTTTCTTTTCCATTTTTTTTTATTAACTCCTATTTTAAATAGAACACCCAGTATATTATTACATTCTTGAATTCAACTTAAAATTGTAGAGAAAATTTTTCACTTGAACTAACGCTCTATTGTGTACGGTTTCTGTACAAATTGCAATTTTTGAAAATTTTTGACAAATGCTTGTATGTATGTATGTATGTATAATACTTGCGGTGTAGAAGCTGGTGCTTTATGTGCTTGCATCTGGCGGTACAATGCTCAACTTGCCCCGGATTCGGGATACAAAGTTAAAGATTAAAAATCAAATTTTGGCTAATAGGCCAGTCGATAAGTCTTTTGAAATGGCTGTTAGTGGGAGTAATTCCGGATGATTCAATTAGGGACAATATTTTATTTCTGCATGTATTTAGTGGCTGCGATACTGTTTCCGCACTATACAGGTAGGGGAAAATGAAGTTCGTTAAACTACTACAGAAAAAGAAAAACTTACAGCAGGCTGTTCAAATTTTCAAATACCCAAACGCGTCCCCAGAGGAAATAGATAAAGTGGGAGAACAATTTCTTCTTCTTCTGTATGGATCAAAACACTGTGTATCATTGAACAGAAGTTTACCAAATCTAGCATCATTACCAGCAACCAAAGACGCAGCTCGCTTGCACTCGTTCCGTACTTACAACCAAATTCAGCTATGGCATGGAAACGAAAAATCACCTTTAGAGTGGGGATAGAGAAATTCAAAGAATGGATTAATGCCCATTCCCACTGTACAAGACGCAGCTCCCCAAGAATTACTGAAGCTAATTTCTTGTAAATGCGCCAAAGGTTGTAATGTATCTTGTAGCTGTCGCAAAGCAGGTTTTCATTGCTCAGTAATATGTGGTTTCTGTCAGGGCAAATCTTGTTTGAATACTGTGGACGTGATCGAAGTAGACGACGAAGACGACGACGAGGACTTGCATATCGATCTAGAACAATCAATAGAACATTCCCAAGCTTATGAAGCAAATTCGAAACACGAGACAGATATTGTTGAAAGTCAAAGTGATATTGAACAACCACCAACATCAAAAAGGCAAAAAAAAATTGATGAGCAGTCAACTTCAAAAGAAACTTGAAGTTAGCAAAGTTGGAATAGTGGATTAGGCCTATTGGGGATACCACTTAAAAAAACGCGCAGAGTACTCTACCGCTAGGTGGTGTGGAAGCGAGTACAAAGTAAGCGACATAATTTCTTTACAAGAATTTTTTGTCGCATCGAACGTCAATAATAATTAAAAAAAATCTGGTGTGATACACGCACAGAACTTCCTTTCATAGTGATTTTATAATTAGCCAAAATTTGATTTTTAATCTTTAACTTTGTATCCCGAATCCGTGGCAAGTTGAGCATTGTACCGCCAGATGCAAGCACATAAAGCACCAGCCTCTATACCGCAAGGTAAAACGAGGTTATCGATTATACATACATACATAGGTACATACATTCAAGCATTTGTCAAAAATTTTCAAAAATTGCAATTTGTACAGAAACCATACAAAATAGAGCATTAGTTCAAGAGACAAATTTTCTCTATAATTTTAAGCTGAATTCAAGAATGTAATAATATACTGGGTGTTCTATTTAAAATAGGAGTTAATAAAAAAAAGAAAACAAAAGAAACCCATTTTAGAGGTATTCGACTGGAAAATTGCCTAGCTCACATCAATACACATTAAAAATTTAATAAAATTGTAAAGTTTGAAAAAAATCGTCAGAGCCGTTTTATAAATAATCCAAAAAAACTGAAAAATCACAAGAGTAGATACCTACTCCCGGTTATGCGATTTTCTTCAAAAGCTTGCTGTCGCATCTAGATAGTACACAAAACTTATATATGAAGTTTAAACGTCATACCTCTTTTCGTTTTGAGATATTCTGTTCACAAACAGACACACAGACAAACAGACACACAGACAGAGCAATGAACAAAAACATGTTTTTTGGTTTCAGGGCACTTTAAAACGTGAAGATCTGTTGAAAACTTAATTTCGAATTTTTAGGGT
This sequence comes from Agriotes lineatus, assembly GCA_940337035.1. NCBI lineage: Eukaryota > Metazoa > Arthropoda > Insecta > Coleoptera > Elateridae > Agriotes > Agriotes lineatus. Next base: position 23,488,654 of record OW679203.1, on the reverse strand, counting down.
GAATCCAATACTTCTTGTATCGTAAAAGAAAGTAACAAGCAAATGCTCGAAAAAAAATATATTTTGACGCCTATGAATTCGAAACAAGCGAATATATGACAAAAATGTATAGAACATTTTTTGTAGAGAATTTACTCTTCTTTAATTTTGATAACTACATATTTTGCTCAAAAGTTGATACTAATCGAGATATTCACTAATATTAGGAAAAATATAAAAATTTAGACCTTTTTTTAAGCATAGCGGTTAAATCCGGGCCTGTCAAGGGGTGCAAAATTAATATATATTTTCTGAGTCCCAACAGAACAGATTAAAATTTATTCCAGCTTGTCCGGAATTATTCCCGCAAAAATGTACTTGTCGACTGGCCTATAGTCTTATACTTTGGCTACAATTCTACCAGATCTGCAATAATTATGTGAGATCACAATGCATAATGTTGAGTGTAAGGAGAGGACAAACTAAGAATGAAATAGAGTGTTTCTAATATGGGCTAGGTAACGAAAGAACGGTGACGATAACTATAATTAAAGAAATCTTCTGAGGCACTCCTTGAACGTAATTCGCGGACACGCCGCGTATCACAAGAGCCTTTGGACAACGAAGAGTATTATATGACTGAAAGCTGTTTTAAAACCGACAAATGTTTTCGCTCGACGCCATAGGCGTCAAGATCAAAATATAGTACTTTAACAAACAATTGTGCGGTTCCACAAAATTTCAAAATTAATTGGTATGTTCAACTAATAGCTGGCAGCAAACGTTTCTTCCCAACATTTGAATATTTTAACAAAGTTCTACAAACAATTTCTGGAACTGCATTATTTTAAATCTATGGGAACGCCCTCAGATATCTTCTCAGCGTTTTATTCGCCTGGTGGTTTAAAAATAAGACGGGTGGTGAAATGGAAAACCTGACCTTTTGTTATTCCAGATCGTGCAGTACTCTAGGTCCATAAAATAGATGTGGAACGCTCATGAAATCACCCCAAATTATTGTCGAAGGCAGTCGGAGGACTAGAAAAGAAGCTTGAAAGCTCATTAGTTTTCTATCAAAGCATGTGATACACTGAATTCATTCATACCATCAGGCGTAAAACGGCCGTAGCGTAATTATAGCATTCTGGCACAGGTTATTTCGATACTACATCGTATATATTGCCCAGCACTCGCCTCTGCACGTAATATCGGTCTATAGATCAGAGTCAAAGGTGCCGCTTTATTTACACTGCATATCAACATATTATGGCTATTATTTAAAATTCAAAAGTCCGCCTTGAATGCTGTGCAAAGAGCAACTTTTTCTAAGGTTATGCTGTGCGTACTATATAGTGGGTGTTGATGCATTGTGAATGAGTCACAAAGCCCCGAAGCCTGTACTTTGGACCAATGAGGACACACTGCCGTGTGGCACAGGCAAATCATAACACAATTTCCACAATGAAGCAGTCTGAATCTACTTTCAAATAAATTTTTAATTTGTTTTGCAACGTCAACGGAAAACAAAAAATATACAAAATTACTATGGAGAAAAGAGCGTCTCTTCTCTGGGTAGGTGACTGTTAAAAGTGTCCGTACCTTTCTTTGTGGTTGTACCACATCATGGATTCCCTTGTAAAGGTTGATTACGTCATGTTTTTCAGAAGAGCAACTGATACTACATAATTATCTCTATCGTACTGTAGTTCTCTACGAATTCTAAGGGGATACATATTGTAACGATTTCCGAAATTGCTCCATTTTTAATTCTACTTTTCTCCTTGTGGTTCCATAACCTTTATCTAAATGCTCTGATATTACATACTTCGCTTCCTGTAAGTACTTCTCGATGGTAGAATATATTCTAGTGTCTATTATCATTCATTCTTTGAATACATCCGTATCATTTGAATTGTATTGTTGGTATATATTATAAGTGAGTCTTTTCTCTTTTTATTTGAGTTACCCTTCTCCAGTAATCCACCACCAACACTCCAAGTAATTGTGTAATCTTTTCTGGTATCTGTCATGTTTCCGATTCCATTCATACATGTCCTTCAGCTTCTGCAAACTTCTCGCCGTACAGAAATAATTACGCCAAACATATTCACTAACCTGTCAATCACGAGCAGCAGTTCTGACGATGCACCTGCCAATAAAGCTCTGCTTCTCAGCTGGGGTGCAGGTTGCCTGAAATTCGAAAGCAATATTTGAGCAACCGCGGAAGATAGGCGTGCGTGTTGCACGTCAGCCGCATATGACTGACGCTACGTTAGCATATAATTATTTTTCGTGGAGGTGTCAGTCACTTTTATTCGCACTTAATTTGAAAAGCAGTCACGTAGCTAAACACACCACTCGCACCCTACTGGAAAATTCTGCCGCACGCCAGCGCCGCTAGGTCTCAAATAATTCTACGTCAACTGCAAATAGCAGCTGCCCTTGACCGGATGGTTTCATCTGAACCGGAAGCATTGCATTCGTGTGGTTTACCAAAACTTACATTGCGAGAATAGTGTGTTCTATTCATTCAATCATTATTTTTTATTGCCTAGATAATAATGAGCAAAGTTCGTAAGTGAACTTATTTTAAAGTAGGCAGTAACTGAAATTGTACAGATAAGAATTTGAGAAGTTAGTAGTATCCACATTAACAGACAAATTTAACAATGTCAGCTTCATAAATGTCTATGCCTTAACCGAGATATCTACAGAGGAAGGTAAAGAGCCGTTTTCATAATATATTACAATGCACCCACAACGAAGAATTGAAAAATTATGAGTTAATTATACGTAATTGGGGCTGTAACGGACAAGCGAGAGAGATTCTTATAAACAGTACCAAGGCAGTAGTAGCCCGAAACCGGCCTAGTTTGCAGAACAAAATAATGAATATTGTTAGAACCTGTTTCATACACGGGGAAACTAAAATAGCAATCTGCAGGTTCTCAATTAGAAATGTTGGTCAATAATTGCGATTCAGATCATTATATAAGGATCACTGAAGTTACACAAAGACTAACGAATATAAAGAAAAAAAATTAAAAAAACATTTGGAATTCAGTATATAAGAAAAAAATTAAGTAAGCGACAAATGAGAAATGCCACGAGAAGGTTAGAAGCAAACTTGAGCCAACAATGGGTAAATTTAAATAAAACGACAAGATAGAAGAAGTGCAGGAGAAAGAACGGAGAGACCTAACAATAGATAAAAACCAAGCAAGTCTTCGATATCTACAAAGAAACCTAGCGCAGGATAACGAAAGAAAAAGGGATCATGCAAAGAAACAAATAACAGATGTAGTTCGAAGAAGAGAAAATTTATAAATAAAAACTACATAACAATATGCCACTTATCACCACTACGGCATAAATAGGGTTACGGTGTTCGAACGATATTTGACCCTATATAACATGAGGACGAAAGGTGGAGACCGCGAGTGAATCATGACCTGGACGAACTAATCAAGTGGTAAAATTTGTTATCCACCTTAATTCGTTGGTCATTCTTTCAGAAAATTACATTGTACACTCGGGTGCAATAGCCGGCCGCCAGCTCAGTCGGATGGAGGTATGCAGGGTTTTAAACAGTACAGTCGCTAAAACCAAAAAATAGAAATAGATGCCCAAGCGCCAACGATTTTTTTTGTATTACAATACGGCAAGTGCACCCAGGTGTTCAAGTGAATTCGTAAACTCACAATGCTTAAGCATAAACACAATTCCTGAAAGAGCAGCTTCAAACACAATAGACAACCGTGACTAAATGAAACTTTCATAATTAACAAAATCACAGTATAATTTTCATAGATTCGGAATCACAGTACAGGTAAATATCACAAAATCATCGATCCACCAGCAGAATCTCAGGTGGCCACAATATTACTTGCTGTACTAATTAAGTTTGGCTAATTTAACAGTGATAGCATGAGGTACCTCAGAACAGGAATTAAAACTAATACTCACAATTTTTACGTAACAATAAGGCAATCGTCCTATTTCACACATTAAAATTAGGCTCGGGGCAGGCAAAGATTACAGCGGCGCTTGGTTTCGAAGGAACCACAAACGTGAGTCCAGCAGCGAACTCACGGCAGAATTATATCACGGTACTCGAAATCGTTTGGCCCCAAATTCGGGCGGCCCGAAACTGGTGGTTCAAAAGGGAGTTCACCGTGCAATACGGGTGCAAAATAACCTGAAGATAAAGCCTCCTTGTCGCATTCTCTCCTGCATTCAAATGGCGTCTGCAGCAGGGGGCCAAGCGGGTCCGAAGGACCAAAATTTCCAATGCATGGAACGTTCGAATGCGAATAAAACCAGCAGTATTCCAAGCCTCAATTTGGCCCTCCGGCACTAGGTGTTCGTATAACGAAAGAATAAATCTACGATAGCATACCAATACCGACAGAATAGTTCGACACGAACTCTTACTTACCCGGGAAAGGTTTCCAGGTGAATTTACGAAGCACGTGGCAACATGAAAAATTCCGCCAACAGCGTGGGAGTCAATATTCCCTTACCCCGAAAATCGGCGGAGTAAATCCACTTCACAGTGAAGGCTCACATACATATCATCGAAATAACAGCAGCCCAAAAATTCAACCTCCGAAAATCTAATTGCCACGACATGGTCTTCGCTTCGCAAACCAGATCGGAAAGGACGCAACGCCCAAACAAATGCCAATACTTGAGTTATCTCCGTGGGGCCAAAAATGAGCGTGGCGCAGCGCGGAAAATACAAAACGGCGCGTTCACAGACAATCGTGCGAAAAGATGCGCGGCAGTGCAACGTGAATACTACAGACTGCGAAATTAGAAGGCGGCGCAAATGAATCGTAACAACTTATAACAACTTGGTTAGAATACCTTTATGACATAGACAATAATCGACATCCAAAAATTGTCAAAAAGTGCAAACCACAAAGTTAAAGACCACCAGAAAAATCCTCGAAAAATTCACCAATGGACATTAAAGAGATCTGAAAATCTTAGGAGTACCCAGTTGGACCACCAAGGCCCAAAACAGAAAAGACAAGGCTAGGATCAAGGGTTGTCACGTCGGAAATGAGTAGATGGTTAGTAACTGGATTGTGAGAAATATGTGCATATCTTTAAGTGGAGTGAACAACAGTACTGTGTTTACTATACTTCTATAACAATTACCACATTTTCAAAATTATTTGACAATTATTAATTACTATTTTTAAAAACAGTCTTTAGTTCAATTGTTCAACTTTATATGTAACTAATACAATTATTCTGCCCATTAACAAAGCTAAAAACATCTGTAAAAGGCTTTACCCAGAACTTTCCTCATCGACATTGTGACACTAAATAATTTTTAAAATTAAATTAAGTTAGGAGTAAAAATACCTTCACGTTTATAAAAATTAAATAAATTTTCAAATAAAAGAAACGTTACCGGTGGTTGAATTCGAAGGTCAGGCGGGGACCGCGTATGCAGTCCCAACGTTTTGTGGGATATTGCAAGGGAACGGATAGGTATAAATACCTGAGCTACGGAGCACCGATTTTTCGAATTCCTGCGTTGCAGCTGTATTAAGTAACTCACTAATTTGTTACTCCTTTTTGTATCGTACATTTATTCTGTATCTATTGGGTCGCCTTCTTGGTAAGAATCAAGCCTGCGCTATGTACAAATTATTACTTGCATTTATTGCTAAGTTAAATCAAAAATAAATAAAATTTTATTTTTTAAGGTGCTCACCCTGTATATATTTGAAATTTTCTCGGTTTCATGCCAGGTAGATATATAACGTGTATGCAAAATATTGTCTTCCTCCTTTGAGTTATACCACCAACAGGCAGACAACCAGACAGATAGACGGAATTGAGAAAACCTGTTTTTCGTCATCTAGGGACCCTGAAACGTGAATATCTGAAGAAATCTCGAAAATTAACTTTTTTTCACGATTACAAATTCGTCTAAAAGACGAAGAAAAGGGGTATACACGGAACTTCCCTCGCGCGAATTTGATCAATTTTGAAATGAAAAAAATGTAGTCCGCTGGGATTCGAACGAATTACGCGCTCCGAGGCGAATATTTCCAGCCAGTGTTTTTTTCGCCACTATAATAACTGAGCCACGGGCGTGTTCCAGTTGGACGATTTTCTGCTGCGTTATAAAGCACCATACGATTCTGTCCAATTTGTGATATTTACCCTGTATCTGTTAGATCTCATTTTCGCCGATGATGAAGCCTGAGGTGTGTCCAAATTATTACTTATATCTATTTCTCATGTAAAACGAAACTAAACAATTTTTAATTTTTTTAAGGTCTTCACTCTATATATATTTCTGCGAAAATTTCTCGGTTTCACGCCGGGTAGACATATAATACGCACGTAAAATATCGTCTAGCTCCAACAAATAGGTTTTGAGGCAGACAGACAAACAGACAAGTTGAGAAAACCTGGGGCCCTGAAACGTGAAGATCTGAAGAAATCTCGGAAGGCGATTGTTTCGTGATTACAATACTTCCTTCGTTTTTAGACGAGGGAAGTAATAAAAAAGATTAATGTTCTAGACCTGGCCAAGGCAGTTGGACACAATTCCAGTCTCAACATTAAATTCTTGTTATAACACTAACTCGTTAGAGACTCGTGGAAAGGTATTAAAATTACTTGACTCTTACTTAATAGATGATTGAATTGGTACAGGCTCAACATTCAGTTAATAACAGGCAATAGTTAGTAGTGCCCCAAGGAAGTGTCTTTGGACAACCTGTTACGTTAAAATGGCGCTTTCGTTAGATTTGTCGCTTCACTCTGCTTTTTTTGTAACTTCATGGGAAACGCTCTCCGGATTGGTAGCTCTGTGGGTAGATTAAAATTCCGAGTTAGGAACTTTTGTTCGCTGATAGGGACATGGTTCCGTTCCCCGATAAGTTTTTAGTTTCTTTGGCGAGTTTCCGGGTTACGAGGGCTCTCTTTGGCCTTACCTGTTGGAAACTTGGTGCCGTTCTTAGCAGCTACCATCTTCGAAGTCGTTCAAGAGGTTAATTTAGTTATGTTTGGAAAGTAAACGCCTTCAGCGGATTCTCCTCTAGACGACGTTATGTTGGGCGATTCTAGGCGCCCCGCTTGTTGGCGGATTCTTTTTGATGGTAGCACCTCGTGCACGCCCTTACGGGGTAAGTCCTTATTGGCATTCTGGTGCTTCGCTTAGGATTCAATTTTGTTGTCAGCTTGACGTGCCAAGCCACAATCCACGATCTGGAATTTGGCGGCTGGAAGATTCTTCCTCCGGCGACCTCGCGTAAGGCCACCTTTGGCTAATCAGGGCCCCATCGTCATGCTGGGCTATTAACCGCTGGTGCCGAAAGCAGAGCTTCCGTTAATCTCATGAGAGCACACCTAATACTAGGGACATCCATTAAGCCCCCTTTGTGGGCCATGGTGAGCCTATGAATTAAACTGCCCCAGGCCACGGATCTACATTTCAACTACATGTACCAGCCAGGCGATAACTTGTACACTAGCCGAAAGTAAGGCCCATGCCAGTGTGTGTACGTCCAGGTATTTTTAATGTGTAATTATAAATTATTGAGAGGCTTTTCCTCCGATTGTACCTAGCATCTTACATAAAATTTAAGTATTACAGGCTGTAGGCCCTATTGGGACACTGGTCAACTCCACCGAGACATATCTTATAGTAAACTGTGATATTCGAGTAATTGTATGTAGTTTTATTTATTGTTGTTGCGTAACGTTCTTTTGCAGCTATAGTTCTTAACACTTTATAAGAACTCAGTCTGCGAATCGTCTGTTTAAGCAGTTGAGATGCCTGGTTGATTGTTAGTTTTGCTGGATTCGCTGGCGCCCCTCCCGGTTTCCATTCATTTAATTTACTGCACGCCGTCTTCGACTTGAGCTAGACGTGCCCTCCAGGTATCTGATTTTGCTTGATTTAGTTGAGAAATATAGCCAGCGAATTGACGCGTTTAAATTATGATAACAAACTGTTATTTATATATACATCAATAGTACAATATTAAATAGACACGACAGTTGATTGTTACGCTTCTGATCATTGCTTTTACGTTCGAGTCAGATGCATTTGTCTCCATACGTGTTGGTTTGTCTGCTATCAGTCCATCTGTTATCTTTAGGGCAACGCCGCCGCATTTATCTTTTTAGAAATTCCTCGACGCGCACAATTTGAGCTTACTTACTCGCCATGCAAAGTTGTAGGTTCCCTGTTCTTGCAGCCATACCCAGAAGTATTGGGGTTTCTGTAAGAGTTTGAGTTCTCGATTCTAAATCGTAGATTTGCTTGTAGCTTTATAGATAACTTGGATTTACGGATAGGTCGTGTGCTTCCATTTCGTTTTCACTTCGATCGTTCTTGCATCTCCACCGCAGCGGGCATAACCAGTGGTGTCTGGGTGTAATTTTTGTCAAGGCTGTTCCGCAAGTACTCCAATGTAAAAGGTATCGTGGATATACGCTTTGTGGCCGAAGCCTATTGAAGTTTGTTAGTTATTGCTACGTTCCTTCCCTGACAGCTAATTTCTTCATCTAAAGGTTATCCCAGACTATTCTATCAGGTATGTCAGCTGTTGGAACTGTAAATAGTTGCACCTACTCCAGTCTCACCTTCTAGAAGAATATGTTGCCCGTTTGTGTCATTGCCATTAACCTCTAAAACTTCTCACACTCTCTATAGTCACGGTGAAAGTGTATTCGATTGTTACAGTTTTTTTAACCCACAATCCACATTTAATGAGTGTTATTGTTGACGGGGCATTAAATTGTCAACTAACTGATTTATATAAAGTTTTAAGTCCCATTACCAACCGTTACCAGGTGAGTAAATGACTATAAATCTTTTATTCTAAAACAAAATTGCATTTTCTGATACTCCACTCTTATTATAGTTGCGATCAGAAGAGCTTCAGGGTAAAGACACAATAGGACAAAATGAATTTTACAGCCTATAGAATCGGCAAAGTGTACTCTTTTATAGATATATGAACTGCAAATGAATGTCACATTAATATTAATTAAATTAATCAATCTAATACCAATTCGGGGAAAATTTTGAAACGGTGTAAGCGTAGAAGACCTTGACGCAATATGATTTACATTCGGTATTGGAGGACATGTAAGGAACTAGTGCTCGAAAATGTTATTTCCTATAATCCGCATCATCCTAAACCAAACACCATAGCTACTAAGCTATAATTTCTAGAACTAATTGCCTAACATAAAAAATCTGTAAACAACTTTACTTAGAACACTCGTAAGTGGACGTGGTGACAATAAATAATTTTAAAAATCAAATTAAAATATCTTTACGTTTCTAATAAATTACATAAATTTTCAAATAAAAAAAACATTACTGGTGGTCGAATTCGAAGGGCAGGCGGTTGCGAATGTAATTCCACGGGTGAGAAGGGCATTCACTGCCTGAGCCACCGGGACGCTTCCAATTCTTTCGATACAGCTATATTTAGCATAATGCACCTATTATTTGCTCTTTTTTGTCTCAGACAACATTTATCCCGTATCTTTAGGGTCCCACTTTTGGCAAAAATAAACCCTGTACTAAGTAAAAATGTGTACTTTTATATATTTCTAAATTAAAGCAAAAATAAACAAATTTTATTTTTATTAAGGTGCTCACCCTGTATATACTTGTCTAAAATGTTTTCGGTTTCATGTCATGTAGATGTGTAATGTGTATGCAAAATGCTGTTTTCATCTAACAAACAGTTTTTGAGTTATAGCACCACAGGCAGACAGACCGACAGACAGACGGAATTGAGAAAACCTGTTTTTCGTGAAGCAGGGACTCCGAAACGTGAAGATCTGAATAAATCTGTAATGGTAATTTTTTTGCGATTACAATAGATACTTGCTTCGTTTTTTGGAAGAGGGAAGTAAAAATATTTTTTAAGGGGCGTTACATAGAGCGTGAGTACAAAGATCCAGTATGATTTCTAGTAATATTAAAGACTTACTGTTTAATTTGTTTTTAGTTTGTCAAAGCTTAAGGACAATGGCCTCTTGGTCACAAGGTTCCATTTTATTCATTTAGGTGGATTCTTCCCCTTTGATTTTATATTTTTCTAATCTTTTTCTGATATTTGGCAAATCTATCTGTGCTTAGCTGGATTTATACATTCCTTTACGTTCATCATTTTCAGACGTATATTACTACTGATTCCAAATGAAAGAAAAGGCCATTAACTGATTATGAAAGATCGAGGAAAAGGCACTACTACTTTCTATCATCTGCTTCTTGGCATATTTTGTTTACTTAATTTAGGTGGACCTCATTTGCTTTTCATCACATCACCATGTTGTTTTAATAACATGTAGCTAGCACACAATCATACAACGTTGAAGTTACTAAGCAAAATATTGGCTAATATAATATTATAGACATATAATATAAGCGGGGAACAGAAGGATTTTAGACACAACAATGCCGAATGTCGTATTTATCATGAAGAAAATTGAGGTAAAATCGTTCTAATTTAATTCACCTGCGTACATTTGCTTCATAGACCTTGATCTAGGCTTTGAAGTACTTTATTTCTCCAAACCTCCTTATCTGGAGTACTTACCTCACCCCGCACTCCGCCACCTAGAGACGCACACTGCAGGAGTTGCACACTTCCCTCAGAGAGTAAACTTAACAGTTTCTATATTGGCTCTTTAGAAATACCATAATTAAATGAAAACTTGAGTGTCTATTTTTGGAGAAAGTTAAGTTTATGGTATATTTTATCAAATTTTCCATTTATTATATTTGCCGTTTGTCTATGAAGTAATACGTTGATACCTTTATTTCGATCTCCAATCAAAATCTCTCTTCTCTCCTGTTCGTTATATGTTACTAAGTTCAGATCATTATCGCAATTCATCGTTTATATTTGATATTATTGTCAACATAGCTTTTACGCCATTTTAACATTTCTCCTATCCTCCGCTAAGTGTCACATCTATGATTTATGAAGAAGCATACAAAATTATTGTTAAGTATTCATTAGTTAAATAAAGGACTTGTAATAATTAATTTAGTGGATTTGGTTGTATCAAATAAATTACTCTTGTGATTCTTATCTTATGGGTTGGGTCTCTACATCCTAACATCCTAGTATTATTAAATTATATTAACTAATACAAATACATTTTCCATCACATTCAATATTTGGGCCTCTTATAATAATTTTAAGAACTAAAAGCTTTCAATAATACTCATTGAATTACTGGGATGGTTTCTATGCGGAAATTATAGTAAAAAGTATGGCGTTCTAACCTAACAAATTGTGCCAAACAAATTACCTTTGCTTTAAGCAACATTTGAGTTCTACGTCATTACACGTTTTCTAAGCGACAACAAAAGCGTAAGTGAATGAACGCCACAAATCAAAAAACACCTAAGGGAGGCTCTTGCCAGAAGTTGATATAAATTAGACCCCACTTTACAGTTTTAAGGAAAGTGCTTTCTAGAATCGCTCTCATGACATGTTCTGCTGCTCCTGCGATGGATAATAGGGCTCCAAAGAACCCCCTCAGTAAATCCCACTACGCTTTAGGCCCCTGCGCTAATGTACATGGCTTTAATGGTCCACACACCTCGCTTGGTTGCCGCCGTAACTGTCTCCGCTGCTACTCTGCACCACTCAGTCTTTTACCCAGAGCTAGGGCTCCAAACTGCTCCAGGACAACACGCTGCCTCGTTCACACTCGCCTCAAACTCTAATTACGCCGCCTGCTCGTCCAAAACCTCCCTCGGGAAATACCAACTACTGTTTGACTAGCTTCGAAGCACTATTTTACCCGGGCGGAAGCACTACCAAGCACCAACCAAACTTCCACAGTTTACACAAGACATTCCCAATAAATTATATATGTTACCAAGCTTGGCTTGCATAATTGGTTTGTTTTACATTGTTATTGTTGTTAGAACAATCCAAAGCCTACTCTGATTACATTTGTTCACTGCAAAGCTAATATGATTTCAATACAGTTAAAAAAATATATTGTCACATCTATAGCAATATTGTACAAAGGTGAAATTACAAATCGGCACATTATGGAACATTTTTGGATATTATTTGACTTTCATGAAAAGTTATTAATTACAGTAATAATTATGAAGGCTTAATATTGTGTTCATATCAATATATTACGTAGTTATAAGTCAAGTAAGTAAAAGAACAGTTTATACTCCCGTTTGTTTTCGATTTTCAATTTTAGTACGGTGAAGGGAGTAGAGATAACACTGATAAAACTGAACAGAAGGTGTAAGCACCAATTTTGCTTATTGTTGCATACGGTTTCAACAGGACAGATAAATACATTTCACGTTTCACATTTAATGCAGTCTTTTCTGTTTTTCCCTCACACAATATTGCATCTATCTTGCTTTAAAGCGTTTTTATCGCCTCTGGTTGTATGTGTGTATGTACTACGACTACTGTTAATCCAGTATGTTGTAAAATAAACAAACAGGCCAGTTCTAGTTCCCCTTTTGTGTTATTTTGTTGCAGATAAAAGTAACAACCGTTATTTGTCATAGAGACGTATAGTATAAAAGAAATCATGACTACATTTCTGCGCTGATGTTCTTCTCGGGTCTGGTTTCCTGTTTTCAAAATTAATAAGCTGCAATAATAAGCTATTATAATGTGTATAGGTACAATACAAAACTATAGAGGGTATGCAGTGATCTGGAGAGCTACAACAAACCACCCAGAGTGGTTAAAACCCAAAAAAGAAGAGAGAAGAAAAGCTCGTCGGAATTTCTTTTACCATTTTCTATTTTTGGCCATACCCTGCACCTCTTTTATAGTCTTCCCTTCTCTTCGCCCATTGTTTATTTTGTCAGTGAAGTCTTCTCGGTTTCCCTACTTCATCTTTTATTTGAATATTTGCTTCTGTGGCCATTTTAACTATATCTGAGTTATTCTTTCTTACTATATGACCTTGAAATTACAGTCAACTTTCTTCTTTTAAATCCACTTCTTTCCTTGCTTATGAGGTCACGTTTAGAGATAGAAAAACCCTAGTAGGTGTTTGTCCGTGGTATAATTCCACAAGGATAACCTTAAGCGTTCAATTCTGTAACTATTTCACAACATGCATTACTTAACTAACAGAACGGGTTCGTCTTAGCTAAATCCAGTAATTAACTGGTGAAGATGGATGCAAAAGCTAAAATACGTCGACACGGGCACGTAAATCGCCGGCCAGGACTGAAAAAATAAAAATAGACAGCTTTCGTTAGAAACTTCAGTAACAGTTGTCAGTAGAAAGGTTTCTCTGGCTTCCATCGACGTAGTTGTTGCTTTACAGGATTTTTATTTTTGCGGGGCGATTACTGACCGGACAATTGAAGATTCTCAAATATCCGACGAGGGTCAAAATGAAATCCAACGACGTAAGAATCGGCTGAAAGGGCAGGTACATCATATATTATCTTCTGTTTGTTGATCTTTTCTGACTGATCACATTAACGTTTTCAGTTGTCGCATATCTCTCTTTTCAGTCTGTTATCTATAGTTCTGTAGTATACTTTAAATATAGATAAATCGATAAGCTCAATGCTCCATAGTTGTTTCTTGTTGCGTTTCCCCTTGTTTGTAAATTGGTACAGTGGTTGTATTGAACTAGATTCCAAGTATCAATACGTTTGCATGTAGTGGATACTAGTAACACGAGATCACCAGTCTCCAGCCTCATGTAGCAAGCATTTATTATCCAAGTTTTTCCATAGCTAGCGTAAATCAATTTCAACAAACACTGGTAACCTAGTAATACTTGACAACTTAATTAGCAGAAGTACCCACTAAGCGAATTATTACGACGCAGTTCATTTAGTCGTTGTAAATAGTATTTGTTGAAATGTGTTGTGTAATACTAGTAAAACATGCTGACTTGCTATTGCGGCACATTCATGAGCTAATTAAATAAAATCGTTTAGCAAATAATTGTTTAAAGATATTAGAAAGAAGAATGGGTAACAAGAATAAAAAATTGTGTTATTTCTCCAATTTTTAGCCAATTATTTAGCATATCCTTTGACCATTCTATCTACTCTGGTAATTTTCCATCATCTTCTCCCATTTTCCCTACTTTATTTAATGTTTTTTTGTAGTATGGCTTTGCACCTATAAGTACAGCAAATGTACAAATAAAGCACTATATCAGTGGTCGAAATGCTCACGAAGGAAAATAGGGGAGGTAAACTTACACACAATTACGCTTAAAAAGTATTATAACTAGGTAATGAAGAAACTAAACTTAGATACTGACAAAAACTACAGTAAAAATTTGCATATAAGTGTTGGTAAGCTTTTTTAAATTTTGTGAGATACCATTCTCTTGCCGCTTGTTACGAGCTAGAATTTGTAACATTTTCGATCGACCCAAAAATAGGGCACAGTCTACAAATTAAATTGTCCGGGGATTAATTACATACACAAATTGGCCATTATAAGTTTTGCGAGTTAGTGGGGTTAGAGAGCGGGGCAGCGAATAATAGTTTATCCTCCGTCCTTGTCTAAAATGACATGTACAGAAAGCTTCGGGCCAAAATTGAGAAGGGCTGCCCGGAGCGCATATCGATTACTAGATGCTTGAGGATAATTTTCTTATTCCCTGTTTTCTTGTTCCGGAATTCCCGGAATTCATTGCAGTTCCGTAATTTATTAAGTTGCTAATTAAATCTTGTTTACTCAGCAACTGCTCATTGTGATACGTCGCCGCCTGCTCATTCGGCTTATTGTTTAATAATAACTCCCCTCTCGCGGCCTCGAGTTATTAACGTGTTGTTTATAGGGCCCTAAATCCAAGGCGAACACGTAACGGCCTTCATTAAGTGCACTCTTAAATATCCCAGAAGTATGCGAGCTGCCGCTCACTATGCAGTTTGCTTAATTGAAGTTTCCAAACTTCTCGAATATTTGCATTCGCGGGCACATTCGCTCGAATATCAAATACTTGAAGGAGCTGGTTATAGAGTTACCAAGTTTAACAACCGAGAATTGGTTTGGGATAAAAATAATAATAAGAGCAGTTGGGAAACTGTGCTATAAAGACTCTGATTCCCGAATGCCTCTAATAAAGTTATGTAACAAAACCAATAACAGGGTATTAGGAAACGCCGGTTTTATTGTTGCGCCAAAAACATCCCCACTGCAGTTTAAGGCGCGTAGCTTCGGTTCAAGAAGTTTAAACATTTTTAATTTTTTTATGTTTTAATTCTTTTCAGTTCTGCTTAAAATCTAGGCCAATATCTGTGTCTTTTTTTATATCCAAAAATATATTATAAGGAGGTTGATACTCTGTGGCTCTGTAGCCCTCTTGATAATCTTCCCAGTAGCTGCATAGGGGCATGATATTCCAAAGACCACGTCAAAAGTGTACATTCTAGCAGCTTAAGCTTTTAGTGAAAATAGTTTGTGATGCTAAAACAACAGATGTGTAAAAGGGATAAACTTAAAGTCTAAATCATCTTTTTAAGAAATATGAAAAAATAACTGAACGTGGGTAAGCCCCAATCTAAACGTCTTTTACAAAGAGCTCCATTTTCAAGAAAACCCTAAGGACATACCGGAAATTCTTATGTAAAAATCGGTAGAGGATGAATTTGTACTTTAATGCCTGTGCATTTGGCATTCCTAAAGACATAATACTACTGTACAACGCACAGCGTTGCGAAAATTGTAATACCTTAAAGGATGTCAACATCCGCGATCTAGGAAATAGCAAGGAGCTTGCGGTAATCGTCTCCATGGTGTTTATTAGGTATTTTACCCTACAAAATTTAAAATGTTACCTTATTACTTTAATTTATCTACGCTAATGCACCTGAAGCTGTCACAATGAATACCTTTAACCCAAACTAGAATCGGCAGAGTCTTGCAGGGCATCAACCAGGTGCGCCGATTTGGAGTAGAACCACCCGAAGGCTAGAACGCTACGCCAAGAAGGCAGAATTCTACAACTCCTGGTGGAGCTTTGGGCATCACAGTTTATTAGGTCGTAATTTACTTATCTGGGAGACCAAGCTTCTGCAGTGGTCGATTACATAGCCTCCAAACGGGCTCTTACAGCTATGTTGGCAGCGGGTGAGGGTGCTTGCAGAAATCACCAGGTTGCAAGCGACATATGACTGCCAAGCGGACTGCTCAGGCAATGAAAATCTAAGTCAAATGGGGCTCACAGGACGAGGGGAATGCGCGTCTCCCAAAGTAGGCTAAATCGGTAATAGAACCTCCGGGTAAAAAGCTAGAAACGCAGTACGCAATTAGCTAAATACCAAACGCTATATAAAAGCAACAATGGAAATAACACTCACACTTTTAGCGTCACAGGTTTTTCTGGGGAAGTAGTAAGAAGCATGTCTTACTACTTCCAGGCCACGTTGGGAAACGAACGCTATTCTAGTTGCAACAAGCCGTTTTGTATTTCGAAAAGGCCGGGTCAAAAAGCAAGCCTACATGACAAGATAAGCATTTCAACGCATAACCAAATACGCGAGCGTGGGAAAAACAACCTAGCGAAGCTTGCCGGTATTGCAGATAACAATGATCGGTGCATATGCGAGCGACCAGTTAATCTACGTTTACACGACTACGACGCTGCAAATAAAGAAACGATAGGACCAAAATTGATGGCACGATATATATTTTAACGGTAAGTACGCTTTCTACAAGTAACAAGTGTTTGAATTGGAATTAGTTGCTACTACTGCTTGCTGCACCTCATCAAATGCTTAAATATACTGGTGTATCATCAGCACATGCATATAAATGACAAGATAATAATAAAGCTAGAAACTGGGAAGAGCATATAATAAATAATCATGGACCTATGATTGAACCTTGCGGGACACCAGTTGTAAGTGGATTGTATACTGAAATATGATTTAAATATTTAATAGATTGTGGTCAATTTAATAGATAGACTAACACTAATTCAATTATAGATGGCGCTAAGCCAATATAGTGCATGATGGCCTTTCCTACTGAATCATTTAGCTTCAGATGCTTCGACTAGTGGGTTAAATGTAACATGTGGGTGATTTTATATTGTATCATGATGTTTTATCGCTTTTGTTTTGATATCTTTCACATATGGCATTTTGAAATCGTTGTGGAAGGTTAGGCTTGCCATAAATCATGGGGCGTTGGATATCATTATATGTGCTTTTGACTGAAAACGTGGGATTGTTTATTTTCTAGTCGATTTACTAACGTATCCCCAAAGATCTCATTCGCACCCATAGAACGAAATACAACGGATTATGCTCTAATATATTATTATATTATTGTTGTCTAAGGTAAATGCTGAGTGGTTTCAAATGAGCCGATTAAATTTTTATTGTATTTTATTGTATTGTAGTGGTGTAGTGATGAGGGTTGGTTGGGTGCCATACAGCACTGCAGCCTCTTGGCTTATTGTGCTGCTCAGCATTGCACTTATTCAGTAAAATGGTGTGCCGTTTTTATTAGGTTTAATAGCCTTTTCACCAGGTGTCCTCTTGTTAGAGTTTCCCGAGTGTTGCCTCCTTCCAGGAGTGTATGTCTCCATCGGGCAAGAGCTGCGCAGTCGAAAATGACATGAGAGGGTGTTTTGTCCTCCTCATTACAGCGTCTGCAAATGGGTTCTTCACTGAGAATTCCCATTCTGTGCATATATTTTCGTAGGTTACAGTGACCGGTTATCAGCCGCGTCACTAGCCTAATTTGATGTCTGCGATATTTCATCTGTCAGTTTCCTTAGCATCAATGTCTTAGCCTTCCACGCAGTTCCAGTAGTTTTGATTTCGTATATTTATCAATTTAGTTATCCAGCTGCGAACTGTCGTTTTGATGACTCTTTGGTTTCATTGTAGCACAGGAGGTTGAAATCGTTGGTCGAAAAGAACTTTCCTTTTTCGAGCGTTTATGACTGTATTTCGACCGGGCTTCTCTCTCCCTTTTCAACTGGTTTATTGTATTTGGAATAAAGGGTTTATTGGCCGATATTCCTACTTTTACGGAATAACCCCGGCTGTGCTGGAAATTGCATCGTGAAAGTTTTAAAGAGTTAGTTTTGATTGTTCAACTCGACGACACAAATCGCATTTGGCATTACAGATCTACTAACTCTTTCACCAGACCTGTCACATCGCGAATTTAACTTTTCTTTTGAATGGCGTTTCTGGTATCTTTTTTTGAAAAAGCATCTGTTTTCTTTATCGCCTTGTATACTCATATGCCCCGGTACCCACATTAGGGCTATCCTATTGTAGTTAGCGAGGTTTAAAAGGTTCTGAAGGCAGTTTCTGACCAATCTTGAGTTAATCCGGTAGCTATGTAGCCGCCAGGCTATCTGTTAGAAGAAATATGTCGCTACCTTGATAACTTCTTGTTATATTCTCCTGCAGACATATGTCTATTGCATGATTTTCTGTTTGGAATACGGTGACATACTGCCCAAGAGATGCATATGCATTGAACTGGAGATATTCCCCTTATATTCTTGCTCCGATGCCGCTGTCAGTTTTAGACCCATATGTGTACCCGACCACGACTTTGTTTCGTTCCAGTCAAAGGGTTAAAGGGTTTATGGTAGCTTTGCCTGGTTTGCATTGTGTCATTGCTCATTTTAGTAATAGGTTTGTGATGATGTCTGTTATCCTGGTGTGACCGGCAAAGGTACTCTTTTGCCAGTTTCCATTGTATTTCAGCTCGTACGCCGCCATTGTTGTCTCTGCCTTCACTATAATGTCTAGGGGAGGGAAACTTAGCAAGGTTTTTATAGCTGAGGTTTGGGTGCTTTTCATCACACCTTTGATACAGGCAATCCTTTGGAGTTCAGATAGCTTCCGTTTGGCTTGTCTTTGTTCCACTTTGGGCCACCATACCAACAAGCTATAGACAACCATGGGTCTCGCCACTTCAGTATACAACCAGTGTACCATGCTTGGTTTTAGTCCCCATGTTTTACCCAATGCTCGCTTGGTTGCCATCAGGGTTGTCCTGCCTTTATTTACTAATGTTTTAAGTCTTAGAGCCATTTCTTTGCGCTTTTGGCTAACATGCGTCTTCCACGTCAGACGTCTATTGAGAGTAAGTCCAGATATCTGACTTCATCTACTTAAAGGATGCGTATGTTGATTTTTTAGGCTTTCACGGCCATTGTCATTAAGTAACAAACGACTTCCGGAATTGGACCGTGTCATGATTCGATCTCAATCATGACACGGTCCAATCTCGGAAGTCGTTTGTGACTTGATGCGTATGTTATTAAGCGTAACTGGAGGAGACGTTGAATGCTTTTTCGTAAACATAACATGCATGGGTTTATCTTTATTTACTTTTACTTTCCATTTAATTGACCACGCTTCCAGCAGGTTGAGATTTTCTCGGAGAAGTGCTTCTACGGTTGTTGGATTTCACTATACGAAAGGATTACTGTGTTGTCAGCGAACGTCCTTAGATTTGTGTGTGCTGGTTGGTTGGTTATGCGTGTATATCAAGTACATTAGCTGTCCAAGTATGCTACCTTGTGGAACACTGGCATCAATTTCTCTTATCTAGGAGGCATTTATATAATTATCATAGTATAACGTGGAGGATAATAGACAGCTGATAACACAGCGGGTACCCGAAGTATCTCAACTTCCATTATAGTTCCTTGTAAGTAGGCCATTTTATAAAGGGGTAATTCATGGTGATTTATGAAGCTAGGCATTATTATGGTCGAACAACCATGTGCTGTGGTATATTGAATACTAAGGTATTATTAGATCAGATATTAAAGAACAATGAGTTCCTTAAATGAATTAAACATCCATGCTATTAAAACGTAGCAATGTTTAAAAGACTTAGCTGTCACTAAATTAATTTATTAATCACTGTGGTTAACATATTTCGTATCATGGTACTATGTTGCTGTAGCAGTTGTCGAAACATATTTTTGAATTTATGGAGAAATTGTTTAAGACTAACGTCCTCAGTGGGGTTGACCTTTCACTGCTCGAGAATACAGGGGACGTATACATATGTGTTGGCTGATTAGCGGTGTGTTGAGTATTTCCGTATCTCCAGAATAATTGTTTTTCTTCTTAGATTTGGAGATCTTATACTTGGCTGGTATTTTCTTCGGAGCTCTTGTTAAATTCAACATCTTTTATACAATTCGCAAATGATACACGTAGCTGGAATTGTTCTTGCTTTTTATCAGTTTTTTATATCACGCGGTCCTGCGCATTTCTCACACGCAAACGGTCAATTTCAGTAGCTCTTTGTATGCCCATAATTCTGACATCAGGTACATTGTACAATATCTCAATTTAGCTTCGGTGGTTCGAAAGGAACGTGTCTGTTCCTTAGAGAGTTTATGTTGTATATTTCATGATTAATTGTGTCTGGCTTTAGATCTACTAATAATACTAGCAAATAGTTTTTAGTTTGTGTATGTTTTAAAGTCAAATTGTTACGTGCTGTATATTCCAGTTCCTTCAGGGTTTCTTTCCTATCGATTATTGATGTTATATGATATATATGCTTTACGACTGCTCTATATGGACTTCTTTCGTCTGGTACACATTATGTACAGTCTGTTTTTCCTGCATAAACTTGATCACCTTGCGATGTCGCCAACTACTAACGGAGTTAGCTTCCATTTCTTGTTTACCATCTTCGAAATATTCATTTAAAGTGTTGATATTTTGCATTCATTATATGGCTGCCTCATTATCGTATTAAAGTAGAAAAGTGTGTGTCTGAGTTGGTTCATGTTGTATGGAGCAGTAAGATGGACTAGGAGATAACTAAAATCGGTAGTTCTGGTATCATAGGATTTCCGTTAATTTTTTCGTGGTTATAAATGTTAAATGCGCCGTAGGGAGCGTTGCCGGTCGTTATCATTTCTGTTTAGATGCGTGTTTTGGCTTTTAGTTAATGACCCTTGTTTAAATTAATGGTAAATTATTTATAGCTTTATATTTTAGGTTAGTACTGATAAGTCGAACTGCTTTAGTGAAAGATAAACTACAGATGGCAGTTCAAAGTTCCCTGTTTGTTATCGTTTAGTGTACATCCGAACTGTTTTAACACTTGTACTCAACCCACTTTAGTGTTGAGTGTTAAACGAGTTAGATTACCTTTATCGTATGCATTAAATACGCCCACCAAGATAGTGCTGCAGCTATGAACTGATCTAAATTCTGCCTTTGTGTGAGGTATGGTATTCTGTACTTTTAAGTTTTGAAAATTTTAGAAAGTGTAGGCGAGGTTAGTTATTGGCATAATGCCAATAAACGCTTTTGAATTTGATATTTTTGGAATTAGTGTAGCTATAGCGAGTTTCCAACAACAAGGAAATTTTCAGCTTCCTAAGCAAAAATTTATAAATAAAATAAATGTTAAGATACCAATGTTATCTGGTCTAACAGCTTTGCCTTTAAGACTTCCAATAATTACTAAATTAAGTGGTTTATCACGACGTTCAAAAGTAAGGTGTGATCTAATCGAGTCCCTAATGTTGTAATTGTAAAATGAGATGAGTTTGTTGTGTTCATTTAATTTCGACGATAAATTAATGAAATAATTTTTCATTTCTTCAACATCTAATAAATAATCCGGCAATTCGCGGAATTGGAATTTTTAATAGTTAATTTATGTAGCTCCGTAAACAAAACTTTTATGTTTGCAATTCTGAATTATTGACCAAATATTTGTTCTCTTTTAATTGCGTTCATTACATCTCCTAACTGTTTATAGAATTGTAGTACCTCAAAGGGAGAATTTTGACCTTTTACTTTTTAAAAGCGGATGACTAGTTGAATTTTGAAGAATTATGGCATTTGATAGAATAACAAGAGATGCAGAAAATGTTCGTTTAATAATTTACTTAAATGTGAACATCAATTAATTCAAAAATTATGTTTTATGGTAGTAATTGCAAGTTTGCGCAGAGTGCGTGACTCTTAGCAAAGTTTTGATGAAGTTGAATAATATTGTATATCAATATTTATGCTGACTACAAGAAAATTGTATAACGCATTACCTCAAATCGGCTATGGACCTGTATTTTCGCCGTTTTCATAGCAAGAATCATGGTTTAAATGTTGTTCATAGAGCCAACCGAACGTAAAATGCACCTTTTACCCCCTCACAGACAAAGATAGAGTCCGACATCCCGCGTTATAAATACTTCCCATATGAACAGGCAGCAGTTAGCATCAGTGTACAAATTTACCATCCTTTACAAACTATTTAAAAATGATGAACTGAATCTATTAACTATCCATTAAATATATTCGACTAAAACAAATTGCATCTCCACTGTTTGAGAATTAAGTGTATCTTCAAATTAAATGAGTAAATAACACGTATAATATAATAACAGGAACTAGCTCTACCTAACTTCTTTACTTCAAGCTTTTCTAGGAGTAAATATGACGAAATGAGTTATAATGAGAACTATTAATTGACGTAGGGTCCGGCATTTGGTTTGAACGGTTTTTCACAGCTTGTCTGGAGGGACGACTATAGTAACTAAACCGATTTTAATATATTAAATCATCTTTACAACAGTGTTAGTGTCCAAATGTCACATTTGTAAAATGCTCACCAGCCGCTGCTATGCATTGCTGCAATCTGCTTTGGAAATTTAATATAAATCTCTGAAGTAAATTTCTGTTACCATTTAATAAGGTTATTTAATCCCGAACTATATCTTTTAGCTCTCGAATTGTTTGAGGACGTGTTTAGTAAACCCCAAAGAAAAAATTACGAAAACGTCTCTGTGTTAGCGCAATTGATTCGGTCAAAATATACGACTTCATAGCAAACACTCGTTGATTAATAGGCCAATTAGCCATAGTAGGTGAAACTTTAAATATAAAAGTACAAATAAATCGTTTTTTGACAAAAGCTACATCAGTACCATCAAGCCCTCAAAAACCATTGAATCCAATTGCCGAACCCTGTACAACTTCCCCGAGCTTGCGACTTTGTTTCCTACGAATGAAATTCCAAGCTCCCGCGTTTCTGCATCTGCGCTCGATAAACGCACTAGATGTGCCAAACAAATAGAGCCTCGTGCTATCAGCTGCCGCTATATTGCTCAAAATATCCTTATCTTTTGACCTACTTCTTGCCTCTGGCTCTCGTTGCGGTCTATAAACTGTCAAAAGGATGTGAAACCGCTTCGATTTAGCACCAATGCGCCCGTGGAAGAAAGCAGCGCTTAACAAATTAGTCGTGCTTTGTTTAAGCTTCCAAATGAAAAAATGATAAGAAAAATAAGTACAAAAAGCTGTCCTAGAATTTTAAAAATCTTTAAAGACTGGCTTGTTATGGTAAAGCCGTGACTTCTTTGTTTCTTATAGCCAGCCGCCACTGCTATCTGGGTATATCAAAATTAATTATAGTAGTTATCCAATTATAAACACTTTATTTATGTTAATAATACAGAACAGCTATTTCGAGTAATTACAAACAAAATAGGCAAGATTGTCATACATTATATGATAGTCGAATTTGTAAATGCTGAAATTCCTCAAAACTGATTTTAAGTTTATCTGTATAGAGAGGAGTATGGTTAATAGGAATGCACCAAATTTTACAAATAATTCGAAGCTGACGTATTTTACAGCAGTCCGTGTAGCATACCATGACAATAATTACCGCGTTGGCCATATTTTAACTGTTTGATATCAGTAACCACGAAATCGCACCTTTTGTCTGGCAGGTTGGATGTAAAGTATCTTAAATCTTTAAAAAAACGTATACAAGTATTTCACCGAATATGAGGGTTTATAGATGCCAACTTTACAGACAGCTGGGACTTTTATCTTACTTTTTATTCTCATTATATTGTTATGATACACTATATTCTTTGATAATTTAAATATGAATACTAAAGAAACAGTTTAGTCAAATAAATTTGGAAGTCAGATATAAGCAAATTAATGGATCTAAATACATGTTAAAGTATAATGAAATTAACTTTCTTATTATTGGTTAGTCAAATAATAGCATAATGATTGATTACTCAAACTTAATCTGTAATAAGAAAATTCTGAATAGGAATAAATACCAAGGTTACTACTAAAATGTATCTGTTATGATAATTAAAATAAAATATCTGTTTTGATTATATAAAAAAGTGTAGATAGGAGGCAACAAGAATCGTGTCTAATAGTAATAATTTGTAATTTGTTTAATTAGTTACTGAAACAACTCATAAAAAAACAGACATGTAATTTTGAATATAACGAATTTGGAAAATAAAAAACCAGAATTTATGCCTTACTTTATGTAATTATTTGATCAAATACCATTTAAAAAGGCTGTAAACAAATATACTTGGTGGAGATATAATATTATAAATTGGAACTTATAAAGGAATACAATCGGTGAAGAGATTGAACCAATGCAGTGAATTATAAATAATCAATACAGAAGATTACATTATATGAAGAGAATTGGATTTATTGATACTATATTGAAAATGGAATACAAGACACAAACAAGAGGTTAGTACGTGCAGCGAATTGTTTTTGGGAAACCTGTGGGTATCATTGAAGACGTAGGACCATCTAAAAAAAGAGACAAATTCATATTTGGAACAAGATTTATGCTGACACTTACCAGAGAGGGATCGGAGCCGCAGTAATCCAGTACAGGAGCTAGGAGACTTGAAGTTAACAGCAGCAGGGGACAACGACAGGAATCCAGTATAGGATGTGGAAGTTTTGAAGTGGATGGCAATAAGATGAGGCTGGGAGTTTACATTCATCGTAGGTGATGCAGTTTGGATAAGGACTCAGCAGGTGTTTGAGTGCAGTCGGAGTGAGGATCCAGCTTAGAAGGATTTTGGCAGTATTAACAAGCAAAGTGTTAAATCAGGTTTGTGTTTTAAAAGGTTAAATGAAATATTTAAAAAGCTATAACCAGTAAGAAGGTATAAAAAATATAATTGAATTTCATACTTACAAAATAGATTGGTGAAAGAATTACATATTGGATCTTATTGTAAAAACCTTGATATTCGTTCTGAATTTTGATTAATTTGACGTTAGTTGTCAAACTTTTTGAAAGTCAATCAACTTGCAATTAAACAAAGAGAATTTGACAAATCAATCATTGGGTTACTAGATATTGCGAACCACCTGAGAGAGTTTCATTAAAAATATTGTAAAATACGGATTTGAATTGAAAGTTAAAAATAAAGGGCAAAATAGTAATACGATAATTTAAATAAATTTATCAGCTAGCATAACATAGCAATATATTTGGTTTTGGCCATTGTCAAAGTACGTTTTCAACCGCCAACAGAGAAAACCCATTTGACAACATTGAATTGCGATTTTGAGCAGTGCATTCATCGATATATGCATTCGCTGCTAATCTACTCTCACTTTGAGTTCATGGGAACTAGTATTTTTGAGAACGTTTGATGTCGTAGACTGCGAAAGTATAAATCACCAACTTAAAGTACTATAAGACTGACATATTATTTTTTGAAGAAAGAAGAACACTTTGTAGATCCATAGTAAATACTTCATTATTTGACACATAATCATTATCTTTCCAAATCAGGCTTCATTCTTTAGCAGCATGCCATGGTTATATTCAACCTCCGCTAAATTTTTAATATCAAATGGGTTATAATATCTTATTTAGGTCTATACAGCCCTAAACATTTAGTTAAAAAATATAGAACAACTTGCACGGACAACGGTATTGATTCATCACCTTGCAATGATCTATTTGCTATATATCGTAAAATTGATTTTTTGATTTCCGGGTGGGTTCTATATACAATTTAGACGAGGAGGCATGGCCGTAGCGCGAGAAAAGTTTAGGTGACTCTTCACAAAAATTCTTTAAATAAACCTACCGTTCGTTCTTTCATTTTGACATCATGTTGTTTTGTTATTTTTTTATATCTGTTGAGAATTGAGTTTTTCCCAATATCAATTAATTTAATTTTATTATTGACAATTATTTAGATTTTTGAAGTTGCAATTACAGGTGATTAAAGTTTTGTCCCAATTTTTTAAAACCATATGCGCAATAGTTACTATCAATTATCTTTTTACCATAATATGAATCCTGTGTTTCCGAATTTTCATGTTTTTACGTTAAGGCCATTCTCTTGAGAACTATTATTCAATCGCAATTGCTATCGAAGTGAAAGTATGATTTTATCAGACCTCAAACTTATTGCAACCCGCAGTAAATAACAGGAAGATTGAGGTAAAACTGTAAAAATTAGACGTTCGCACTGGGAGATGAAATTATTTCTCGATCGAATTATGCAGCTTTCTATTACAGTCGTTAAGACAGAAGTGTTGTTCTTTAAGGGGTAGGGAGTATTCCCAACGACGCATGTGAATATCATGCCCAAAATTGTCCTGTAACCTCAAATTGACAAAATTCGGAGCTACGTACTTTGCTCACTACAGTGACCATTTTTAAATTGTCATAATTGAAATGTCTCTAACAGTTGCCACCAACTTTGGGGTATATAGTTGTTTTAGTACGAACGAGAAGCAATTTTAGCTTCAAGCTCCAGATTAAACAAACTCAATTACTCTAACCAGCTTAAAATCGTACCGAACAAACGTTCAGGCTACATGGAGATTTTGGAGGGCCGACCAGCTACAGTAAAGACGGCGGGTCTCTTCTGTAATTAGCAAATGCCATTCAAAATTATCAGGGAGTGTCAGAAACCATTTTCGTAAACACGTAAACTCGATAAGGTACTATACGTATCCAATTCGCTGCGACCTGAAACACATATCAAAAAGGTTTGACACGTCAGTTGATTGCATTAGCCATACAGGAAATTATAGTAAGCATAGACACCGTTATATTAATTAACGACAAGAGATATAATAAAAAGTTTAAGCACACGTATGAAGCACAAACGCGACCCACGCAAGCTACTTGGCAACACAAAAAATTTAACCAATTCTGCTGTTGCCACTAATTATAGCAGTTTATTTATCACAAAACAAAGTTTCCTACTTGAATAGATAACAGATCTCTGGGTAGAATAAGTTAGGGGGAAACTCAAATTTACGGGAACGTCGCAGCCAAACACATTATGAGGGCGATAATAATAATATGCCACCACTTACGCAAACCTGTTATATGTTTTATAAATGCTCCAGTCATTACTGACAAACTCGGATGTGATGCAACACTAGCCGGTGATTACTATCTTTCGGAGCGACAAGTATACAGATTCGTCTTCACCTTCACAACACAAAATGGTCATTTAATACAGCAGTGACGCAAAATGGAACCGGAAAGCACACAGCAACCAACGGAAAACTGTGAAATAATTAGAAATTCTGTTACCAAATTAGTAGCACAACCTTATCTGCTCATACTTTATAGACTTCAAGTCGGCTCATTAGCTTACAGCTCCAAGACAAACCGCAATCAAATTCGATGGGCAATTAAGAAACCAATATCTTTGATAAATCAATCATACAAACTAAAGCAAAAGTTAATACGAAGTATAATGCGTGCGATCAACTCGGGGGTGCTTGAAGAAGAGAACGAGGAACAAAAAATATCACCGCGGGCGCTCAAAGACAATCTAATGCAGCTTGGCCTAGTTACGCATGACAACGCAGCGATAATCCTTCTCACGAAGTTAGTCTTTTAAAACGATCTCGACAACTGTTAAACGACTAGTGTTCGGACATTGGTAGCCAAAATCCATAAAATAGACAGTACAATCAATAGGTCATTAAAGCGTGAAGGTTTTTAACCTTAACACGTATCTAAAATAAGTTTTGAATTTTCCATATCTGCGATGAGTTTGACAATAAATGTATTTATGTTCACTAGCCTCCGAAACAGTCGTTACTCCAGTATTAATAATCACTTATAATACCATGAGTAGTCAAAGTTATGTCGACTATTTTTGCGGTGGTGTCACGAATGTCCATTGCGCTTTGGTACGATTAGCGCAATGGACATGAGTAGTGATACCACCGCAAAAATAATCTACTTAACTTTGACTAAGAATGGTATTCGAGGGACTATTTAATGAACCAAACTATTTTTTCAAATTAGTTTTCAGTAAATCTAGCAACAAACTACGCAATTTCTATAGTAACAGAATACTAATATTGACTTTTTCTAATAAAAATTACATTTGTTTAAAATAGTCACTTGAATACCTTCTAGGAAGATATATCCACTGATATTTTTTTGACTGGTCAAGAAACGTCAGAATTCTGGATTTTCATTGGTCACTTTTTGACAGATGACAGGTGAATTGAATAGTCAGTGAAATTTTTAATGTTGCTATGTAACCAGTAAAAGTTGATGTGGTTTTGGTTATTTTAGTAAGCTCATCTACTATCGGAAACATACTAATGTCCGCATATAATTAGTATATTATACATTCAAATGCATCGAAGAAAGCTTTATATAATAACCTTGACGGATTATATGCTACTTACAATTTTGATTCTGCATGCCGACTTTTACCCAAAATTGTTCAATTATGAGTCCTAAGTCGAAACCTTTAATATTTTCTAAACATCATCCACAAATACAAATTAAAATCTTGGCGCCCCGCTGTAAACCAAGCTTTCATTGGGAGCAAGTCATACGCGCTTGTGAAAAATATCTCCTCGGTCTGCAGTTCCTTCTCCTGCAAACCGCTCCCTTTTAATCAAATCCGTTGAAGTGTTTGGGGCGCTGCGAATCGTGCTAACTCAACGAATTTTTGCCTCCTTTTCTAATGACAGATACTGTTCGCCTTACTTTA
Source organism: Agriotes lineatus (assembly GCA_940337035.1). Classification (NCBI taxonomy): domain Eukaryota; kingdom Metazoa; phylum Arthropoda; class Insecta; order Coleoptera; family Elateridae; genus Agriotes; species Agriotes lineatus. The sequence continues at coordinate 23,459,890 of OW679203.1, read as the reverse complement.
TGGCGCCTTCAATTACCTAGATAATATCGCCTGCGGTGCTCGTATTAGCTGATAGAAGTCATGGGCGTAGCAACACGTGTAGACGTGGCCTTTTTCACCCTGTCGAAAGCTATGCGATTGTACAGAGGCATATAAGCAGCTAAACATTTTTTATGGTGTTTCATTTTACTTAAATTTATTATTTTTTAAATGTTGAAATATGCAGCCCTTTCAAATTTAGTGGAGTTTTGTTGCGTCAGAGAAAAGCAATGTTCGTCGGAAAATGTTTCCACTGAATTTGACAATTGAGACATTGAGATACGTTCTGGACAAGATATCACGTTGTGGTAATAAAGTCTTTACTAATGTAATTGTGTAACTTCTTAATTCTAATTGACGCTTGAATTGTTGCCTTTAAAGATTAAAGTTGTATTTTCCATGACAACAAATCCTTATTATGATCACGCTAAATGTCTGAAAACCTCTGAATATGATCTCTTTCCCATAATTCTACTCGTCTTCTCTTTCCTCTGACTAAAAGTATAACAAGTAGGCGGCGTTAAGTATACATGGGGACACATTCTTGTTATTGCTATGGGTGCCACCTTATGACTATCGATTATAAGACCCCTTTTCAATTTTATGTCGGCGGAAACGTCGCCGATACATGGTGTTTGCGGCATTGTGGAAGGTGGGATCAGTGAAGTGTTTGCCATATCCATTACAGAACCAAAATGTAGTTCTTATATACCACAACGAGACGAGAACAGCAAGACAGGATTATGCTTAAGAAGCAGCTATATTCTGCTAAGATGTCGAAATTTTCACAAAGGCTTTAAAATGCAATAGCACGGTAATTACATCGCACAAAACGATCCACTTCTAACTGCACCCTAACTTAATGGTAGGTACCCGACTTCTAAATCGCGCCACTTGCGTTACCATTTGCCTGTATTTGAACGCAATTTCGCTCTCGCCTGCATAAAACCAGTGGTGGCGCCAATCTTCCAAACCCATCAAACAAATTTTATGTAATGTGTGTAGATTATAAATCACAGATTGCTTTAGAAAGTGCGTAGCCGCGGGGTAAAGAATTCGAGCATGGAATCGGCCGTATACAAAATCCAGCTGTCCTCGATTATGTCGGGCCAACAACTGTCCCCTTCAATTAATGTAAGAGGTTCTGCGAGACGAATTACGTGGTCTCCTCCGTCGCATGTATTCAAAAACCAGTGGCGGCGGGAATTTGTCTTTATTATAATTTCGGGTTATATAGGTACCTGCTTCCTTATTTTTTTTAAATAATGGATCGTACTATGCATGATTTCCTTCTATTTCGTTTAGTATCTTAAACAACTACGATGCTGATAAATATTTTTTCTCTGAACTGTTAATAAAGTAAGCTTTCTGCAGCAACCTCTACTCTACTTGCATGTTTCACTTAATATAAAAAAAACATCAAAATGGAACAGCATGAGATACCGATCCTCTTCTGAAAATTTTGCAGTTTTTCGTTTATTTATTTTTACTTCCCTCGTCTGAAAGACGAAGGAAGTATTGTAATCACGAACAAATCATCTTCCAAGATTTCTCAGATCTTCTCGTTTCAGGGTCCCTAGATGACGAAAAACAGGTTTTCTCAATTTCGTCTGTCTGTCTGCCTGTTGGCGGTATAACTCAATAACTATTTGTCGAAGGAAGATGATATTTTGTATACATATTAAATATGTACCTGGCATGAAACTGGTACAATTTCAGACTTATGTATTCAGGCTGAGCACCTTAAAAAAATAAATCTTGTTTATTTTTGCGTTAATTTTGAAATAGAAGGAAGTAATAATTTTCACATAGGTCATGCTTTACACTTGCCGAACATAGGACTCAATAGATACATGATAATGTCACGAGAGTCGAAACATTTCAACAATAAGATCGTTCTGTTCAATAGAGGCGTACGCCGCACTCGTTCCAATGTCTCGATGGCGCAGACAAAAAGTCGATGTGGTTACAATCTGCTTTGCAGATGCGGCGAAATTCAAGTCCCCCCAACGGGCTACATTTTTTTATTTGAAAATGTATTTTATGTATTAGAAACGTGAAGATATTCTTACTCCTGACTTAATTTGATTTTTTATTTAGTGTCACAATGTCCATGAGGGCAGTTCTGGGTAAAGCCTTTTACAGATTTTTATTTTTAGTTAGCATTTCTTGTGATCAGTACATTGTTGGTCCGATGATTCCTTGGGTTCCCTCTTGCTTTTCTCCATAAAATTTGGCTGCTTTTGCAAAAATTCTCTCTTCCTCCATTCTAGAACGATAAACTATTTTTTCAATAATTTGCAGAATTTGCTCTAATTACCACGTGATACAAGGAAACCTCGGTTACGATATGCAATAAGCGTAAATATTGCTCAAATTTGCTCAGTGTGAGGGGTGTATCGTTAGACTGGAAAAAGGGTGTGCTCGTGCTACCCAAAACAATTATCTCTGGAACAAGAGTAATTTTATAAGTAACTACGTAATTAATTGCCCTATCTTCGAGAACTTGATAACAATATAATTAAACTACCAGTCAAGTTTCATATTTCAATGGTTTAGTATCCGACACAATAATTTTCATTGCTTGCTTGCTTGCTAGCTTGACGCCACTTTGAGAACGAACCCGTGCGCCGAATTGGCTGATTTTGGTGTCAATCAACTCAAGCCGACGCAAGTAAGCCAGTAGTAGGGTTTTCAAATTTTTATAAGTGACTTATTTTTTATGTGGATAGCTAACCTCAAAACTAACTCGACACACAAAATGGATCACTCTTGTACAAATTGCATTAAATGAATTCTTTCGCGGTCAATTTGGGTGCAGAACGCTAGTTTCTAAATAGTTTACGTTAGTTTATGCTTCACTCCACGCACCGAGCTGTTTTGGCTGCGCATGCTAAATTTCTCAAGGTTTTTAAATTTTTGGGGTAGCTCCTTATCTTTTTTAACCATTTTTCTATTGTGTGCTGCTAGAGGAAGGCATGCTTTATGAACTACGTGTGTGAAGTTAAATGCTTCTTAAATTTGGGGTTTTCACTTGCAACCTTTCTTGAGAGATCGATATCGATATCGAGAAAAGCTGATCAAGTTTCTGGAAGAGGTATTTTTGGTGATTTCTCAAAATCAAACATGGTTTGGATTTATCTCTGAAAAAGCATATGTCACCACTTTGGCATACGCAGCCAAAACATCTGAATGGGAGGCCCTCTTTTCTACTATTTGTTAACTTCTATTGAGCCTTATTAATTTTAGCTCTTTCTTAGTACGGGCGAAAACAAATTGTTCTTGAGCAACCTGCTCGCCTTGGATTTGCGCGTATCAGGATTCCATTTCTGCAAGAGGTTCGTCGGATTTCTCTTAAGGGCCCATTGTCGAAACTATACCTGTATGTCGAAGATTGCAGCGCAGGTCCACCGATTAATTCTGGCGTAACCACCTGGCTCCCTTCACGCTTACCAACAGGGCTCCTGATACGTCTACTCACAACCCGGTGAACAATTGCGAAAGATCTATTTAATCCATTTTATTTTCCCATGCACAGAGACGTCGGTCTTCCGCATAACCTGCAATTTGGGATTCTTTTTAATGTGTAATAGTGTTTTGCATAACTTTTTATTGTATTCGGCAATTATCAGACTTTCTTCATCATTAAACATGTACATTATAAGGTAGAACTTACCTAGTTAGATCAGATTTTCCAATTAATTAAAGCACTGTTTAATTTTAAACTGTCAAAGAATAGATTCCGCATTGCGGAAGTCTCATGTACCATCCGAGTTAATGTTGTTTTTAATTTTGGCTTTTCTACGTCAATCCTACATATACCTTGTGATTTAAAGTTTTCAGTTTTCACATCATGTTAGTGACCGAACATCTTGGTTTAATTAAACTTAATTGATCCCCTACTTGCAAGATACTATGTTAATTAATTTGCTTTCGCCGACGCATTGCATTCGATGGAGATTTTAAATAATGACTAAACATATTTCCGGTTATATAACACTTTACCTTGAATCAAGATCTTGAGGTCTTTAGAACCATTCTATTATTTTTTTAATTTTCTTGCTTATGTGGTTTTAGGGTCAAATTGAATCCGAATCCAAAATTTTACCTTTAATGACGCTATAGTGGTCACGGGCTTTTACCGAGTAACCTCCTGGTAGTGCAAATTGCTAATTTTACAGTCAAGTTGCATATTTATGCCATACTACTTGTTTATACTAGATCTTCATTATTTGTTTATATACTCTGATGACTTTTAAAGTGGCTCTCTCCCACTACTGATACAGTTGCTGTGATATTGTGATGTGGTTTTGCGTATATTTTTGTGCATTTATTACCTTTGTTATGAATTATACTGAATCGTTATTTATGTCAGCGAATTTATTTGTGCCCTTGTCGTCGTCTCTCTTTTCAGGAATTGCTTACTAGCGCCTTTCAGCGTGTAAGTGTATTCGATTACAATATTACTTGAGTAACTTGCTACTTGACGCCTATATTTTTTTAAGCTTAAGATTAGAGTCTTTTGTTTACCCTACGACCAACTCCAATTAAGAAGATGGCTCGTTTGCTTCTCTCTTACTTACGGCCAGAATGACGCAACAAGCAATGGGAACAATTTGTCAACTATTCTCAGGTTTTTGGTGATTTTTTAACATGTTTGAATTAGTTTTCTCGTGTTTGATGTTGTTCCAATGGCTAGTATTCAATTTGTATGTTTCCTTTAGCTTAATTATTACATAATATCTGGTAGTCTTTGGTAAACTGAGCAACACAGTCAAAAACAAAAATAGTGCATCCATATTTGAAGCCCACTTTATAACCTCTGTGTAATATATTTAATAGTGTGTGGTGTCCAAACATGTACTCTCATAATGCATGCTACAGACAAATTAAAAACTACCAAAAGAAGAACATAGAGAAAATGTTGGGCATATCCGTAAAGGACCGAACGTAAAATATGTGGTTCAAACAAAAAACATCGCAGCTGCGGAAAAACTAAAATGGAAAATGGGTAATTGTGATGAAACCAGATGAGATAAGATCTTCTTTGCTGGATGTCATTAAAAAGTACTAATTTCTGTCTCATCTGACTAGATCTATAGTATAGTTACTATCCGGAATGTTACATTAAATGTTACTTTTATAGCTTTATCTATATGCACACCGGCGCGGCGTTGCAAAAAAAATTACTTTACGGGCGTTTGGTAGCTTGTTATGTGGCTATCTTGACAGGATATATTACTACATGTGTATTTGTTTTGCAGTAGGAGATTCAGTTTTAGCTTTCTTGCAGACACTATCAATTGCGTTGAACATATTTCTTTTGTTAATTGCTGTGTAGCACTGTAGCACAGATAAACGTGTATGATTGCTTCCTTCTAAAGCAAAATACCGATCATCGAATGTTGATCGTTCTTATTATACTAGGTTAATACTTCCTGCATAAGATAGCCCTGAAGTTTCTCTTCTTTTACCACCTTAAGCTTGCCTTTTTCTAGTGCTTTAAACATTTCTTCTAGGCTGGGCGGTGCATCTACTCTTGTGGTTCTTTTTTACTTTTGCATCTGCAGCATTTACCGGCGACATTGAATATTAGAATTAAAGTCTAAAATGAACCTATAACTAGTCGTTCTATAGATACATAAAATATGCTCTCACGACACTACGTTGTCTTCTCTAACAAGTTAGATATACTTTTGTACATCTTCAGTTACTATTTTTTGCATGCTGTTATGTTATAAATTTTACGTGCAAAAGGCGGCAATTGTTTACCCCTCTTTAGATGCATTATATTTGAATATGGCGTCTCGTACGTCTTAATATTTCAATTATTAGTTGCCCTTTTATCCCTTAGCTAGCTCAGTGAACATACAACTCCTTCCATATCTCAGTTACTGGCTTATGAAAGATCACTATTTGCCAAAACAAAAATCTGGTTTCCCTGGTAACGTTGTCGAACTAAATCTGACTTTAAACCATGCACAAGAGGAGCCAATTTGTTTACATTATTCTATTTACTTCAAACACACAAATAAGAGCATATAAAAGCACAAAATAAGTAAAAGAAAATAGAATCAAATTTTCAAATAACCAACGTGCGATATAGCATGTGACTACACGCACGCACGTTGCAAACATACATGGACAACGTAAAACATTATCAGAAATAATGTTGAAATTATTGTCTTTAAGAAACGTAAATGCTCAGTTTTTTTAGTATCGCCCTGGCTGGTCACGATAAGCGTACAGATACATTCTGAACGCGAACTTTACCGCGTAACTACAACACTTTGCTATATCGAATCACATTCGCTTCTCGAAGCAGCGCTGGTTTGCATCATTCAGTGCTAGAACTCCAGGCGTGAAAAATAACCAACCGGACTGTAATACCGCTCCCAGTATTGCTAAATTTTCATTCACGATCATCGCCAGGGCTTTGTGACAAAATAAATGCCCCTTTTGGACTAGACTTCTAATGACGCTTTGAATGAGCCTTGGCATAAAGCACAAAAGTGTGTACTTACCGGTACACTTCGAATAATTCGTATACAAATGCTGAAAGAGGCGTGTGATCTAGCAAGCGTCCGCTTGTAAACCCATAAGAACTCATTCGCAGCAATTTACTCATTGCGAGGCTATTAAAGCCGCTTGTATTTACTTCGCCCATCATATGGCTAAATTCACCTAGTCGTTTGCCATCGCACCAACATAGGGGAACGTCGGCACTTGGGCAAAGGCCCGAACCTTCTGTCGGCTTGTTTTTGTAAACGTTGCATTTATCGCGGCCCAAAACACAAGTTTGAATTCACAATGTTTTCATTACGCAGGACTGTCTTTCAGTACATTTATCATTCTAAAATACAATATTAATGCTAATAATAATCAAAAACGTGTAGAATACAAGTAGGCTTTTAAATTTGAATATAAAATAAACATTAATTGCAAGGGATCCAAGGACCGTTTCAAGTGTCATGGTTTTGCAGTAGTGTTTGTCATGGCACAGGCAACTGTTGCAAGAATTAAAACTGTATTTATTCTAAATGTATACTTTGGTACATATTTCCACTGCTCTTGAGTTGTCAGAAAAGTTAAATTGGGTCATTTGGTTTATCAATATTTTGGAATATCATGAGTAGGTACGTAAATCATTAAATAGATATACGAAATGTTAGGCATAAGTTCAAAAGGTTTTATTATAAAAAGATCAACGCTGCCATTTATTGCACAATATGTGCTGCAGACCTGCAAAAACACGAGATCCATACAAAAAGTTTTCAAGCCTTTTATTTCATTTATATATCGAGCTGTCCTCCTTCCTCCAGTCGCTGCCAAACCTTTACAGATTTTCCCTTGGTCAACTTGTGCCATGTATTGATCTTATAGTCCTTTTTCCGATTACTCCGTAATAAAATTCGCTTGAAGGCCCGCAATTTTAATTCCCTTCCTTAATTAATAAAATTAAAGATCAAGCACTGCCTTTTCTGTAAATTCTTTGCTCCGTTGCAACCACAAAGGGCTTTAATAGGAAAGTGCGCGTCCCACGATATAATTTGAAATAAACACTAAAATAAATAGGCTTTCAGAATTTTACCAGCACTGATAGCCCATTCCACCTAATTTCCATTTTTATTTATTCGGCCTTTATGTTGCCACGTAGGGCGCAGCAGCTGAGCGTTCGCCTAATATCAAGATCTCGCCACATCAGGATTTGCTTTCAGGATAAGTTATCCGAATGCATCTCGAGAGGTGAAGTAATTCGTTTTGCTGGCATCTAAAATGCTGCACGCTGAGATAACCGTCTGAGCTCAGGCCTCTATATTTGCAGAGGAATGGAATTTGTTTGGATTGCAAGCAAACCACGCGAAATAATTGGTTACGTTGACATGGTTGGGGACGTTCTGAAATTATATTGTGTGCACCCCGGTGAAAAAGCTACTGATATTAAAATATTTCTTCTTTAACTTCAATATCGTTGTTAGTACATTGAAAAACTGTATTGGCATAATTAAATAGAAGTGCAACTTTCAAACGTTAAACTACCTTCTCGCAAAATTAACAGCAGAATCAGAGAGATATCAGAGGGATGTGGCAGAAAGAAGGCTTTAAAGAGGTGACAAATACTCAAAATACATGGACAGTGTTAAACTTCAAAAATAGGTTTACTTATAACGACATATAAAAGAATTCATCATTCACACACACATAAATAACGCTGATTTCGTAAGCGGATAATTAACCGAAAAAGGAACTTATTGATGTATTTATTAATATAGCAAACCCGTTGCATTAGCAGTACAGCAACAAATCTAGCACACAGATCTGGCACGAATAAGTGCGCAATTATAAAGGGCCTCCAAGAAAATCCTTAATAAGGCCGAGGAACTACAAATTAAGCTAACTTGCGAATACGGTCATCGAAAAGGCCTTCTCGAAACCAATACTCTCATATAAAGAGTTTCTAACGCACAGTCGCCGAGTAACGCATGTAATTGTATATAATCAGGTTACCTATTTGCCATGCTCGTTACAATTAAACATGTGATGTGAAATTGAAGGCTCGTACTGAACAGTACACACGTTGGTGGACGAAGAGTAGTTGTAGAAAGATCTGCGGCTGCAGATGACAAATTTCTTAGTAATTAGGTACGTGCCCCAGTTTCAATCATCGACAAGCTTTTCTTTGGCCGAAATTACAAATCCGCAACTGAAATAAAGGCGAAAGAAAAGGCAAAGAAAAAGAAGAAGGAAATGACTAAAACGCCTCAGATTGTGGGTGCAAGTAATCAGACGGCTGCGGCGATCCAATAACAGAACCGTGATGACGTTTTTCTCAGGGACAATCCCCATATAACGTGACATCAAAATAAACTCACCTACAAACACATCATGTAGCTTCAGAAGCAAAACTCAGAAGAATTACAATTTCCAAAAAACGGAAATGACGGCCGAATATCTCCAAACTGTGTACTCGCAATTTTTTAAGTCAAAAGCGCATCACTCTTATATTCAAAGAATGCTGTAATAATTAGGCGACGGCAATGCACGTCGACGTTCAAAATTCAAGAATATGCGGCGAAGCCGATAGAAAAGTTATGGCGACACTTTTCGGATTGTAACATGGGGCTAAAGAATGTATACGTATATTTGTTCTTAAGATCATATTGTCTACTAAGTTCCAACAATTTTGTTCTGTTAGTTGTCATTTTAAGAAAACACATTAAGCAAGGGAGAGACAGAAAAACCAATTCCTAAGCGTAGATGACGTAATTAAAAATTATAACTAATTGCTAATGAAGATTATGGAAAATTGTGTGGAAGAAATAAATGGAAAAAAGCAGTAGCAGCAAAGGATTAAAGGGGCTGGTATCAGGAAAAATAGTAAAAATAGTAGAAACTGCCGAAGAAATTGGAAGTGGAGGTCCAAGCGACCGGGAAACTTGTAGGTAAAATTAATTTAAGAATAGTGGATTGAGATACTAGGTACAACATAAATAACAAATTCTCGGGGTGACAATATCATAAAGCAGAGATTGTTTAAGCGTGAATCTTCAGATGGAAGCTAACAGCTTTTGGAGAAAAATCCTCCTAAAGACATGTAATCAAACACAGGACTTCCATTCAATTTAGAAAGGCCCATATCCTTTTATATCTACTGAATTTTTAGTACCATTTTGTTCGTTAAAATTTATTAAGACATTGTTGTAGAGAAGACCCCATTTGCGACACGTAACAAACACTAAAGGCTTGTAATAGTCAAAATAATTGTACCTGGAAGATACTGAGACACGTTCGTGTAACTTTTGTAGACACCGCTTGACCTGCTTCTTGGTAATGGATTTGGAGAATTCCGTAGGAGAACGTCTCTCGGCGAGTGAAAATGTGTGCCCAGCTCCAAACTATGACTGACCTTAAGGAATCTTTGGAAATGCTATTTTACATCACGAATACTGTAACTGAATCTTTCTTTAGAAAGAAGCTACACAGATAATAAGTTCAAGATTCAAAATAGTTTGTTAAGTCATTTTGCTGTCGCAGATGCTTAATTGCATTTCACGCCTTTATTTAGGTCATTTTGGTATTTTAAATAGTCACCTAGGCTTTAGGGCAGCGTGCCCGTATGCTAAGCCCTTTTAGTTCTTTATTTGGCTCCATCGCCTAATTTCAGAATCACGAGTTCGCACATATTTAGCCCCAAAAGCAGTATTTTTCGTCGGTTGGAGCTCCCCTCTGATGGCGTTTTTCTTTGAATTCCGAATCTTCTAGAAAGCACGCTGTCGTGGCGTGATACCATCGTGGCCCGCATTGGCTTGTTTCATTTTATCGCCTTGCGATTGGCTGTCAAGGTTTAGTCACGTGGCGGGACGCGGCCAAGGTGACCTTTTGCCAACGCTTCCCTCGGGGATTGAGCCGAGAGCCGTCGAACGAACAAGAGGTCGCAGAGTGTGTGCTTTCGTGCGGCGCTTCCGCCCTTGGCGGGGGCGTCAGCCTTTTTCCCGTCGAGTGCTGTTTCAGCGACTTTGTGATATACGTTTTCGCCTTAAGTGGGAGTTGTCCGCAGCCCGTTGCAGAGAGCGCTTGTGTGGTGGTTGTGAGTCGGAGTTTTTCGAGTTGTCTTCGGCGTAGCGTGGGTGTTTTTGGAGCCCAGTTCCTGCTTCCGTAAGTGAGGGGTCGTGCCCCCTTCATCTCGACCTACGAGGATTTGGTTCAGCAGAACGAAAGTGGCCTCTTTCTTTTCGTCGTCCCGTTGTACGCGTTTTGACGTGTCTCCCGTCGCCATTGAGGCGGTTGTGCATTCACCCCCTTTCGCCGTTGTAGCATCGAAGGTACCTGCCACCTACGATTGCAGCTTGTCGCAACTCAACTGTACCAGGCTCCCTCGCCGCCTACGCACTAAGGTATGTGTCTTTAACCTGATTACCGCTGTGAACGCGAGTGCTAAGATAAATCGTCGCTGCCCTTGCATAAGGCAACGTGCATATTTGTACTCATTACTCATTACTGCGCCAGTGCATTCATTCAGACTTGTAGACTGTTCATGCCGCGAATGCTAAGATAAATCGTCGCTGCCCTTGCATAAGGCAACGTGCATATTTGTACTCATTACTCATTACTGCGCCAGTGCATTCATTCAGACTTGTGGACTGTTCATGCCGCGAATGCTAATGTAAATCGTCGCTGCCCGCCGCCTAAGGCCACGTACATGTTTGTACTCATTGCTACCTATTCCGGCTCATTGCTGTTCACTAATGTTCAACATCTGCCGTTAAGTTTAGAGCGCGCGTGCCAGCTGGTGCCCTTAAGTATAGGTTAAGTTTAGATACAGGGCGACGCATTCTGCAACCCTTTTGTAACCCGAAGTTCAATATATGATTGGTTAGTTAAGGGAACTATTGTTTTGTTTCGGCTTGTGCATGTTCTGTTACAGATAGACGCCCCTTCATTGTACTGAATATTGTACGACGGAACGAGGAAGCTCTGAGTGGACAGGTGGGTAAGACAGCTGCGTAGTCGCGGTCGGATTGACACCTAATTACAATCTTTGCATAAGGCATTCCCGAACTTGTTATCTGACCTTGCAACTCTTGAGTAATCCTATCGGCGGAGTATTGTGCATGCTTCGCTCCCGTTTAACCGTCCAGGCCCGGTTAGCCGGGTTAAGACAGGCTTGGTGGCGCCCTCATGATTTCGACATACCCTGTATATATTATGCCACAACACGCTTGCCCAGAACGTATCGTGTGACTCACGCCCGACTCCCTGAGCGTTCCAGCCGTGGCCTATTAGCCTATTTCGAACCGATTTCAGGGCAAGTGTGCCAGTTTTTCAGGACTGATTCCGTGGTGCGATGCTCACCTTGGGTGGGTGTCGTAAAGTTCTTTTAATACCGTAACAGGCTAATTTTTGCGTCGCCCTGTTACGGTATTAAAGTTCTTTTAATACCGTAACAGGCTAATTTTTGACGAAAAAAAAAACATTGGGCGCCAAAATTAAGACACACAACGCAAAAAAAAGAAAACCCCAAAATGAGGTCGAGCGTTGTCGTGCACTAATTTTGGCTTCCCAACGTGTGGGCCTGTTTTTTCTGATATTCGTCTTCTCGTCAAGCCCCTTCGTCGTGCGTCTTAATTTTGGTTTCCTAACGGGGGGTTTTGTCTGTTTGGTCTTGTCGTCAAGCCTCCCGTTGTGCCTTAATTTTGGCTATTCCAACGTTTGGAGCCTATTGGTGCACGACAACGCTCGACCTCATTAGGGGGTTTTCTTTTTTTTGCGTTGTGTGTCTTAATTTTGGCGCCCAATGTTTTTTTTTTCGTCAAAAATTAGCCTGTTACGGTATTAAAAGAACTTTACGACACCCACCCAAGGTGAGCATCGCACCACGGAATCAGTCCTGAAAAACTGGCACACTTGCCCTGAAATCGGTTCGAAATAGGCTAATAGGCCACGGCTGGAACGCTCAGGGAGTCGGGCGTGAGTCACACGATACGTTCTGGGCAAGCGTGTTGTGGCATAATATATACAGGGTATGTCGAAATCATGAGGGCGCCACCAAGCCTGTCTTAACCCGGCTAACCGGGCCTGGACGGTTAAACGGGAGCGAAGCATGCACAATACTCCGCCGATAGGATTACTCAAGAGTTGCAAGGTCAGATAACAAGTTCGGGAATGCCTTATGCAAAGATTGTAATTAGGTGTCAATCCGACCGCGACTACGCAGCTGTCTTACCCACCTGTCCATTCAGAGCTTCCTCGTTCCGTCGTACAATATTCAGTACAATGAAGGGGCGTCTATCTGTAACAGAACATGCACAAGCCGAAACAAAACAATAGTTCCCTTAACTAACCAATCATATATTGAACTTCGGGTTACAAAGGGGTAGCAGAATGCGTCGCCCTGTATCTAAACTTAACCTATACTTAAGGGCACCAGCTGGCACGCGCGCTCTAAACTTAACGACAGATGTTGAACATTAGTGAACAGCAATGAGCAGGAATAGGTAGCAATGAGTACAAACATGTACGTGGCCTTAGGCGGCGGGCAGCGACGATTTACATTAGCATTCGCGGCATGAACAGTCCACAAGTCTGAATGAATGCACTGGCGCAGTAATGAGTAATGAGTACAAATATGCACGTTGCCTTATGCAAGGGCAGCGACGATTTATCTTAGCATTCGCGGCATGAACAGTCTACAAGTCTGAATGAATGCACTGGCGCAGTAATGAGTAATGAGTACAAATATGCACGTTGCCTTATGCAAGGGCAGCGACGATTTATCTTAGCATTCGCGGCATGAACAGTCTACAAGTCTGAATGAATGCACTGGCGCAGTAATGAGTAATGAGTACAAATATGCACGTTGCCTTATGCAAGGGCAGCGACGATTTATCTTAGCACTCGCGTTCACAGCGGTAATCAGGTTAAAGACACATACCTTAGTGCGTAGGCGGCGAGGGAGCCTGGTACAGTTGAGTTGCGACAAGCTGCAATCGTAGGTGGCAGGTACCTTCGATGCTACAACGGCGAAAGGGGGTGAATGCACAACCGCCTCAATGGCGACGGGAGACACGTCAAAACGCGTACAACGGGACGACGAAAAAAAAGAGGCCACTTTCGTTCTGCTGAACCAAATCCTCGTAGGTCGAGATGAAGGGGGCACGACCCCTCACTTACGGAAGCAGGAACTAGGCTCCAAAAACACCCACGCTACGCCGAAGACAACTCGAAAAACTCCGACTCACAACCACCACACAAGCGCTCTCTGCAACGGGCTGCGGACAACTCCCACTTAAGGCGAAAACGTATATCACAAAGTCGCTGAAACAGCACTCGACGGGAAAAAGGCTGACGCCCCCGCCAAGGGCGGAAGCGCCGCACGAAAGCACACACTCTGCGACCTCTTGTTCGTTCGACGGCTCTCGGCTCAATCCCCGAGGGAAGCGTTGGTAAAAGGTCACCTTGGCCGCGTCCCGCCACGTGACTAAACCTTGACAGCCAATCGCAAGGCGATAAAATGAAACAAGCCAATGCGGGCCACGATGGTATCACGCCACGACAGCGTGCTTTCTAGAAGATTCGGAATTCAAAGAAAAACGCCATCAGAGGGGAGCTCCAACCGACGAAAAATACTGCTTTTGGGGCTAAATATGTGCGAACTCGTGATTCTGAAATTAGGCGATGGAGCCAAATAAAGAACTAAAAGGGCTTACCATACGGGCACGCTGCCCTAAAGCCTAGGTGACTATTTAAAATACCAAAATGACCTAAATAAAGGCGTGAAATGCAATTAAGCATCTGCGACAGCAAAATGACTTAACAAGTTAATGGGTAGTATGGAACAGGAAGTGAACAGAAGAAAAACAACAGACATCAATACATTATACACTATAAAAATCCTTCTTCGTAAAAAAATTAATACTTATTGAAAAGGACCAGCATCAGTGTTTATAAAAGCCTTGATCTACAGCAGTGGATCGCAAATAATCAACACTCTATTAAGACGTAAGCTGCAAGTGTGTGAAAAAAAGTACCAAAGAAGAATCGCAGAAGTAACAAAAATGCATAGGCTGAAAATGGGTATATTTGCAATACACTACAAGTGAATCCATTACTAAATATAACAGCAAAATCGCAACAATGACACAGATCGCTTAAAGCGTTATTACATTTTCAACAGGCAGGTACCGAAGACTTCCACCACTCATACATTGCGTCTCCTAATGTATACTTAAAAAACATATTTAAAGTTGGCGGTACTTCACGCATAAATTGCTAAATTAATAACCTCAGCTTAGCTGGGTGTAGTAATTAAATACAGCGACATGTTAAATCTAAGGCAAGTCGACCGCCTTAGTGCGAAACGAAAAGTTAGCGTCCACTAAAACCACGGGAGAGACAGAAAATTCTCCCAGGCTTTGAGCTTAAACATTTGAAGAAAGCGGAAGCCCCGCGCAAATATCACACAATAGTCAGCTACAGCAGCTCAACTGCTAACTACGAGCAGACGGTGTTGATCTACACGCTAGCAACGACAGGTCCTACCATGGCTGCCTTGTAATCGAGAAGCAACGTAGAAAGCGTCGGTGGAACGATAAAAAGCGCGACAATTACTTTAAATACCCTAAGAGGAGTCTGAATGAAATGCCACGGTACCACAGTGAAACGAGAATGGAGCTTCATATTTCGAAGTGGCTACATTTACAAAACGGTAGCACGCAAAGTCATTTACACTATACTATAAACGGTTGTTGACCTACTAATAATCTACTCCCTTCTAAACTTAATCGGCGAGAAGTTTGAATAGTTCTCTAACCCTTTCACAGAATGCATAAAAAGGAGTGGCGACGTCAATTTTTAACCTAACGTAACAACAATCATATTACTTCTTCAGTTTCGATTTAATTTTATCGTGTTTTGTTTGGTTTTAGAACCATTCTTCGATTTCTCCCTCGATAGTTGAACTTTATTTTCAGCATTTTCTTATATTTAACTTAATCACGTCTTCATATCATTGCTATTGGCAGATAAGTCTAAAGTCAAGCTAAATATCTCTAGCTCTTCTATGAGATCTAAGATATTTTTTATAGCAATTTCTATGTATGTGTGTTTTACATTTTTCTTCTATTGATGTTGAGATATTTAATTATTCACAAAAAGAACTATGGGATGCAGGTTTTATTTGACCATGAAAATACGGTTTTGCTGCAAGTTAAACGCTTTTGTTCTTCTCGATGTCGTGTTTAGCCGTCCTTGTGCTCTTCGTGGCAGTTGCTTTTTGGAATGCCTCAACCGCATGGGATGGGGGTTTTATCAGTTGGAATTCTTTACGTTTTTGGATTGTTTCTCTTGCAAAATTGTAGTTTCACATTATTTTTGCTCGTTTTCTATTACCGTTGTAACTCAAATTATTGCTACGAAAGTCGTAAAAAGCACCCTCAAGAAGTTCAACACATGGGGCTCGATTCCTTCAGTAGAGGGTATAAGCACTGGAGCTTCTTTTACACCAGTCATGGCTAAAACGGGACCTTTCCAGCTGTGACTTAATCAGTATCAGAGCTATTAAATAACATTTTGTCCTAGTGGAAGCAATTTATGCTGTATATCAATTTAGACGTAGCAGCGTCTTTGTATATATGCCTTTGCAGGTTAAATTTAGATATTTTTCTAAAGCTAAAGCTACTCCAGATCTTGCACTTATTGAAATACAAGCTTCATCTTTTAATTTTAATTGTGTAATCTCTTTGATGTATTTTAAAAATTGATCGCTGTGGTGGTAAATTATTTTATATAGTATTGAGGCTACCTTATGTTTGAGCTCAATTTAGTCGCTGATTGGCTAACCCAATTTTTACACTGGTACTGAAATTGTTGGTATAATTTTTAGTTTTGTATAGGGATATATAATTTCTATATTTTGTGTTATGGGAGCCTCAAGCTTAATACAGTGGAACCAACGAACTGACAAGAAGAATAGAATGAGAATAATTTCAACGAAAAGACCTAACACTCACTAAAACCACAAACCTAAAGAAAGTATCTTGCGTATCTTTGCGTAACTTTGCGTTTACGCTGTATCCAATATGTGTGTTTTATTAATAATTTCCTCCGCGAAATTTCACACCGGTTTGAACTTTTGCAGTGATAGAAAATCCATTAAAGCTACTCCACGTCCTGGCCATGGAAGAGTGCCTTTTAATCATTTTAATCTGGCTTAGGCTGCTTATAAGCTCCAGTTCTAAGGTAGCAAAAAACGGACAAACTGCAAAAGCGCGAATACCGAGGCAGTGCTTAGCCGCGCTTCGGGGGAAATTTTAATTTAGATAATCAGATCATCAGGCGAGAACTCCGAAAGTAAGACATGCAATTAGCGCTGATCATAGTGAAACATCAAATTTAAAGGCTCGCACCTTAGCAGCAGTTAAACGGTCTATAAACTGTTTCTTGTGAACGCGGAAATTTGCCATTTTTATGGGGCTCCGGGGACCGAGCGATTTCAGAATAAAAGCTGTTTAAATGAAATCGATAGCGTGCACCCCTTGATAAGAGCTGACGCATTTGTTCAGCTGTTAGTGTAAAATATAAACTTGGGACTAGGCGCTTGCGGATTTTGATTAATAGCGCGATGTGCGCTTTCATCCTCCATAAATATTAGTTTTTTTCCTGGAGCTGCATGATAAGCGGTGCAACTCAAATAAATAACCGTCGTCATAGTTGCTGAAATATCTAGTTTAATGACTAAAGCCACAACAGAATAGCGGAGACGGGTCGTAAGGAAAGGGTGCTCGTAATAAATTAACCGAATTGTCATAATCAGTAACAAACCAAGAGTTAAGGACACCAGGTTCAGCAACTTACACTAACACACTCCACTAGGCCATACAGAGTAGTCGAGATGAGAATATAAGCTGCAAAGAGCCCATTTACTCAAAATAGTGACCTTAATACAGTGACAGGTATGTTGCTACGTAAAGTTTAAGAAAATAACAATTACATAAGTAGCACGATAGCGGAAAATATACAGGAAATACATGTGTAAGCCTAAAACGCGACGAGATCAAAGCGCACAAAATTGATTCAGCGAAGTATAAAAGCCATGAGTTGCAGAAGTTTAAAGTGCTCTCAACTGGGTTCTTAATAATATAATTTACCTATCGCGTCACACGACGATGCATCCCCAAACGGAGGCAGTTATAGATATGGTACAAATTTTAGCATTGAGAAAGAAGTGATTTGCATAATCGCCGGGTGGCGCACCTGTAACAGTAACATTATACGTTCACTATTCATAGTAAATTAAAAGTACAGCATAAAATCAGCAAACGCCTAAAGCATACTACATATGGTAAACAACAGCTTCGAAACGAAGTTCCACAGCAACATTTCTCGGTAGCTTGTAGGGTGATTATGAGAGCCCTTCTTAGTGATGCTTCCTAATTCCATGTTTTTCTGAACGTTTCGTTTACAGGTGTCGTCTGTCTCGTTTTCTAAGCTTTAACCTTGTCGATAAAGCAAGCTTTTGTGTTTCTTTAACGTTAATGTTTACTTTTCTTGTTCCTATTGCTTCTTCCGCATTTTTTAGCATATTATTTTTTAGTTCTTCTCAACCTTGTTCTGCGTTACCATCTTCGGATGTTGCGTTTGGTTTAGTTTATTCTTTGAGCCCTTTATAATATAAATATTTGGTTGTGTTCTCTAGAGAGAATTCAATTGTAAATTTGTATTTTTTATAATGTTTAATCAAAATGTTTAGAATTTCAAGCTATAATCAAATTCTCCAATTGCGAGAAGTTAATAATCTGACATTCAATATTCGGCCAGGATGTGCGCACTGCTTCTCTATAATATAGTTCAAGATGGATTCTTGTCACTTTGAATTTGATTACGTGTGCTTGTATTGCCATTTGTGTAGAAAATATTTATTTTGTTACTATTACATAAAATATACATACCTTTCTCTCTTATTGGTCGGTACACCAATACAATTATTTCAACTTGTGTCGCTTACTGAAAAAGTTAAAAATGGATGCTATAGATGCCTATACGAGGATCATACGTCGATATTAGCAGCAGCTCAATCAAGCAAACGCTTGCTGCGTGTATTTACATATATATTTTTCTTATTCTTATGTACCCGAACAAATGTTGATCAAGAAAGTCATTAAAGAATTAGGGCATCTTAAACGTGAACTGCCACAATGCCTTAAGTGTCTAGAGATCCAACGTCTCTATAAGGAACGTACAGGTGACGTAAGGTGCCGTAATTGTGAAGAAAACCACCCGGTCAACGGCAAGGGTTGTCTCATTTCAAATTGAAATTTCCTTTTCTGAAGGGGAAAAGCAAATGATAAAAAATGCAAAATTAAAATACCTCTACACAAATTCATATATACACCGCCCCGTAGCAACAGTAGCACCTTAAATAGAGAATAAAAAATAGTTTGTGTATTTGTAGGTAACTACTTATGAAAACTAAGTAAATTGTTATTATTATTATTACCTAGCCTGCAAATAATGCCATTCTACGCAAATTCTGCTCTTTAGCAAAATGATGATGTTAAATTGAATTCATTCGTCAAAGAGCCCATTAATTTCCAAAACGGATCCAGAATAATTGCTATTTGTGAATAACTATTCGTGCAAAAAATTAATTTGCGATAAACATTTATAATGAACGAGGCATAATTCTATTGCATTCCGTGAAGCTGAGTAACTGACAGCAATTTATGTGATCACATTATAAAATACCTATTAATTAATAAGTGGAGAGCTTGGATTTCAAACAATAGCTATTTAGAAATAATAATCATGTTTGGAAATTAAAAAGCTGCTAAACTAGTTAAACACTAAACATAGATAATTAACTAATAGTAACTGGTGTGAGGTAATTCTAAAGAATTACTTAATAACTGTCTTAACTAAAACACAGTAGTACCTATATGACAAATATTTTCGAATGGATGCTTAACTTACTTATTTTAGATGGTAATTGTTCTCATCTTAAACAATACCAATCGATAAATATAGCAAAAAATTATGCACAATTGTATAGTAAATAGAATTGCTGGTAGAGACGTAACATCTGGAAGCTAATTCCATGCAATTAGTAAATTGTTCTATACGTTTGGCTAAACAGAGTATACATATTTACAAATTGCTCCATTAGTGTGCAATTAATATTATGGTTAAGCTGCATCTACTGCTAGGCTGCAGTCGTTTCTACATTAAGTAGAAGTAATTGCTAGGGTGGTTACTAATGTCAACTTAATTGCAGATTGGATTTCTAATTAGATTACGATCAGTACTACTTTTTTTGCTAAAAGTTTAGTTCGTTCTTGATGAGCATATTTAATTAAAGATTTTTGACTGGCTACAAAGATTTGTTTTTTCCTGACACTCTCATAGGAGAAAGGCATAAAATAATTAACAATTTTAAACATAACTACTATATATTGTACGATAGACGATCAGGCTGCTATAACTAGTTAATAATTAATTGATCACATGGAAAATATATACAGAGTGAGCACCTTAAAAAATAAAGTGTTATTTGTTTCTGATTTAACTGAGAAATATATAGAAGCAATAATTTTTACATAGCGCAGGCTATGCCCAAAATGGGACCCAAAAGGTACAGGATAAATGTGCGAGACAAAGAAGAGCAAGGAATAAGTGGTTACTTTAAATGCAGCTGCATCGATTTACTCGTACGCTACCGGCGAACAATGAAATACTTTACACTACCAAGTGTTTCCCTTCTATTGTTGCAGTATTATTAGAAATGTGAAAATATTTTTACACATAGTTTCCTTCGATTTTTAAAATTATTTGGTGTCACAACGTCCACTTGAGAGCGGAGTTTTGAGTAAAGCTTTTTACAGATTTTTTGTAGTTGTTTCTGTCCTTAATTGAATCATCTCTTTATTTTTGTTTCACGTTATATGCAATCGGGCTGCATATATTAGTGTTGGAATAGTTAATTACACCGGCAACTTAAAATTATTAGTTAGACGAGCAGTGCAAGATAAGTATAAAGTTAGATATCCGATAATCGAAGGATATTAATAATTCCCATTAATTTAACTTCAAAGTTAACTATCAGCCTAATTATAAACTAACTAATCACTAATAAAGTAATAATGTAGGAATTTATACACAGCTCTTACTTAGGCACTAAGTAAATCCCACAACACTTGAGGACTATTAATTTAATTGGCAGCTTAGCTATGAACGTAGTGAATATTATTAATGAACAAATTACATAAGAAAGTATCACTAACAAACGAGCATAAAGTTGGAAATATGCAGTTTTGGCAGTGGTAGCAAACACATTGTATGAATTGCATTTGACGATTATTTATTAATAGTTTAGCTATAACCTTAATTAACTTATTATATGGAAATCTATACTTACAATTAACGACAAAGAGAGAGGTATCCCAGCATTTAATTCTAATTTGACTGACAAGTATATCAATTATCATAAAGTTGCAAATATCGCTTGCGTTCGCAATGATAACGACGAATTCCTACCGATTATAATTGACGATTACTAATTTCTAACTTAGTTATGAACCTTCCCAGTTAATAATCATTTGTAGACAAAAAAGTGTTCTCAACACTTGATTGGGAAACATAGCAATCAATGTAAAGTTGGGAATTTAGCAAACGTTGACATTGGTGATAAATACTTTTCTTTAAATACATTTATAGATTATTTACTAGCGACTTCCTCAAAAAATTGTTATTGATTAATTAATAGAGCATAAAGGTGGAAATGTCGCAACCCTTCGCAGCGGTAACTTCAAATTTCCACTGATGATACTTTAGAATTATAAATAAATAACTTAGCTATGATGATAATAAGTCAATAACACGGAAAACAATAATTTAAGAATTAATTATTTTAGTATTGATATTATAACAATCGGCATAAACCTTAAAATTTGGTAATCAATGAACGACAATGCTTATGAATAAGTTCAATTTACTACATTTGGGAATTGATAATAGTAAGTTGGCTATGAAGATAATTACCAATTAAATCATAAATGTTTTAACCGTTAGCAATGATAATAGGCAATCTGTATAAGTATGTACATTCGAGTAGTATTAGCTAGTAGCACCAACATAAATTTAATTAAATACCTAGTCAATTGATATAGAAAAATATACTTAGCGACTAATTCTTATTTATAGCACAGACCTCCAAATTTGGAAATAGTTGGCAGTTGTAACAAATAACTCCCATTAAATAAATTTGAGGACTATTACTTCGCAGCTTAACTATGAGCATTGTTAATTATTCAGTAATTTAAAACATAGAAGAATGTACTTAACAATTAAGTGTTACTTGATTGAAAAGTATAGCACGGCAAGCATAAAGCTAGAAATGTAATCATCGTTGGCACTGGTAACGAACAATTTCTATAAATTATACTAGAATGTCACTAAATGGTGGGATAACTATGTAGTAGCTTAACTACCAATTTAATTAACTGTTAACAAATTGATAAGGAAATTAAATATACTTTCCAATTAGTTGTTAGCAACAGCCAGCATGAAGCTACAAATTTGGTAGTAGTTGACAGCACTAAAGAATACTTCCAGCTCACTAAATTTGAAGATTGTTAGTTAGCAACTTAGCTATGAACATAATTAATTATTAATTAATTGATATCATAGCAAAATATACTTAAAAACATTTATTTAAAGGTATAGCTACCGCCAGCATAAAGCTAAAAATGTGGTAATCTTTGGAAGCTGTAACGTACAATTCTCAGAAATTATAATAGAGTATTAAGTAGTACCATAATTATTAACAGTAATGTATTGAGTGCAGATTATTTTTTGATTAAGAAGCGTAGCTACAGCCAAAATTAAGCTTCAAATTTGGGAATATTTGGCAAAACTGTTGAATAAGTACCATTAATTAAATGTGAGAATCAATAGTTGGTGGTTTAGCTATAAACATAATTAATGGTTAATTAATTGATAAAATACAAAAACATGCTTAGCAATTGACTATTTATCTCAGAAATGTAGCTACAGCTAGCATGAAACTCTAAATTTGGTAGTCGTCGGCAGTGCTAACGAATAATAAATTTAGGAATCACTAATTTGTAGTTAGCTGTGAACATAATTAATTTTCAATTAATTGATAACATAGGAAACTATAGTTAGCAGTTAATTACGCCTTGACTGAGAAGTGTAGCTACAGCCAGCATGAAGCTCCAAATTGGAGAGGTCGTAGTGGTAACGAACAATTTCTATAAATTATATGAGTGTCATTAAATAGTAGCATACCTATCAATTTAATTAGATATTGATTAATTTTTAACATGGTAATATATACTCAACAGTTAATTAGTACTTGAGAAGTGTAGCTGTAGCCAGCATAAAACCAGAAATTAAATAAATATCAAAATCATTCATTAGTAGCTTAGCTATGAATATAGTGAATGATTAATTAATTGATAAAATAGAAAACTATGCTTAGCAATTGACTATTTATCTGAGAAATGTAGCTACAGCTAGCATGAACTCCAATTTTGGTAGTCGTTGGCTGTGCTAACGAATAGTTTGCATCAACTAAATTTAGGAATCCTTAATCTGTAGTTAGCTGTGAACATAATTAATTATCAATTCATTGATCACATAGAAAACTATAGTTAGCAATTAATTACGGCTTGACTGAGAAATGTAGCTACAGCCTGCATAAAACTCAAAATTTGGCAACTGTTGGCAGTACTAAGGAACAATTCTGTAAGTTAAATTTGAGGATCATTACTTAGTAGCGTAGGTATGAACATCATTTATTATTAATTATTTAATATAAAATTATACGTAGCAATAGATAATTATTTGATTAAGAAGTGTAGCTAAAGCCAAAATTAAGTTCCAAATTTGGTAATCCTTGGCAGAACCAATGAATAAGTACCTACCATTAATTAAATGTGAGAATCAATAGTTGGTGGTTGAGCTATAAGCATAATTAATTGTTAATAAATTGATAAAATACAAAAATATACTTAGCAATTTACTATTTATCTGAGAAATGTAGCCACAGCTAGCATGAAACTCCAAATTTGGTAGTCGTCGGCAGTGCTAACGAATAATTTTTAGCAACTGAATTTAGGAATAACTAATTTGTAGTTAGCTGTGAATATAATTAATTATCAATTAATTGATAACATAGCAAAGTGTACTTAGCGATTAATTCTGGATTGACTGAGAAGTGTAGCTACAGCCAGCATGAAGCTCCAAATTGGAGAGTTGGGAGTGGTAACGAACAATTTCTATAAATTTTATTAGAGTATCATTAAATGGTAGCGTAGCTATCAATTTAATTAGATATTGATTAATTTGTAACATGGTAATATATACTCAACAATTAATTAGTACTTGAGAAGTGTAGCTGGAGCCAACGTAAAATTAGAAATGTGGTAATCGTCGGCAGTGCTAACACCTAATTATTATTAACTAAATATCAAAATCATTCGTTAGTAGCTTAGCTATGAATATAGTTAATTATTAATTAGTTGATAACATAGAAAAATATGCATAGCAATTGGCTATTTATCTGAGAAATGTAACTACAGCTAGCATCAAACTCCAAATTCGGTAACCGTTGGTAGTCCTAATAGTTTCCATCAACTAAATTTATTAATCACTAATTAGTAGCTAGCTGTGAACATAATTAACTATCAATTAATTGATAGCATAGAAAAGTATAATTAGCGATTAATTATGAATTGACTAAGAATTGTAGCTAGAGCCAGCGTGAATCTGCAAATTTGGCAACTGTTGGCAATACTAAGGAATAATTCCTTTACTTAAATTTGAGGATAATTACTAGTGGCTTAGCTATGAACATAATTAATTATTATTTAATTAATCAGATAGATAATTATACTTAGTAATTAATTATTATTTAATTAAGGAGTGTATCTGCAGCGAGCATTAAGTTTCAAATTTGGTAATCGTCGGCAGAACTATCGAATAAGTCCCATTAATTAAATGTGAGAATCAGTAGTTGGTGGCTTAGCTATGACCATAATTAGTTGTTAATGAATTGATAAAATACAAAAATATGCTTAGCAATTGACCATTTATCTGAGAAATATAGCTACAGCTAGCATGAACTCCAAATTTGGTAGTCGTTGGCCGTGCTAACGAATAATTTCAATAAACTAAATTTAACAATCACTAATTAGTAGTTAGTTGTGAATCTAATTAATTAGAAATTAACTGATAACGTAGGAAATTATCGTTAGCAATTTATTATGGTTTGACTGAGAAGTATAGCTACAGCTAGCATGAAGCTCCAAATTTGGCAACCGCTGCCAGTACTAAGGAATAATTCCCTAATTAAATTTGAGGATGATCACTTAGTAGCTTAGTTATGAACATAATTTACTATTCATTAATTGATGACATAGAAAATTATAGTTAGTAATTAATTATTATTTAATTAAAGGGTGTAGCTGCAGCCAACATTATTAAGGTTCAAATTTGGTAATCATCGGCAGAACTATATATATAAGTCCCATTAACTAAATGTGAGAATCAATAGTTGGTGGCTTAGCTATGAACATAATTAATTGTTAGTCAATTGATAAAATACAAAAACATGCTTAGCAATTGACTATTTATCTGAGAAATGTAGCTACATCTAGTATGAAATTCAAAATTAGGTAGCCGTTGGCAGTGCTAACGAATAATTTCCATCAACTAAATTTAGGAATTTATAAATTATATTTAGCTGTGAAGCTAATTAATTAGCAATTAATTTATAGCATAGGAAACTATAGTTAGAAATTAATTACGGTTTGACTGAGAAGTGTAGCTACCGCCAGCATGAAGCTCGAAATTTGGCAAACGTTGACAGTGCTAAGGAATAATTCCCTTAATTAAATTTGAGGATCATTACTTAGTAGCTTTGCTATGAACATAATTAAATATTAATTAATAAATCACAAAGAAATTATACTTAGTAATTGGTTATTATTTATTAGGGAGTGTAGCTACAGCCAGTATTGAGATACATCAGAGCTAACGAATAAGTCCTCTTAATTGTTAATAAAATGATAAAATATAAAAATATGGTTAGCAATTGGCTATTTATCTGAGAAATGAAGCTTCAGCTAGCATGAAACTCCAAATTTGGTAGTCGTTGGCCGTGCTAACGAATAATTTCGATAAACTAAATTTAGGAATCACTAATTTGTAGTTAGCTGTGAAGCTCATTAATTAGCAATTAATTGATAGCATATGAAACTATAGTTAGCAATTAATTATGGCTTGACTGGGAAGTGTAGCTACAGCCAGCATAAAGCCCAAAATTTTGCAAACGCTGGCAGTACTAAGTAATAATTTCCTTAATTAAACTTAAGGATCATTACTTAGTAGCTTAGCTATGAACATAATTAATTATTAATTAATTGATCGCAAAGAAAATTGTACTTAGTAATTAGGAAGTGTAGCTTCAGCATTAAGTTTCAAATTTGATAATCATTGGCAGAGCTAACGAATAAGTCCCATTAATTAGATGTTAGTATGAATTGGTGGAGGCTTATCTATGAACATAATTAATTGTTAATTGAGTGATAACATAGAAACATATTCTTTGTAATTAATTATCAATTGATTGTGGCTGTTGTAAGGAACAAATTCATTAAATTAGACCACCTTTAAGAAGTAGCATAGCGAATTTATTATAATTTCAATTAATTGGTCATAGTAAATTACTTAGCAATTAATTATTATTTGATTGAGAATTCTGAACAATTCCTATTAAGTAAATTAGAGTGTTAATAAGTATTTGCTGAATTATAATTTTTAATTAGATGTTTATTAATTAATAACATAGTAAAATCGACTTAGTAATTAATTATTACTTGCTTGATAAGTGGAGCTACAGCCAGCACGAAGCTCCATATTTAGAAATCGTTGACAGTGCTAACGACTCATTCTCATTACTTGAATTTGTTAATCATTACTTGTTAGCTTTGCTATGAGCAATTGATTGATAACATAAGAAAATATACTTAGCAGTTAATTCTTATTGGATTGAGTAGGTCAAAATTTGACAATCGTGCCCAGAGCTAGGGAAGAATTCCCATTAACTAAATTTGAGGATGGTTAATTAGTAGCTTAGTTATGAAACTATAATTAATTATTAATAAATTGTTAACAAGAACAGCTACTAATTGATTGAAAGGTATAGCTACAGCCAACATAAAGCTTGAAATTTGGCAATCGTTAGAATTTGCTGTAGTAATGACTAATTTGTTATGATGACATTTAAAAATTATCAATTCGCGGTTAAGTTATAAACTTACCTCATATCTGTAACAATTAACTATGGTTTTTCAATAGTTGAAAGTGGTACTTAATGAATAACTGTCGTTAATTATTCCTTACGTTAGTAGCATTACAATTCATTGATATTGAATTATTTTGTTACTTTATTGTAACAAATTGTTGAAAATTCATCAATAATTGGCACTGGTATAGAAAAGTTCTTATTAGCTACACTTATTGGAAGGTTCCTAGTTATTAATTCTTAATTGTTCTACTCGGCAGAGCCTTTAATTACATAAACATGCAAAAATTCAACCCGAATTCATTTCACAATTTCATTCGAAGCTTGACATCAATGCAAAAGTTCCTGTGCCACTTCCGTGTCCCTTTTGTTTCGTGGAATAAACGCCCAACTTTAAATTAAGTTGTCACTAACAGTTTTAACTTTATACATTCACCGTTAGCGGAACATCTGAAGGAATGTTAATTTTTCGCAATCTTTACAAAGCGCGCGCCTTATTGCAGGCGCTCCGAATTAAAATCGCGCGAATTGAAATCCGCTCGCTTCTTAAAAATTCCTTTGGTCTATTCATTAATGAAATGTAAATTTGCTTTGCAGTAATTGAATTTATTCCTTGTTCCAGAGTTGTCCGAGCGTTTCCGGGACGAGGACACTGACTGCGACTGGGAAGTGTAAATGCAGCAAATTAAGTGAATTTTAAGAGCAGTTCCGCGAGTAACCGTCACGTAATATTGACTGAGGCATAAAAATGGACCTGCCGCGCGCGACTCCTTTCAGGAAGTTCTTCCAGTGGGTCAGCAGCGTCCTGTACATCACCTAACGAGTGCAGACATGATGTGAACGCTCTGTGCTCGCCTACAAACCCAAACTTAGTCGAATCCAAAGATGGATAAGGACGCGAGCCACTATCACTACGAGCCCTACCCCATAGTGGGGAAGCAGAACAGCAGCAGTACGAGCACCCTAAAGAGGGACAGCAAGGCCAAGAAGGCGGACGAGATAACGTCCTGCAAGTGCTTCGGAACGAAGAAGTCCAAACGTAAAGCCTTCTTCACAGGATTGGCTACCAACCTAGGCATCTGCATCCTGCTCTTCGGCTACACCCTGATTGGGTCCGTCGTGTTCCTGACCATAGAGGGCGGCGACAGCATCCAGCAGCAGATCCTGGCCACTACCTCCAACATAAATCAGCATAAACGCACCCTCAACAGCAGCGCCGAGATGAAGGCCAAGACGGACGAAGCCCGCGCAAGGACGGTGGAAACCATCTGGGACATCACGGTGAACCTGAACATTCTGTACAGGGACAATTGGACGCGGCTGGCAGCCCAGGAGATCACCAAGTTCCAAAACGAGCTGATAAAATCTCTGGAGGAGGAAATCTCCCAAAGCCACGTGATGCCAGAGCGCAAAATCAATGGCAAACACCCGCACGACTTCCAGTGGACCTTCGCCAAGGCTTTTCTCTACTCGCTGACTGTGTTAACCACTATAGGTAAGTGAAAAATAATGTTCCAGCAACTTTTCAACCCGCTAAGTGGCGGCGCTTTCAGAGCAAGAAAGCTCCCGAATTCCTTATTGTATCGCAATACATTCTTAGAGCACTTCACCGCCGATCTTGTGCTCGTTTCTAAACAAAGAAGTTCTCGTAAAGTTCTTTCTTATGAAATGAAGTAGTTCAAATGTGCATTTAAAATTAAATTCCACTAATCTACTCCGAATAACGTGTATGCCCTTTGTCGAATTACATGCTTCTACGGGATAATATTTTACTCTACATAAATCAACTTAAGAAGCAAAGGTAGCTGATGATTGCGTTAATTAAAGGTTTTTCCTACACATTTAGTTAACTGGTAAACAGTTAGACATAAAAGATACAGTCAAATACCCTACAATGGATTAGTAAAAACTATTAATTAATTAACTAACAAGCTAATCAAAACACTAATGGCGAATACCAAAACAGTAATCATCCACTCAGCCAGTTAACTAATCTGGGATTACTTCAACCACTTGGATATCAAAGAAATAATTATCATTATTTTCATTTTTAAGAGGGCTGCAGTATATTGGTTACCTATTAATTAATAGCTACCATTAAACAGTTAACTAAGTACAAATAATCACATTGTGGATAGTACCTCAATTAGGCAATTTGTGATAAAAAATAAAAGTAAAAAAATGTAATAATACTTTAGCAGTTTATTTGCTCAATAATTATGTAGCAGTTAGTAATTAATGTTATTGTTATTATTTTGAAGAAGATTACAATAACTAGTAACTTAGTATTAGTAAATAGTAGTAATCAATCAACTTGGTATAAATATATAATCACAGTGTCAAACGCTCACCAAATTCGCAATTAGCGAAAACAAATAGCAGAAGCAAATAATACTAAATTGAATGATGCTTTTGTAGCTTACTTTTGCAATAATCAATTAGCGATTAGCAATTAATCTTTAATTACTTCAAGCAAGATGCCATCAACGGGATTATTGCTATTATTCTCGTTTTGAAGAAAGCTACAAGAGTTGATAACTGATTATCGATAAATAATACTAATCAGTTAAGTGGGTATACATCACGGTTCCCCAAATAAAAAATTAGTTGAAAAAGATAATAAAATCAAATCGTAGTACATGAAGTAACGCTTTATTGCTTTATGTAGCAATAACTACTTAGCGATTCGTTAGCTTATGTAGGATATATTTAATTAATTAGCGATTAGTAAATAAACTCTAATTATTACAATCTATACATTATCACAAAAGTTGTCATTGTTATTATTGTACCAAGTCTACAACATAGTGATCACTTATTAATTAATAACTAGAAGCAATTAGTTAACTAGTAGGCCACACTTAATTTCAATATCAATAGTATCTCAAATATGCAATTAGTAAGAACCAGTAATAGAACCAAATATTACTACATTAAGTATTGTTTCGTCATTTTATTTATATAATAATTAGTTAACGATTAATAACTGACCTCTAATTATTTAAAGCAATACGCTTTTAACGAAATAATTCGCACAACTACTATTTGAAAGAGGACTGCAATACATTAGTCACCAATTATTTAATAACTAGAATTAATTAGTTATCTAGGTACACATAATCAATCAATAGTTTCTCTTTAAAACAAACATTAAATTCAAGTATTGACTAAAATTATATCAAATTGAAAAATGCCCCACGAATTTATTTCTTCAATTAGATATGACTCGTTGAGTATCCTTAAGATAATTTAGTTGATACTTAACTTAATTATATTGCTACTATCATAGTTTGTTTAGAAAGGCAACAGGAACTCGATCGTTAGTTTAGCGTTAAGTCCAATGGCTTTCAATGTTTGGCTAATTTTCTGATTAACTTAAGTATTAATCTGCACCGATTCATATTTTTGGAAGTTATTGGAATTCTGACAGTACTCTACAAATTTTAGACAGCTATAATAAAGCAGCGCATAAACTAAATTAATAGTTACCAAGTTCCTTGTTGCCTACAGTGCTAGTATATTGTAATTATTTTAATAAATTAATAACAAAAACGACATATTGACTAACAAGTATCCTTTATCTAATAGACGTGTCTGTCTGGGACGCTGTTTCAGCAGCCAAACCGTAAGAGATAGAGAAAAAAGTTATGAAAGTTATACGTTTGGAATGGTCATGTCAGGTCAGGAACCGAATTTCAGTCACGTGACACTTCCGGTTTTCGAGAAATCACAAAAAGACCGTTTTTCAAATAGAACGCGTATTAAATAAAACTGTTTCGGCCGCCAAACGTAGCTGCGACCCTCTGCGCCTTAAATCCTCGATCGGTTAGGCAACCACTTTGACACCTTCCAGGTCTGGTTGGTTGCCTAACCGATCGAGGTTTGAAGGCGCGTTAAATGAGACATTTGTCTCACTGGACTGCTAGTTATTAATCATTTAGTAATTATTAGTCCATCAGCATCTCCAGCAATTCAAACTTTTAAGCAATGGCTGTTGTCCAGTGCGGCATACTGAAAGCTGTTAATAGCAGATGAAATTTATGAATATGTACTAATTAATTATTTAATTGCCAGTTTAACTACAAATAATTAGTAAATAATTTTAATATGCCGAAGAAATTCCATTATTAAACAATTTAGTGACAGTAAAATACTCTAATATTGGTATGTAAAAGAAAAGCCCTTAAAAGACAATTCTATAAGTTATTTTGACGAACCTGTAAAATGCAATTAGCGGCCTTGCTACTAACTTCAGAATATATAATTATTTTTCTACCAACGACAATTTTAACTCAAGCCACAGACAAAAATTTCTCAATTACTCTGATCAGCTACAAATACCAAACGTTCAGGCTGTATGAAGATATCGGAGGGCAGACCAGCTGCAGTCAAGGCGGCGTACGGTTTTTTTATCATTAGCAAAGAGGTCGCCAAAGGGTCTTTCACAACCGATAAGTCCATTATCTTACGAAAATTCTTAAGCTTCTTGAAGTACTATCTGCAGCCAATTTGCTACGACCTAAAACAGAGTACAGAAAAGTACTATCCCTTAATCGCTTGCATTAGCCGTAGATAAAACTATAGTAAGCATGAACAGTGTTATATTAATTAACGGCAATAAATAGTATATAAGATGTTACATAAATAAATTTCAGCACTCGAATAAATTACTAACTAACCCACGCTACAGGCAAAAGCCACAAATACAGCCAACTCTACTGTTGCCATTAATTATAGTAATTTAGTTAGCACACAACAAAGCTCGATAATTAAATTGGTAACAGATAAATTAAATGAGCCGGAAATTCCAATCTCCAAAGTGCACTTAATGTACAGATTTATTTTTACTGTCACAACACAAGATCGTGTTTTAATGCTCCCAGCAATGCGTCGTTAACAAAACAAACGGATGAGAACTGCATAATTAGCCCCTGTGCAAGAGGAAGCAAGGACTATCAGCAACAATTTCTAAACGAAGAAGCCAAGCGGGGCCAACAATAACGACTCAGTAACAAACGGAAAACTTAGCGATTACTACCAATTTGATTACGAAATTAGTAGCACAACCTAGCTGCTCATACTTTAACAATTCCAAGTTAGTTTTGAAATCCACGAATGCCTAATTGTAGTAGAAAATGATAAAGGAAGAACGTACAAATATATTCACTTACAGTTAATAAAACATTAAGCATTTTAAAGAACGTCTTAATAGTGATCAACTGAAAAAAAATATGTATTGCTCAGCATAGACGATAATGATTATAATATTAGCTTGACTATTTCTCTCACACACTTTAAGCCGATCAAATCTTTTAAATTTCTCAAATTCAGCTAATCAGATCCCAATTATGTGAAAATTTTGCACTAGTACAAATTATTGATAATTTGTACTAGTACAAATTGCCTCTTCATCTAATTAGTGGGAGGGAGGGAGGGATTTTTGACTTTTAAATACCGTGATACTAACGGAATGTCGGATTGCATTGTTTTCTAACATAAATAATATTTCGTGGGGTCATTTCCGCGTTGCACTTGTTGGCAAGGGGTGGTAGAATGGTAGACGGCCACGACAGAGTTTCGATGTTAGTGTCAGCTGTTGGTACTAAAACTAAATGCGGGATTGGTGGAAACCTTAAAAATGTATATGTATGTATATGTACAAAAATGCAAAGTTACTTAGTTTAGACAATATAAAAGCTCCCCAAACAACAAATCCTTTTAAGATGTATTTATTGAACACTTAACACAAACTTAAGCTACATATCGACTAAACAACTCAAACGTCTCTTCGCATCAATTTTTTTACACTGTCCCGTTCCTCCTAATAAAAGCGGTAAAATCTTTGTCCAGTTGTTATATTTGCTATTAAAGCACGTTTCATGAGTAAACAAAATAAACTATTAGCAACAATATGTGAAGCCGCCGAGCGGATGGCTTGTAATTCTCAGAACTCCTTCAAAACAGCTAACAAATGTAATAAATGATGACTCATATAAGCAACACATCCTGTAAAGTTATATAGTTTTTTAATGTAATATGGAATTCAATATCTTTATCTAATTGTAGATTAATATTAAATTGTACAAGATGCTGAAAGGGTTCAAAATTGCAGTACGTATTATTTATTAATAATCTGCTATGCAGTAACGTGGGGTATAATAAACAATAATAATAAAGATTTGAAAAATTTTAAAACTTTTCTTTATTTCTATCCCTTGTAAATTATTCATATTTTGCAAATATTACGCTAGACTTAAAAATTAGCCAAGTTCATTTTCAATGCATTAACAAATACTGGTAAATTGCAACTTCTGTAAAAAAATAAATAACTCAATGAATTGGCAATTAAATTAGTTATTTTCAAGAATACTTAGGTTATTGCATTCTTAAGCATGTTCCTATAAATACTAAATTTTGGTGAATTTTCTAATATATTACATAATAGCAGATCATGTAATAATATGTTCATTAACGATATTTTAAGAGGCATATCCTAAACATGGACATACAACGTAGTATTATTATAACAGCTGCATAATCCATCCAATAGTTAGTTAACTTCTAATATTAATAACGACATTTTGTCGTCGGAAAACAATTAATTGGCTGCAATTCGAGCTAATAATTTAGGCTTAAAGTAAAAACTGTTAAGTGATTATTAGTCATCAAGAATTACACAGAGTGATGCTAACAGCAAATGAATCATGTACGGAGTTTTAACAACTGATTTCCAATTAACAAGTAAGGAATATATAGAACTAAAACAAACAACAAGTTAGTTTTGATAAATACATTATTAGTCGGTAAAAGCGTTAGAAAATTAGAGAAGATGCATTATCTAGAAATTAACATAAATATATTGAGCAATTATTAATTATTCAAATTAACAACAGTCTTTATATCTGGGTTACATAAACAAAGGCCTGCAGATATTGCCGGCCATAATTTTGAAGGACAATTTCCATAAAGTTTGCTCAAAATAGGGCAGCGCTTCCCCTATAGCTTGCTTAGTATGCCATAGAAAGATTTTAATGGACGTTCTTTCAGGGGATAGTTATGATAGCTATAATGTCTGTGTTGTGAGCTGCTGGTATATTGTCGTGTAGTGTTCGTAAAGCGCTTATGGTTAAAATATCGTTTTGCTTTATAGTTGGCTGATTTTTTTAAGCAAAAAGATAGACTCCGCTGTGCCGGTTCCTCAAACTTACAGAATAAGTGCCGATTTGGAGGTGCATTGTTCAATTTGAGCTCAAAATCAATTTCATTAACTAGACAAGTACACAGATAGAACGATCTGGTTAAGTTCCAATTCGGCTCGGCGCAGTTAATGATGTCCTTGCGAAACTTAATTAAATTTCGGCAGTCTATGCCCGCGAATCAATACATCTGCCGACAATAAGCCGGCTTAAGTTTCTCAGACATTAATATCAATTACTTACAAAAGGTCACGCACCTCCGCGCTGACTAAGCCTAATGAGGTTTACATTTTAAAAATTGCTGTTTTTCCAGCTCATTTCGCGATTACCATGCAAAGGTTTAGGCAGATTAACAATTTTCCTGCCGGATTAAAGGCAGATAATCCTTAAGCAAACTTTTTTACGTAAAAAATATTGCATCAGAAATATGCTTTCATGACTGTTGATTCGTGAGCCTAAAATTGTAATTAATGAAATCCTGTAAAGTAGCTATTTATTTTATATGGAATGTTGAGGTGATTATACATACCACTTCCTATAACATCAAGCAATGAAAAACGGTAAAAATGCATAGTTACGTATGTACTACCTATTGATGATGTACATGTACAAGCAACGGTGATAATCATATATCTTCTTGACTAATAACTGATAGTATAAATAAACTGTTCAAACATTGTTTATTGACTCGTGATAATTATATTCTAGCCGAGTGCAACTCGTGCCTTCTTGATTATCAAATAATTATTTCTGCTTCTACCCGATATTTTGTTTTAGGCAATCACGCTTGTCATTAAAATATCTCGTGTAAACAGAACTGATTATTTAAGAATCAAGAACACACTAGTTGCATTATACAGTGTGTCGAAGATAAGGAGGGCCAGTATGAGGATCTCGGTAATGGTAAGAGATACAAATTTGGTTAAATGGGAAGAAAGTTGCTCGAAGTACATGCAGAATGTTAAGTCCAGTGGATGCAAACCCGGACATCGAGTTGTCAAAGCAATATGGCCACTTCCCACTTTGGTCCTTATAAATCTTCATATTGAAGAAACTGGCCGGACCCAACCCTACAGGTGAAAGGTTAAATGCATTAGGGGGAGAGGAATATTTTGAAGGAGGTTGATAAAATGCCTTTTCTGAGAACACTAATCGAATCTCTTCTGCCAAAATTTAGTTTCTTTAATATGGCCGAACATACCCATTTCAAGGAATAGATCTAAACAGGGGATACAGAAGCCATTACTTACTTTCTCGTCTTCAATAACCATGTGCTCTGGTAACGCCCATTTCTTTCCACGTGTCGCTGTCCTGTACTATCTAGTACCAATTCAATCGTTATTTTAGTTTTATTTTATCATGTCATCGTTTCTGTGGTCCGACATTTCTCCTCTCCCCCATGGTGTTCATCTGGTTACTTTTTAGCTGAAGTTATTTGAATTTTTAACGGTTTGGTCTGCGCAATTCCACATTATTATTTTATTCTTTCCCTGCCTTTTACGCCCATACGATAAAATTGACCACGATCTTGCGCTAGTCGTATAAGTGTAGCAGCATTCTCTCGAACGACTGTCTGATGTTCCGAAGCCAAAAGAATTTTCTTCTTCCTATGCCGCGTTTTCCTGCTACCTTCCCTTCTATGATAAGTTGTATAAACCGATATTTATCGCTTCGAAATACGCGGCTTTTCTACGTTTTACTATTGTCAACAGTTCACGGTCTTTGTTAGTCGTCCTAAGAACTTCTTCATTTGTAAATGTGGCAGTCCACGGTATCCTATAATATTCTTCAGCACAACCACATCTCAAAGGCCTTCAGCCTATTTATGGATGACTTCTATTGTGTCCAGCCATCAACTCCGTATAGTACTACCGAAAACATGCAGCAGTTCCCAAAGAGAGGTGTCTACTATACAACACAGTTCTCCATTTTTAAAAGGTATTCCTTGCCATATCCAACGTTGGTTTGATGTCAACTTCGGGATTCCACTTTTCGTTGAATCAGATCTCGCTCAATTTGTTCCTCATTAATCATAAGCAACCACCTCCTTGCTGATAATCATCAGCTTTGCCTTGTCGGTGTTAATCTTGTGGCCGTATTCAGTTCTTCCGTTGTTCACTCGATCCTTGAAGAACTGCAACAACTCTGCTTCGTCCAAGGCAATTTGAAATATAGTCTCTGAGTAGAGACTGAACAGCAGCGACGAAGAAATGCAATCCTGTCTTACATCCTTCAAGGTGTTTACTTTTTCCATCAGATTTTGATCCACTTTGGCTTGCGCAGTTTGGTTCCAGTAAAGATTCCTGATGAATGGGATGTATTTACCGTTATTCTAGTAATGTCTTTTGTTTTGTTCCTTATTTACTCGTTAGGATTGTGGTTTGTGGATGATCTCCCTCTCATGATTCTTTCTATAGCTGTCTTAGACTGATCATGTTTATGATTCGTTACCGTAATATGTTATTACTGGGAGAATAGGATGAGGATGGTCATTATACACTTTAGCTTTCAGTTTTAAAATTGGTTTGGAATGAAAAGCGCGTCTCATTTATCGTAAGCTTTCATTTTAAACCTACCCTTTAACCAACTTCCAGGTCTTGTTATTTCCTGATCAAGGGATACGTAACACTTTACTTTTTACATGTGCAACTTCTTCGCAGTAATTGTGTCCTTGCCCTAGTGCTCGCTTGTCGTGAGGTGATCATTTATCCATCAACTTTCCTTGCTTTCCAAAAAATTTAAACAATTATTAGAAGTCTATAAATGTTATTCACCCTGTACTGCGTTACTCAATCAGTTGGTTCGTATTCCATGAAAATATTCGATTGTACTTACGTTTTTTCCTGAAGCTTGCTCGTGATTTGGGTTAGTTCGTCTCGATTTTTTGATAATTCCTTGCAGCGGAAATAAAAAGCTATTTTTTCTTCGGGTGATTGAATTCTGAACGAATGGATGACACCAGGATGCTATTCAAACCCTTTTTATAATGTAAGTCATTCCACTTCCTAGTCGTTTTTCAGAGTATAGTGTGTGATTTTGCAGCTTTTGTGATCTACCATCATTTAGAGAGGAGCCGCAGTAGCTCTTAATCGGTTAGCTACAAAATAAGAAAATATGCTGTATAGGCACAGTACACCAAGGAGGGTCACTTCATAAAAGGCCTGTAATATTGTTTACATAGTTCGCTCTAAAGCAAGATCATTTTTCCTAGAAAAATGTATAGGGCTAGGTCCTACACATATTTTCTGGATATACTGCTGGTGACGAAGAGTGCAAGAGAATAAGAGTGCGAAAGATACACTAATGTAATAGGCCCTCAAGGAGAATAGAAAAAAGCTTGTTTATTAGCTATACTTCTTTTACCTTTAATATCTTTCATTGAATGTAATTCTAACCTGCACCTTGTCAGGACTAAGCTCTATACAGTGTGTCCAAGATAAGGAGGGCCAGTATGGGGATCTCGGTAACGGTAAGAGATACAAATTTGGTTAAATGGAAAGAAAGTTGCGCAATTAAAGGACTAAAAAGATGACGTTTAGAAATTCTTGATATGATTTTTCGTTTTTGAATTATCTCAAAAAACCGAATTTTTGGATTTTCTTTTTTATTTTTTTCTGGCGTTAATATTAAAGTTAGAGCGAAACTGATTAAACTTCTTTATAGCAACTTTTAGTGGACTTAATGATTACGTTATCAAATTTTTTATCCGACGTTTCGTCTTCGAGAAACCATCATCAACTTCATTTTTTAAATACGGTTTTGGTTTTTTGGTGCCAAATTTGCAAAGCCCTTGTTACTCTAAATTCAACAATGTACCACATATTATGGTTTAATTACATTTCGAGCTTTTTTCTGATCATCATCAGAAAATTTTTTAGATACGCACCTGCATTTCTCATAATTTTGTAAAAATAAGTTCATACAGTAAGTTAGGCCTTTTTACATGCCGTTAAAATATTAAAATGCACATCATAATGTCATAATTCTGATACATTAATTTAATAACCAACCAATAACTATTAACTATAAACAAAAAAGAAATGAACAAAAGATAGGCAGAAAGAATAACAAAATGAACATCGAAACCATTTAATAGGTATTAAATTTACAGAAGGTATTCAAAAAGGTTGCCATCATTCTTTATGCATAAATAACATCTAAAACTGTAGAATCTAAAACATTATTCAGCAATACTGGCGTTATACTTTGAAAGGCTTCAAGAACCAATCTTCTAAGTTCTTCTTCTATTTCAAAACGTAAAATACCTATTACATTGTTTCAAGGCTCGTTTTCTCATTCTTTCTGCCTATCTTTTGTTCCTTTATTTGTTGTTTATTGTTAATAGTTAGTGGTTGCTTATTAAATTAATGTATCAGAATTATGACATTATGATGTGCATTTTAATATTTTTTAGGATACTGCATTGGTAACTAGCGTTTACATAGTTACAAACGAGTCCGGTAGATAAAATTTACCGGCCTAGACCAGTAGTAGAGCTACCGGCCGGTAAATTTTATCTACCGGACTCGTATCCTAAAAAATCTGATACGATACACGACCGGTAGCATTTTTATGACCTTGCCAAACATACAGGTCTCGCCCTACGGGCTCAACCTGTAAAATATTGGCGCGGCCATAAAAATGTTGCTACCGGTCTAATAACGTAAATAGCTATTAACGGCATGTAAAAAGGCCTAACTTACTGTATGAACTTATTTTTACAAAATTATGAGAAATGCAGGTGCGTATCTAAAAAATTTTCTGATGATCAGAAAAAAGCTCGAAACGTAATTAAACCATAATATGTGGTACATTGTTGAATTTAGAGTAACAAGGGCTTTGCAAATTTGGGACCAAAAAACCAAAACCGTATTTAAAAAAATGAAGTTGATGATGGTTTCTCGAAGACGAAACGTCGGATAAAAAATTTGATAACGTAATCATTAAGTCCACTAAAAGTTGTTATAAAGAAGTTTAATCAGTTTCGCTCTAACTTTAATATTAACGCCAGAAAAAAATAAAAAAGGAAATCCAAAAATTCGGTTTTTTTGAGATAATTCAAAAACTGTATACAGTGTGTCCAAGATAAGGAGGGCCAGTATGGGGATCTCGGTAATGGTAAGAGATACAAATTTGGTTAAATAGGAAGAAAGTTGCGCAATTGAAGGACTAAAAGAATGACGTCTTGAAATCCTTGATATGATTTTTCGTTTTTGAATTATGTCAAAAAACCGAATTTTTGGATTTTCTCTTTTATTTTTTTCTGGCGTTAATATTAAAATTAGAGCGAAACTGATTAAACTTCTTTATAGCAACTTTTAGTGGACTTAATGATAACGTTATCAATTTTTTTATCCGACGTTTCGTCTTCGAGAAACCATCATCATTTCATGTTTTTAAATACGGTCCTGGTTTTTTGATGCCAAATTTGCAAAGCCCTTGTTACTATGAATTCAACAATGTGCCACATATTATGGTTTAATTATTTTTAGAGCTTTTTTTATCATTATCAGAAATTTTTTTAGATGCGGACCTGCATTTCTCATAATTTTGTAAAAATAAGTTCATATTTGGTGATTATTTCCTTTTGGGGCTGCATGTGATTTTGGGATACTTCACTTTTGTGGATCAAGTAATTTCCAAAAATTATCGGTAGATTTTGTGATCAGCTCTAGGAAATATTGAGTTATATTGCTGAAATAAAGCCAGTTATATTGAGATGATTAGGTATTTCTGAAATCCACTTACAGGCCATCCAACAGCTCTGGTATGTTATTTTGTGCCCCACGTTGGGCGCCAAATTTATTACATTTGCTACACAAGGGAATTTATTCGCACGTAAAAGAAAAAGAAAATCATAAATACTTCACAGCAGGGTGGTCCAGGAATTGTCTAGTCGTGTAGCAAACGTTTGCCAAGCTAGTTCCTGAGCAGGAATGGGGGGGGGGGGTTGTCCGGAAGCGCCACTGGTTCGAGACGGTCCAAACCAGAAAACCTACAGGTGGCCGTGTAAGTTCCTAAACCCACTCAGCTGTTACATAAAAATAATAAACGACAGAAAACAACATAACTTGAAATTACCCAATTGTTTATTTGCACATACAATTCTGCACCATGCTTAAAAAAAAGAAGGCGACATAAATCTGTAATAAATAGTTGGTTCGTAAATGGAATAGATGTAATCTTAGTTTATGTAAAAAGATTTTAAGTTAATAAAATTTGAAATCCCAAAATACACTCTTAAGATCTTAGCTTGCAATTCCGTTCGAGTGCATGTAGCTCAACTGTAGTGACGGTAGTGACTAAACATTTACAGCGATAGCGGAATACGGGAGATCTTAATAAATCGTTTCAAAGCTCGAATTCTTTACCTACTCGCGATTCATCCGAAGTGGTACCATTTCGTGGTGTTAATACACTAAAAATTGTGTATATTTCAGCGCAGTGTGTTAAATGCAAAGATTCAAACTCCCGGAAAATCCTAAATAAGTGCACGTGGTGCGTCTCTCAGTTACATAGAATTTCGCACATAAAACTGTAAGGGATATCGCCAGCAAAAGGTATGACACGACGCATGAAATCTCATAACACTAGCACGATCCGTATTTCAGTCTAAACGATGGGACGCATAACCGCAAGTAGAGAGATACCTGGGGTTGTTCAGTAGTGCAGCGGCGTCGACGGAACAGCCATGCAGGGGTTTGCTCCACGGATATGTCCTCCAGTTGCAAATAACTTCAAGTGCAACAGGTTCTTGCACCGGGGGGAAAAACCTCGTAGTTGACACACTGGGGAGAAGCCTTGCGTTCAAAGGCTACCACTTGGATTGAAGGTGCCCAGACCGCGTGGGGGTCCTCCAGATGCACGACAAGCGATAATTGAGCTCCGAAAGGTCGTAGACGAAACTGGAGACTAACGTACTAATTAGGGGCTACGACAGAAGCCAGAGCTTAGGGGCACGAAAAAAAAACCTGAAAATTACACGATATCTGAATTCGACGTCCAACGGAAGCACAAAATAACATACCAGAGCTGTTGGATGGCCTGTAAGTGGATTCCAGAAATACCTAATCATCCCAATATAACTGGCTTTATTTCAGCAATATAACTCAATATTTCTTAGGGCTGATCACAAAATCTACCGATAATTTTTGGAAATTACTTGATCCACAAAAGTGAAGTATCCCAAAATCACATGCAGCCCCAAAAGGAACTAATCTCACCAAATCAGTCTCATAAAATGGCCGCCGGAAATCGTACTAACAATGTATTTTGAAAATTGTATTATAATCCCCTAGAATTTTCAAGGTTTTCCAAAATCATCCAAAAATGCAAAAGTGAGTATGCAACCAAATCTACACCTAGGAACTACAGGTCAATCTAACTACATCTGAATGTATTTAAGCAAAAATCATACATATCAATTCTTGACTGCACCTAAATGTAAAATTACACGTAACAACCTTCTGTAAATGTAATACCTATTAAATGGTTTCGATGTTCGTTTTGTTATTCTTTCTGTCTATCTTTTGTTCATTTCTTTTTTGTTTTTTGTTAATAGTTATTGGTTGGATATTAAATTAATGTATCAGAATTATGACATTATGATGTGCATTTTAATATTTTAACGGCATGTAAAAAGCCTAACTTACTGTATGAACTTATTTTTACAAAATTATGAGAAATGCAGGTCCGTATCTAAAAATTTTTCTGATGATGATCAGAAAAAAGCTCGAAACCTAACTAAACCATAATACGTGGCACATTGTTGAATTCAGAGTAACAAGGGCTTTACAAATTTCGCATCAAAAAACCAGGACCGTATTTAAAAAAATGAAGTTTATGATGGTTTCTCGAAGACGAAACGTCGGATAAAAAAATTGATAACGTAATCATTAATTCCACTAAAGGTTGCTATAAAGAAGTTTAATCAGTTTCGCTCTAACTTTAATATTAACGCCAGAAAATAATAAAAAATAAAATCCAAAAATTCGGTTTTTTTTGAGATAATTCAAAAACGAAAAATCATATCAAGAATTTCTAAATGTCATTTTTTAGTCCTGTAATTGCGCAACTTTCTTTCCAGTTTGTATCTCTTACCATTACCGAGATCCCCATACTGGCCCTCCTTATCTTGAACACACTGTATACCCTCTGGAGATATTATACTGCTGATGAAGAAGAGTTGACACAGTAATGAGGAAGATATTTACGGGGCCACAATAATCTAGTAAACTCTGAAGGGTTCCATAAGAAGCAAAATGTTGAAAGCTTCTTTATTAACGGTTTCCACATCCCTTCACTATCTTCGGTAGAATGTCATTTTAATAGGACTAAGGCCAGCTTATACCCTTTTAGTATACTGCTAGTGTAGAGCAGTGGGAATAGTAATGAGCAACATTTTTACGCTGACGCTGATATAAAAGACTCTCAAAGACGCAAAAAAAGGTTGGGAGACCATTATTGCCGATATTGCTTCTCCTTTAAGTATCTCCTGTAGAATTTCATTATTTCCTGCTCTTTTGTAAGACTAGGACCTATATATAAGTTCTGGATATACTGCTCATGACGAGAAGTAAAAAAGTAGTGATCAAGATTGTGAGGAGCCACACTAATGTAGTGACTTTCAAAGGGGCAACCAGAGAAAAAGGTGAAAACATTGTTTATTAACGTTAATCCTGATTCCTTTAGTATCTCCGAATAAAGTTAAATATCTTCTGCACCTTTACAGCAGCAGAGCTTGAACATATCTTATGGATATACTGCTGGTGAAGAGGAGTGGATACAGTAATAAGCTAAACTCTTAAGGCATTCGTATCTGTTGTAGAATACCATCTCAACATAAATTCTGAATATCCTGATCTACTAACGATATTCCTCATTCCTTAAGTATGTTATTCCTTCCTGCAGCTTTGTACTAGAACCCTATCCATAACTTTTGAATATGCTGCTGGTGAAGACAAACGAATACAGTAATAAGCAAGACTGATGCCGTACATTTTCACGGGGAGGAGTAGGAAAAAATTACGAGAGCTCCTTTATTAACGATATTTCTTTCACCTTTCGTATCTTCTCTATGTACTCCTGGTGTGCTAGTGAAGAGAAGTAGCCCCAGTAGTGAGATGGGCATTGAGAACGTCAGACTGATGTTATAGAATTTCAATAAGGTCTCGAAAAAACGATAATCCTTCTCTCTTCATTATCTCCGGTAGAATTCCATCTGCACCTGCACCTTTATAAGACTTATGTCCCCCACATACCTTCTGGATATATTCTTGATGTACTAGTGCAGGATAATGATCGCAGTAATGAGGAAAACTCTGAGGGGGACACGCTAATGCGGTAGACTCTCAAGGAGCCAGTCAAAAAAAGTTTTTCCCCCACTAGCATTTCTGGTGGAATATCATTTTCTGCATCTTTCTAGAACTAAGGTGTACATGTACATACATTCTGGATATACTGCTATTGAAGAGAAGTGGGCATAGCAATCTGCAGGTTACTGAGGGGCCCACTGGTCGAGTAGACTCTCAAGGACAGGGAAAAACAGGTTGAGAACTCCTTAATGAAGGATATTCCTTCTTCCTTCAGTATATCATATAGTATGTCAATATTTTTTGCATATCTATACTAGGACTACGGCCTACACATCTATTCTGAATATGCTGCTGGTGAAGAAAAATAGACGCAGTATTGATCAAGCCTTCGACACCCAACACAAAATAGTTGAAAGCTCCTTTGTTATCAATACTTCTCTTACCTTTACATATACTGCTGGTGTGCTAGTGGTTCATTTCCGTATGCACCTCTATAAGACTCATTGATCCACACACACACACTTTCTGGATATACACTACTCGATGTGCTAGTGAAAGATAGTAGTCACAGTAATAAGCAAAGTTTACATATATCTATATTCCGGATATACTGCTAGTGAAGAGCAGTTGACATATCAATAAGAAAGTTAGTGAAAGGCCCCACAGATCTAGTAGACTCTCAAGGGGGGCAGGAAAAACAGATTGAGGAGTACTTTAACAACGATATTCCTTTTTCTTTTAGTATCTATATTATATAGGATATCATTATTTTCTGCATATTTATACTAGGATTAGAGCCTACACATCCTTTCTGAATATTCTGCTGGTGAAGAGGATTGGACATGATATGATCAGGTCTTCGAGAGATTCACTGATTTCGTAAACCCTCAAACTGGGAGCAACAGGTAAAAATAGTTGAAAGCTCATTTATTAACGATATCCCTTCTACCTTTAGTATCTTCTAGACATAGGACTGGTGTGCTAGTGAAGATAAATGAAGCAAGAAGGAGCAAAATATTAATGGGCCCACATTGAGAAGACGTTTGAAGGCTACCTTATTAACGATAGCTTTTCTCTCTCTACTATCTTCGGTAGAATACCATTCTCTTCTACACCTTTATAGGACTAGGGCCCACAGATACATTCTTGCATATACTGTTGAGGTGTTGGTAGAGGCTAGTGGTCCAAGTA
Source organism: Agriotes lineatus (assembly GCA_940337035.1). Taxonomy (NCBI): domain Eukaryota; kingdom Metazoa; phylum Arthropoda; class Insecta; order Coleoptera; family Elateridae; genus Agriotes; species Agriotes lineatus. Next base: position 23,415,350 of record OW679203.1, on the reverse strand, counting down.
GTGAACAATACTTTAAGGGACACGTAATGATGTGCCAGTGAAAAAAAGGGTTGAGACCTGTTCCGTTAATGATATTCATTCTCCCTTTAGTTCTCCGGTAGAATGTCATTCTCTTCATCATCTTTATAGAATTAAGTTTTACACACCTAGATTCTAGATGTGTAGCTAGTGAAGAGAAGTTTATGAGAAAATAAATTGAGGGGGCAACACCCTCAAGGGGGACAGGCAGAAACAGGTTGAGAACCCTTTTATTAACGGTATTTCTTCTCTCTTTAGTATCTTCAGTAGAATGTGATGATCTCCCGCCGCTTTTAATTTTTCATCAACCTTAGTGTCTTTATAATTTGTTTTCTAAATATGGGATAACTCGCCTGAAGCACTGGTACTCACTGTTTGCAGTATTTTTATCATTCTGGTCGTGAAGATAGTTACCGTATGCTTTATCAATTTCTTTAGTTCGTTATTAAAAGCGTGCTTCTCTTTTGTTAGTTTCTCACTATTTGCTGACTTACACCCTTATGATCGCTACATTTTATGAAAGAACTCCACACATCAGTACGTTGTGCCATATGTAGTTGCAAGGGTAATGCTGTAGAACATATCTGTGTTACTTGTATTAACAAACAGACCGCAGATTTCGCGAGGTAAAACTCTGTATAAATTTTTGGGGGTCCCAAATCCATGCTATAATTAGTCGAGAAATCCACACGCCAATGCTGAATAGATGCGTCACAATGGATACAAGACATCGCTAAAAAATGTTAAGATTCTGTACAAGACTGCCACTAGATGAACTACGACTTGCCGTACTAATACGTACTGTCCAGCAGTTGTAAATGGGATGGGTTTACTTGCTGACCAAACCTGTTGAAGGTCAACTTTGAGGACAAGACGAGATGCGATATCCTGTGTGAATATTCTGCAATCGCTTTGATTATATGACCTGTGTCTTTATTCTCAATTTCAATGAAATAGTCGGATGGCTGATATAAAACAACCAAACAGATTTGCTCTAGAAGTATCACCCAAGTGCTCATATACTTGGTTCACCCTCTTCCAGTAATCAAAAACCCAGAACAGGACTACTTTTGGCCAAATTGTATTCCTATTGACATGCCTTGCAATCTCTAGGTCTTCTCCACACACCATTGCATTTCATAACTGCAATAGATGCGAATCCAGTTCTGTTCTGCTCAATTTCGTGCACAAATTTATATCAATACCGGGATCCTTAATGCGATGAATAATCCCCTGTCCAAGTTTGGCAGTGGTGGAAGTTTACTTGAACAATCAAAAGACAATTAAGTATTATAACTGGCAACGAGTTCGAATTGCTACGAATACAATTAGCAGGGATAGATGTAATCTACAGCGTGCGACTAAGGATTTAATTTAATAATGATTATAGGAATGCTGTCAAAGTGGCATTAATTAATCTTAATTTAGAACTTCAATACGGAAGCTTAAGATGCAACACACGCCGCCACTATCGTTCAGCTAATTAATTCTTTTGCAAAGAATTGCTGGCGTTGTGAAAGTGACAGTGTTGAAAGATAGTGCCTCAAAAGAAACTGGGGAGTTGTAAAATCGCAAACTTATAAAATCAGAATGTTATAATCTTAATATTTACTTACGTATTTTAAAAATAGTGCTACGTTCCAAGCTTTAAACACGGCGTTCTAAATCTGAGGTATGTGGTTTTAGTACATTAATAGCTAATTTATAGGTACCTAATCTTTTGACTAGAGATACTTATGATGGTGTTTGTAATTGCTACGAAATGATATTATTTTCCTAGAACTTTGTAGTAGGCTTTGTAAAAGCCCACGGGATTCATAATACTAAAAAAACATCAACATCCGTGATCCTAGAGCCTTACAAACAACTTAATCCCTTGCAGACTGTCAAACAAGCAGTTAAAAGCTCATTTTTTTAAGGTGTGAATTTGGGTTCTCTATCAATACAGACGAGTTAGAGTTATCATAGTTGTTTCTACCAATTTGCACTTGCACAAGTTTGGAATACCAAATTAGTTTTGTTAGTTAACTTCACATTTTATTTACTTACGTATAAAAGCAGCCACAAACTAATTCTCATTTTTTACCCATCCAAACATTCTTACGTATTCTTCTTATATATTGTAAGGATATACACTCCTGTGTGTGTTAGAATCAATTTTAGAAAATAATAAGGGATTACAATGCGTGAAAACAATTCTAGTCAAATATAAATTGGAAATTTGAATGGTTAATATGCAATTATAAAGTAAAAGAGAATTTATAATTGACTGGAAAAAGGTTATTTAAAAACAGATATATTCGAAAATAAGATATTTTATCAATTTGGGCTTGAAGGGAATGACAAACACTGGATTGAACTAAATTAGAAATTTAGTATGCTTAAATCAAATATGATAAGACTAGAGTGTATAAGGGGGAAAATTTAAATCGTTAAGTAATTTGTTTTGATTATTCAGAAATAGCAAATTTTGAAGGTGTAGAAAAATAATTTGGTGTGATTAAACTATAAAAAATAATCCGGTTTAATTATAAAAATGTTTGGATAAAATAAGAAGAGTAGTAATAAAATCTACGTGGTGAAGTAAAATGGAAATTTAAAAATACGAAGAATAATTAAAGACATAAAACTAATGAAGATTACAAGTATGTGGTAAAAACGAATGGCTAGCAGAATTAATCTAAAACGGTGAATTATTGGAGAAGAATAATAAGTCAAATTTATTGGGAAATTCCATTTGACATAATACATTAATCAAATTGGATGACATCAAGCTGTGTGGCACTAAGGGAGAGCTCCAGAGGGGGATCATCGGTTAAAGAAGCATATTCCTGGAGGTTGGCAGATGCAGTATTGCAAGTAGGTGTATGCAGATTTGGGCTGTTGGCTGCTTACTGTGGGAAATGTTGAGTTGCTGATTTTGGACGATTGGGACGTCTGGTCTGTTCGTGGTAGCGATGTGTCGATCCGGTCGGATTCGATACAAAGGATCGAATCCGGGGCAGGATCGATTTGGATCCAGTCCAAGTTTCGGTCCGGAATCGTTCCGAGGAACGAAAAGGTCGCGAGGCTTCAATCCTCGCGGACATTCATTCCTTTGGAATTCCGTTATTCAATCCATTTCAATACAGTATACAATACAATGTGTTGATGGGGAACAGCAAATGATGATGGTGTTCGTTTTAAAGGCTCGACGTCGACAGGCAACACATGATACGGCCGAACTTGCATGCTTTTTTATCAGTTATCAGTGATTTATGGCTTTTGGCGGCTTTTTATGTGCCCAATTGATGTCTGAGACATACAAACATACTGAATTACCGACTGCGTGACCACTCACCAAAACAAAGATACTCGCGTTGTTCGTTCCGGGTCCGGAATGACCGAGGACTCCGGGTGTCTGAAATGCACATTCACATTCACTTGCGGAATGGGATTGGAATGAACGAGTCCTCAAAAGTATCGAAACTTCCCATCACTAGTTCGTGGAGTCGGACGGGCACCAATTGAGCACTTTACTACTCCAGGTAAAAATGTATACCATTGCCGGACACACCAATTGAGCACCAAGGACCAAACGGAGACCGACCAATTGAGCACTTTAGATTAGCCAATTGCGCACTGTATTACTAGTTTGTTCATTAACAAACTAACAAGTTATCAGGTGCTGAATTAATGCAAACAGTTATCTTTCTCGGCCAAATAAAAATCAAAAAGTCGTAGTAGGCCTTTTCTTTAAAAAATTTATTAGCAATAATTATGTTATTACATTGCAGTGTATATTCAGAAAAATCATAATTTATATTATTTTATTTATCGCAAATAATAGATGTGTTTCGGAGAAAAATATAACTTTGATGATGAGGTTTCCCAATACCAAACGAGTTACAAATTGGTTTTTAATGATATCGTTAAAATTTGAATTGTGTGCTAATAATAATTATAAATTGAAATAAAAAGATAAACATTACAAAGTGGACAGAGGTCAAAGTGCTGAATTCGCCTGTCTCAAAGGGTCGCTTTGAAAAGGTACCTGATCTGCCTGGTGCTCAGTTCGCCGGTCTACATTTATTACATCGAGAGCTTGGTGCTCAATTGGCGTGGACCCGTGGGGTCATGCATTGCGGGAAGGTGCTTGAGAGAGTCGATTGGTAGGCGGAGAGGAGCAGTTTGGTTGACTTCCTGAACGTTGTGCTGATAAAGTGACAGGTGGGTGATTTTAGTATTAAAGTCATAACTAGAAAAGGAAATAAATACTACAAAAAGGTAAATTATCTATAAAAGAATTACTTACTGTTTTAATATTGTTATGTAGTATTGCAACGATCTGGTATTTGTCATTTCAAAGTTGTTTGACATATAGCTGACATAAGTTATATTGTCTTATGGGAATGATAAAAAATTAGAACACCAAGTTGCTGATTTTCTATACATGAAAAGGCAATTTTTATTTCATAAGATAAAAATATAAGTTAAAAACAGATTAAGCTGACGATATCTGAAGGTAAATACCAGATTTAAGGCGCTGCAACCTGGTAACGTGGACATTAACACATCTATGGCGGCACAACGTGTGACAAATTAATAATAAAAAATAATAGCTCATTAACAAGTAAATAAAGATTGTTCACGCGTTGTGATCCAGTGCAATATAATACTTCTTTAACTGTTCAAAAATAACCTTATTTATAGCTATTGAGTACTTGAACACTTTTTATAGCTTCAGCTGTAAATTTTAATTAAATATGTTTATCTACGACCACTACTAAAAGTAGGCCTTTTAGCGCTAGCTTGTTTCACTAAAAGTGACGTTTTATAGTTTACCGTGTTTAAAGAAATCAGCTGTTTACTTTTAGCACATGTGCTAAAAGTGAAGCGAGGTTCAAAACTACAATTTCGAACTGCAAGTGAAGTTGTAAAGCTATTCTAGTAGCTTCTTGCGTTACAGGTAAAGCGTTTTTGAAATAATTAAAGCGTTATGTAATGAATACAGTCATATGTGGAGTATCAATAATTACATTTCGTAACTCACCTTGACAGCACGGGCGTGGCCAAACAATCGCCACCGCGGCGCAGGCCTACTATTCATTATGACATAAATTAAAAGCGTCGCAGATGCGAACCTTTCTTAAATCGATATTTATGGATTAATAACGGTAAAATTAGGGTCGTAGATAAAATATTGTATGCAACGCGTGCTAAAAGTCGTTTATGCGCGAGACATGTTATGAAACTCAGCCTTCGGCTTCGTTTCATAATTTTCATGTCTCGCGCATAAACGTCGACTTTTAGCACTTGTTGCATAAATAGCTATTTGTTTTAGATTCGGTATAGAACTTTCTCAATAGCAGTAGCACCACTTACCAGAATACATACGAGAACATTCTATATACTATATTTTCCGAGATTCACATATGATAATTACCTTTAATGAGGTTAATAATCGGTTATTGAAACCAGCAAATGTGCAAATAGATGAAGTTTTTACAAACGTTTCTGTTAGCACTGAGACACGTAAAACGCACTTGAACTTTCTACTCCGATTCAAGCTGAGCTCACTGTATCTCTACATAAATACAAAGCAACTTGAAAAGCAGCTGACTGCCTTCCCACGTACCTGCTTCCCGTATTTACTAAATAAGATCAAGTAATGTCTACAATTTCAAAACTTCTTGCTAAAATAATAAACATTACCGTAGCACAATCGCCCTAAGCGAACTAATTCGCCCATAACGATGAAGGTAACAGTTCTACTGCAATTCTTTCGAGTTGATACTCTTATTCTCCCCAGTTTGATATTGTTAGCTTCTGTACTTGTGCAAACAGTTGCTTAAGCTTTACCAAGATTTGATCTAATAGTTACCCATATTGTCTATAAATATTGTGGAAGCAATTTGAAGTTCAGCATTTATTTTAGCCGCGTCAATTTGTAAATTTACCGTGTTTTTCAAAGATATAAATCAAATGGCAAGCACAGAATCAAAACTTCTACTCAGGCAGTTAAAAAAGAGTTGCTTGCATTACTTTTCTTGATCAAAATTCCTTGCTCGCGAACATTGAGGATAAGGAAGACATTTTAAGTTTGTTAGAAGTTTAAAAACAAAGTTCCGAAGAATGTATATTGTGTCAATTAGTGTAAGTAGCTTCCAGCTTGGGTCAGGTCTGAATCTATGTACAGAATTTTAAGCTCGAATTAAACGCAATTCTTTTATGAAATACTCCAGATTGGCAAATAATGCTTGATTGCATTTGTGGGAAAGCTAATTAGCGTAATTTAGTTCCGTCTTGTTTTAAAAAGAATCGAGTTGAGGCTCTTATAACAAAAAAACACCGTGGGAATAAACGCTTTCCAGTTAGCTGCCGGCCTTAATTAATTAAGATTCACTAGACGCTTTCGCCTTTTTTTAAAGATATCTATTGTATTCAATAATTGGAATTCCGCCTGGACTACGTTAAGTTTCAAAATTACAAGCATAACCATTGCTATGTGAACAGGGCATAAATTATTAGGTTTTTTGGTAATCAAACATTTTAATTGTCTTAGAAAGGTACGATATGAGAGAAATATTTTGCAAAATAATGAGAATATTTCCAGATTCCAGATTTATTCGTTTTAAAGGTACTAGTATAAATATGATGTTCTTTTTAAGTTGTCTTATCTACGTAGATGTTATATTTTAATGCTTATTGGTGCTATGGTCATTAGTGATTGAATAATCAATATCACCTCAAACATTAAGGTTGAAGAAGTTAAAAATTACTAATTTATTTTGGAAATGGATAAACTACGGGAGAGGATCCTTTCCTCCGATGTGGAAGGCATACATGATCATGTAACAAACGGCTTCCGGGAGTAGACCGTGTCATTGTGAGATAGAACAACTGGCATCAATAATGACATAATTAATTGATTTTTATCTTTTTACAGTGTTTCCCGGTTGCTTTTCACCATATATCGATTGTGTTTCACTTTATCTCAAATGCTTTTTCCACTTATCAACACTTGGCAATATTGACAAATAGCAATTACATTTGACAAATAGTGAAGAACCATTGATACATGGTGAAAAGCAGTCGGAAAACTGTGTATTAATATAAAGGGTTGCTATTCTCTTCATCTTCAGCCGTTTTCTATCCTTTCGTTATAGTTCTTTCTTGTATTCTTCCAGGTTTCTCCCTTGTGTGCTATTTGGTAACCAAGTGATCATTCAATGCTTGATTTCAGTTACAAGGAGATATTAAAATATCCAAATTTGCTGTATAGGCAATAATATAAATTGATCATTAAGACCTTAACTGTTCTGAAAAGTAACGCACGCCCCAATTGTGACCCCACAGGCTGTTGTCCGGCTAAGAACTTAGTGGGGGGGGGGGGGTTGGTTTTGACTTCGCACAATTTATCGCGAGATGCTCCTACTTGGAATGTTCGTTATGTTAAAGGAAATAAGAAAAATAAACGGGCGCCACGGAAATTGGGGTTTAGTATTCAATTTAATGTGCAATTAGCCAAAATCCGAAATTCAACTGCTGTTACTTCGTTTCCGTGCTTTGGGCGGGCGGCACAATTCTAGCGACATATGACGCAATTCATATACGACGTTAAATCAATGTTTCTTGAGATGCTGCACTTCTAGTCTAAAATCACCATAAAAGTACCTGTCGGTAGCGCTCAACAATGCAGTATCGAATTAAGACAGTGGAAAATGTCTCCCCGTTCCTAGGACTAGTACGTAGAGGAATCCTTGCTTTGCAATACCTGGGAATGGGTCATTACAACGGGTCAACGATGACCCACCCGGCATATCTGCTTGGGACACGCTCTCACTTTAAATCCGCTTCGAATAGCATAATATTGGCACACCACGGCACTATTTCAACGACAGCGCCAAGCAGTTTTATTACGCGGCCCACTAAAACGAAGGCTCACCCATTAAACAAAAGTTTTCACAGGCACCTACTAACCACTTTTATAGGTGTTAACGTCAGATCAGGAATGGAAGTCCAACGCCACGCCAAAAAACCGTGGTACGTAAAGTACCAACGGTGCGTTGTTCTTGCACAATGTTATCTCAGAGCTTCGACTGAAACCGTGGAACTTCCTGTTCGTAGTGGCCGTCCCTCCGGTGTCAAAGTTGTGATTAAAATAAGCTTCGTTCAATTCATTCGTCACTTGACCCGTGCTTTGTTTTACTTGATTTAAATGGAAAGAACTGGATGCTGAGTCCGTCGTGGCCAGTTAGGGGAATTATTCGAAGAGATCTGTGCCAGTCAAGTTACTGGGTACTAGATATATTTACAAGATGATGATGTGAAGTATGCGTTACTAATGCAAGGAAGGAATGCTCCTTGAGGCAAAAGCATGGCAACGGGTGTCGCCATTTGTTCTATGGTTTATAGAATTTTGTGGTTTGATACCGTGTATCGACCCGTATGGAAATTGGTCCATGTTATTGAGTATTGCCTCAAAGCTACGGATCGTGGAAAGACAGAAGCACAGTCTCATCCAGAAAAACTCGAAAGTTATAACACAGTGTTCCAGTAAAAACTACATGATAACAAAGTGGACAATAGTATCATCAAAAGAGGAAGCGAGAGCAAAGATAACTCATTAAACAACAGTGACTGAGAAAATTTGTCCAAAATTTAGGTTGGGGTTTTGTCTAAGACTGTTGTGTAATTCTCGATTTTCCAGCTCTAGTTACTTTTGGCATTCTTCCTGATTTATCTTCAATTTGCGATACTTTGCTGGTTTCATTGCGATACATTATATCCTATAGAATGCCACTCATTATTATCTCCTTTTCATCTTGTTTTCAGTTTTTCACCTGGTTTGTCACAGTTCTCCACATATGTCTATCATGAACATTTTTTTCATTTCATTGTACGTTTTTGCTTTAACACTATGGGTGAGTTCGCGCGCAAGTGGTTCGAGTCCAGAACAAAAACACTTTTAAGCCGGTAGAAAACGTTTATTGTAAAACAAGATGCCAAGAATTCGTACTCACCAAGGATGGGCTGTAACTGACCGAGCTTATGTCAATCCCGTGACTTATAGTAAAAAAGGGTGAAAAATTCGCAGTCCCGTTATGTCAGGGAGTTAAAGCCAGCAACATTTCCGTTAGGTGGAAAATGCAACGGTAAATTTTACAGTAAGGAATGTTACCTGCTGCAACCTTTTTGTCGGGGGTAGTGAACTACTGCGGATTATGCCAAAGGAATTTCCGTATCTATTATCGCCACAAACACCATTCCTTACTTGTTTAATGTACTGTAAACGTGGTCGTCCCTTTTGGTTCTTTCCTTCTATTTGCCCTTCTGTAGTGATGCTCAACATGCCCTTACTTCGCAAAATATAACCTACTAGGTAACTTTTTCTCTTTTATATTACTTTGCGAATCTCTTTCTTCTCCTATTCGTCTAAAAACCTCATCATTTTTTATCTTCTCTGTGTAGCTGAGCTTGAGCATTCTTCTGTAACACCATAGTGCTTCCAGGTGTTTTGTTTCTGGTATTATTGCAGATTCCTATTTCTAATTATTGGGAAAACAATCTCATCTTTTCCCACTTTTATTTCCAAATGCTTGTCGTTTTCACAGTGGTATATTACTTTTTATATCTATTTTGTTGTTGTATTCTTCCATTACACCTGTTATCACTTTTTCCATATTGACCAATTTTGACCCAATTTTGTATAATTTTAGTTTTCTGATCATATATGCCAAATTTTTGTGATCGTTTGCGTATCTTTTCTGATCAATTGCAAATCTCATTGCAGATAGAATATTAGACATGTAATAGTAGGTGCACGTCCTGAAGTCGCTAAGCAAAAATAGAGGAGGCCTTCAGGAACAGAGTCGCATTGTCTACATGTGACAAATTGAACTGTAAGATAGAGGCATGGAAAAATAAAAAAACCAGGTTTCATGGCGGAAGTGAATTATTGATAGTAATTATCTTATAAAACAAGCATGCACCTATTGTAAGTATTTATCCAACCAGCATCTTTCACTTACATCTGATTCAGTCATACTTTTCTTTCGTAAAATAACTAAAATTTTCTGGACAAATTGCAATGGTTTTTGACAGCAACAGTTAACGAATACTTAGATATCCCCCTTAATTACTATCAGACACCAGGACCTGAGTCCTTCAAAATGTAGGTCCTAATATTGAGCTTTGCGGCACTCCTCATCGCAGATTCAAGACATGTCTGAGTAATTTCTAAACAGTCTCAATAAAATATTGCAGTAATCTTATAGCAAATCCAACTTATTTTGATCAATTTGCTTCCGCTAAAACGTTCCAATTATTTGTGGAGAGCTATCGATGAACTCAAGACCAGTTACGGAATACTCATAATAATATTCGGCTATAAAAGATGCTTACTATTTAACTCTGAGCGGTTTGCTAATTGGTACCGCATGCATTTACGAGCACGGCTCTGTTTTGCAGATTGCAGATAATTTAAATAGTTCGCATTATTCCAGATACCGCATGATTACACAAACTGCATTATCTGCAAGCCAATTCCTGTTGTTTACATAAGGTATCGCTGTGTTCATTATTTTGCGGCTTTTGGTTTTTGCTGCGGATTAATGAGATTGAACTAACAGCGGCCATTTAATTACAGAAACCATTTACTGGTTAAATTTGTTTATTTTGTTGGTATTGCTGGTGTTCTGAATATCCCATTTGCATTCTTCAAGCTTTGACTTGATTGGCTACGTATACATTTTTAATAATATTTTTGAGATATATTGTATGATGGCGGATAGCGGTTTTTATCTTCTATAAAATGGTGCTGGTAGCTTCTGATCTAAACAATCTTACAAAATAATCTGCAAACAGTAATGACAGTTTGAGGTACCTCTTTTATTAATGTTTATTCAAAACCATCAAGCGCGTGAAAGGTTAATATTGCATGTGGCTTTCGCGGTATATTAATATCAAAATCAAGTACGGGTTTAGCTTATTGCAGTCTAAAAATGACTGAAGACATAGCAAGAAGATGTAAGAACGCTCTGATAAATCGGTGAAGGAGGGAGGGTTGCGTTTATAACATTGTTTGATAGTCGCATATCAAAGTAGGGTAATACCACAGGGGCAAATATCTGTGATAAATTGATAAGCGCCACCCGTTGCTTAAATCTGAAGATAATTAGGGATTCTTGCTCTGGTATGAGAAAGCTGAACAGCCAAACAAAAAACATTTGACAGCAAGCAGATAGGCTACAAACACCTTGGCCGGTTTGAAAGAATTTGCTGCTATTAGTGCGAGAAAGGGAGAGAGTCGGCCTGAACAAACGCAACAGTATGTCTAGCGGAAATAGAAACACCAATCCGATAATAAATAGTTGAACAAAGCTTCAAATCCACTCAGTGGTGCTCCAAGTTGTTCCCAATTAAACTGTTTGACTGTTTTGGATGTTATTGTTTATTATATATCCACCCTAGGTGGAATTTGCTGCTGTCCGCTTTGTTCTAGGCGGCATTGAGGCCTACTATCTAGAGCGAGCACATCGTTACGTGCTGCTTTCCTCGGTTCATTGTTTTCGTGTTTGGAAGGTCCTTAGCTCTCGACGGCCAATCGCGACAGACGTGTACTGCCGTAGTAGAATGTGTCGCATAGAAAAATCGAATATTCGGGAAATTATTATCTTATCCCTGATTATGGTAGCGCACTCATCGTGGTTAAACCATCTCTCGAATCCAACGTGGTTAATGTCTCCAGAGGTCTCAACTTTATCTCCCTTTCCGAGTGCTGATGAGCCAGTCACGAACGCCACCACCTAGTTCTAAGGCAATGCAGAGAGAAGGGAGATCTTATATATTAACTTCTTGTAACACATGGCGCAGCTTAAAAGTGCTTTAAATTATAGGGAAGTGAACCTTTCATCTCAAACATTGAGTTTTGCGCTGTAGCGTTAGGTTATAGCTACACTAAAGGACCCCCTTCAGTGTGCTCGCTTGTTAAATCATTTAATTGACACTTACCAATGGACAATCCTTTGGAGCTAAACTGTATACACAGACGTCACTTAGGGTATTATTACGTTACCTTTTTACCTTATGTGATTTTTTCCATTTAATAGATCTTTTGAAACCATTGACAGTTGTTTGTTAGTTCCTTTCTTGCTCTTTAGAGCAACTTAGATTACTTTACAGTTATTCTAGAAAACCAATATTGCAAAAGTAAGTCCCTATCTGTGGAAGGACGCTGTGCACACTACCTAAATAAGGTGACTGGACGCCTTTTCGTAATTTAAGGATCTTTAAAATACTGTTAACTACATTGCACTTAAAATAGTCATTCTGAATTTACAGAACCCACAATTCTACCGTTATCAAACCCACCCTTCTCGACTGTAGCAAGCCGAGTCCAAAATCTCTGCAGAGTAGATTGAATTTAGTGGTTTAACGATTAATAGTAACATAATTATTTTCCTATAATAACCGAAGCTGTAAGCGGAGTAGCTTAATGTTTGATGTAAAGCTTGCTCTAGTGTGGTAAGCATCGGTTAGCCCTGTAACAAGATGTATTGCTTGTATCCGACTTATATAATTGTTTACGTTTATATTCCTTTCTGTGGCGTAGTTGCACGTAACGGAAGTGCATCAATCTGTCAGCGCCTATCCGGTACAAGTCATTCGTGTTCATACTAATATGTACTTTAATAGTTCTTGCTAAAAGAAGTTAAGTCGTGGTTATGTCCTACCGTGTTTTTAGATTTTAAGCTTAAGCTCTTTCGCCTACCACCTTGGCTTAGAAAATTAAATAAGGTAACATGGTATTAGCTAAGTATTCAGCTTTATATATTTTATGGTTATAAGGACATGGACCTGTTCATGCATTGGTTCATGACGCTAACTTTGCCGATCTGTTGCGTATAAGGTATTTTTAAAATGCTTCGCTGTCATATTTTGATCACTTGAACTCTTTTGCTTGTTGCAGTGAGAAAACGTTTTTGTGACAGCCTAATTCCAGCGCCTAACGTAAAGCGACGTCATTGGCAGCCCTTTTTTAAGAGGCCAAAGACCAAATCGTCTGAGTTGTAGTAATGATGTTACAGGATTTACCTGCCACATAGTTAAATCTATTGTCGGCACAAAGAGTCGTCAATGTTAGGTTTCCAACAAAATTTAGTGTTTTGCGTTTCAAGGGGATATTAATAAGTTGTAACGTTTCCATTGTTTGCCGTTTTTTGTCATTCTGGTTCAAAGCAATGACACCATAACTTTCCACCAGCAACGTTTTTGCCTAGGAAATGATTTACGACACGTTGTGACTGTTGCAAATACGAGAAACAAGGTCACTGAGTTAATTTTTCTGTCATAATTGAATTTACTTGACGCAAAGTATACAACTCGTTCAGTAATATTTATTGTACACGCCTAACAATGTTTGCAGCTTTTACATCCATTTTCATAGCAAGTTTCTGCGTAAACACCATGCATTGTCACATGGCATTCCTTGAACTTATTCGAACGGTTGGCATTTATTTTGAGACTAAAGTACGATTAAAACTTATTTTCATTAGCATGGCCATGGAATCGTTTCTAATTTATGAATGCAACTACGTTTATATTTAAATGTGAAACTTGACATTTGGTTTTTAAGTGGTTTATAGTTACATGCATAAATTGGAAAGTATTCTATAGCCATACTAGATGAAAATCATTTTTGATCAGACTATATAAACAGTTACAAATAATTTGTGTTTAATGACAAATACGTCAACACTTAACGTCCAGCCACCAAATGGAAATTTTAATTTGGGTCCAGTTATGTTTCGTATTTTATTGTCAGACCCGCATCTCGAAACTTTGCAAATTACTCTTCCGCCCCGAACTATCGGACGAGCACGTCATGTGGGTTTAACAGAATTTACTTCGGTCGTGTTTCAGCAACTTGGCTAAGTGTAAAACTCCGGCAGTAACAGCTACATTTACTTAAAACGCGATTAAGGGAGGATTTTTGCGGAGATATTTTAAATTAAAGCTGCCCTCGTTCTGGGCACTCCAGCGCCGACGAAACAAAATAAAAGCAAAAATGCCCGAATCTCTCTTTGGATCTGCCTTTTAAGTGCTCTCCGGTGTTCTTTGGATAAGGGAATCGCTGAAGCAGCTAAAACACTGAGAAGTTCGAGGCTACATAAAGGAGGGGAGGATATGCAAATTAAGTCCATTGAGAGAACGCAGCGACATTGCAACTGGATGCTTTTCGAACGGTTTATGCGTGCTGTCGTCACATTTAATATGACCGACTGCTTTCGCAGCTTGCATGTAGATGCCGCTCCGAGCCGATAGCTTTTTACATTTTTATGGCCCCATAAAGCCTTGCAGGTGGTGTTCGCCCGAAGCCTTTTTCACAAACTGCCCAGAACAACTCTGCATTTAATTCGTTTCGGGCAGAAACGTTAACTCAGCTTAACACTATAAAATTTTATATTTATACAAAACTAAAACAGGGTCTGTGCTTAAAACCTACAACCAGTTTGGCAGACCTCCGGATCATTGAGTATGCCTTCACGACTAACCGACCACCATCTTTAGAATTTTATACAAAAATCAAACATAAAATTCATAATCGCTTCGTAATGATGTTCGAATAAAGATGTTCTTTCAATTGCCTGTAACCTTGCAGCTTCCAGCGAACTAGTGGGGCAAACTAATCTGTTCACAACTACTGCTTCTTCTAATATTCTTGATTATTTTAAGAAATCACTTACAGTTTATTTTTATTCCTGAGTATTTGATTGCTAAGTGCTGGCTGTCATAATTTAAACTAATATTTTCTGTTGACGAATTTTTATTTGGTATTAATTCAGTAAACCCCCTCAAAAGCAATTATCATGATGTCACCCTCGGTTACCTTGTTCAACAGCAGTAAGATGATGGTCAACATAGACAAGAAACCAACGTCAAGCAAGCACAACCAATTGTTTTATGAGAAGGGAATAGCTCTCCAACAAGGAGACCATTATCTTTAGTAGTACAAAGACTACTGCCATTGGGAGCTGTCATAAATGACTGGAAGGAAATACAGAATTTAATGATGAAATGTTGATTTATGGGACTATGACGACAAAGTATACGCATTTCCAAATGCCATACATACAGCTGTATTCAGGAAGAAAACCATATAATCATACCAATAATATGTATATCTATTTTTAAGGACGTTATGTCCATGGCCGACATTATCTAACATCTTCAGCTTAATTCGTGAGAATGCAATAGTTAGCATTGTTGAAAAAGTGTACCATTTGAAAAGAGAAGCTGATAAACGTTACAATCCCTAGTATAAATCCATAACCAACGGATTCTATTGTCAAGATATTTCGATCACTTCATCAATCTTGGTTTCGTAACGAAAATTGGTTTCGATAGTGTTGACCATAAGTGATCTCAAATCTTAAACTTTTAACAATTCAGGAAAATATATTAACATGGGTTTATGTACAATTTAAAGTCCTATTTGGGAAATAATTGGGAGCCAACATCCAGAACAAAAGTAAAAATAATATAGGTGCCGTTTGTCACCACGTGACTACTTATAGGTTTATTTACCAAAATCAAAACATCGCAGACAATGTGAATATCGCTCGATACATCATAGTGCTCCGCAATCACAGAGTGCGCTACTGTTACTACAAAAACCAACCGTAACACAATTCGGCTCTTCCATTATAAAGACTTGCTTCCTTACTTTATTCAATTGTTCTTGCAGTTCCTCGCAAAAGCTTTCTTTACATTCTAAGAAGTCATCTTATTTGGTTCGTAGGTAATTATTACCGGGCAGTTTTACTTTTCCCCCTTTTTCACATTTCTACTATCATTATCTTCTGATTTATAATGCTCTATTTTGTTATTTATTCGGCTTTGGTTTACCACCAATCCTGTGAAGGCTTGGGCATGCTCTACCATTAGTTCTCTTGAGTAGTACAGCTTATAATCTTTATCCAGCTGTACCCTTCCTACCCCTTCTTCTTTGTTGTCGCTATTCCCAAATTTTTCATATTTACCTTTGCATTTATTCCATTAGCTCTAGTTTTGTACCATTGACCTCTCGTTCATGTCCCTAGATTACTTGCTTTTTTACACTTGGTTTCCGTTATATTATTTGTGTCACTTGTCCTTTAGATTTTAGTGATGTGCTACCTAATCGTTGCCACTATCGTCCTTATTACTTGTACATCTAGTTTTTGAATTATCGTGCTTACTCTGTACTTATTTTCTCCATCATTCCAGCTGAATAGTTTATTGTTAATCCATAGCCTCGTGTAACCATTCTTAACTTTGTTACTCTGTTCTCCTCTTCTCGCTTCCTTTGTTTGATCTCCAGCTGTGTTTTTCTTTCGTCATACGTTAATTGGTTGTTTAAGAATATCTTAATTTTTAATTTTTATCTGCATTAAACATTTTTAAGCTTTAATCCAGTTGTAGTATTTAAATTTAAAAATTATAAGGTCCTCAATATTATTTTCTTAAGGTTAGCTTGTCAACTATTCTCGAACACTCACCTGTCCTGTGTCCAACAAAACTATAGCCTTTTGCTGGTACCTCTAATATGCCAAAAATGATCATATTGGATCAATGATTGTACTGATCTGGATTCCAAGTGTTACTGGCTTTCTTTGTGTTAGATGTAAATAATAGGAGGTCGCCGGTATACAACCTGAGAGGTCAACTATTTATAGCTTGGAAATCATTGAATTAAGACTAATACTGTCTTTGTTAATTTAACTCACTCTTTTTATGAAGAAATTTTACGTACTTTTTATAACAAAGTATTAAAAAACACGTGCTAACTTGATGGCCTAATAGTAAGAGTAAATTCAAACTAAATTGTTTTACAAATTGTTTTATCCGGTCATTTGTAATACATGTTGTATAACATCAGTAGGTAGCCCAGTGCGCGTGTTGATAAATAATGCTGACTTGTTATTGGCGCATATTCTTGAGCTAATTAAATTAAGTCGTTTAGCAAGAAATAAGGTAAATGTTTAAAAAAATTGAATAATGCTATTTATTTTTAATTTTGCCTTTACAGGAAAATGTTATTCCTAAATACGTTCACAATACTAGACTAGCTGATCCATTATTTACATCTTTTATTTTAAAATATTATTATACGCTAATTCCTACTGCCAATAATATAACCAGACAACTGTAGGACTAGCTTCGGTATGATAAACGCTCTCTAGAAAAATACCAACAATATGACAAGCATAAGTTAGATATATTTAAATTAATACTGTTAGTCATTACATAGAAATTGATGTTCAAAAAATGCATAACACACGTATCTTCACTTCTTGTAGATGGGTAACAGTAATAGGAACGTCGTGAATGAAAGTACCACGTAATTGGTATATCTACAATAGGAACCGAAATACCTGGTTCATTTTGGAACAACATACGCTTAACTTCCTTATTTTTTGTGATTCACAGGAGGTAACAAACACATTTTCAAAAATGTTCAAAAGACTACTCTATACTCGAAGAGCACTAGCCGCCTTACATGAGTTACTAAAATGTTTAAGAAACAATAAACACGAATACAAGACAATAATGCATAAACAAGAGGAAATTACGACAGGTAAAGTCAGAGTCACACGCACAAGGAAGCACTGAAATTAAAAAATACGAACGCAAACACGACTTGTTCCACCTCCACAAAAAACAATAAAGTATAAAATTTTGAAGTGCAAAATTGGTTGGATACCAGCGTAAGAATTAGATTAACCTATCAGCGACTTAATTTAGCTCAGAGATAGCTTCAAAACAATATAAAATAATTTGACACCATAGAAATCACTCGTGGAAATTAAGTTATGAAATACACTAAAGCACTTGATAAAACAATTAAAATTAGAAAGGTTACTCTTGGGTTTATAACATTAAAAACGGCGAAGCCTGAATTTCTGCCAATACGGAATCTGGATTTATACAATAAAAAAATGTATTGGGTTAGCCCCCAGGTCGTAACGATTGCTGAAATTAATCTCCAAAAGCAAATATGACAATCGTACTACGATTAAAATTAATTACAGCATATATTTCCACTACTGGAACATATGCGGTATTGAATACACAGCGTATTGGCCTAATTACAATCAAAAATACCTGCACCATCTCACCACAAAGGCCACTTCAATGGTATGTTCAATGTATGGTTCCCGTTCGGCATCAACTGCTGTAAGCGAAACTCCAGCACGACACCAGCAAAGCTAATCCTAGTTAGAAGTGTAATTCAAAAAAGCAATATTAAGCTACAATGTAATAAGCGAAACAACCTCTTACCACAACTCTGTCTGTTTTATAACACAAGAAATTTCAACTAATCTGACCCACATTACATATGGTTCAAGCCTCGAACGCTAGCAACTTTGAATGCGTCGTCTGCAGTTATTTATAGATAAATCCTCTGTCCCTAAATAATACTTATTCCATGTTTTTTTTCAAATACAGAGCTTTTAGAATACACTACAATTTCTGAAGTTATCTGACTGTTATCCCGACGTCTTACAATTAAAAATGTGCAGGTATCGGTGAGTACCACAATCAATCAGTTCTGTTTTCTTCTGATATCATGGAACGAAGCATCAACGCCACTTACGAACAGGCGGAAAACACGTGCTTGAGTGTCATCTACTGTCATGGTATAGAGTTATAAGGTCTGTTCTGTCTTCAAGTCCCAAGCTAGTTCTGTCTGTATTCGCGAATAATTTCTTTGGGGTCTTTGAGCATTTTTGCCGCTGTACGCACCTCAGCGTGAATTTTTCTCCTATAACTTTAAGTCGTCACCTACCTCTCGCATCCATGCAGAAGAACCGGGGGCACCATTATCTTGACGATCTTTAGCATCGTTTTCTGAAAGTTGTTTTATGCATATTGAAATTTATTTATCTTTATTTGGATGTTCGTGGTGGTAGGAAACGTTACAGCTGAAGTATTTAATTTTCGGACTTTCTTCAAAAGGTTTACTATTAATTACAATTTTTGCCTTTTGATCTTTTCCTTGACAAGGCAGTTGTTACAGGATTAATTGCTCACTACGACCCCTAACGATTGTTTGCAATAGCGCTCGCCCCGGCGTGCACCCTCCAGCCCAAATGCCTTGGCTAGAAAACTCGGTCGGGGGGGTTCACACTCTAGGCTACAGTTCAGGGCAAGATACCACGAACGGGGTGATTGGCGACAAAGATGTAAAGATTCATTGAAGGGCGCCACGATCTTTGAAGTGTTATCGTTAACTGACGACTGGCCAAAAGCCGAAAACCAATCGCAGTAGCGTCGTGTCGTACTCCAAGAGGCGCTCCCACGGCAATGGCGTTTACACGTACCTTTCTGGTATCCTTTTTCCAGTTTCTTGGGCCCTGTACAAAGGAATACGTACACAACGCAACAAGAACCTCAATTCTTGTCAGTTACAACAAATACACATCTATTCTAAATAAAAAGCAATACGTAACTTAAAAATGGGCAATCTATTACCACAATATATGTACAAGCCCGAAGGCAATTTGATCAAATAGCAAGTGTAAAAATTCCGGGTTAGTAAACGGTCTTACAATACAATAAGGCTAGAGGCCAAGGAAGCGGCATGTCCGCTAATATGATGGTCGCCTAGATCCCGGAATAAGCTTACTTAATAGCCCAATGGCTTACAATAATTCCAGGAGCCAGGCTCTCATTTAGCTTATGCTGAAGGCTTATATTTCAAAGTAAATAATGACTCGGACGCTTAGTACACGGCCCACAAATAACATCAACGATAGGTTGAGAGTTCTGCAACTTCGCACGCCACTGTAATATACGCGATACACTGTGTAAAACTTCTGTTACAATACCTTAGTTCATCGATAAGGCTCCAAGCAACTATGTTGTTGATGCAGCGGTGCCGGGAGATCTCGACTTGAGGTGTTCTGCGACGCTCTTGGCTATGCTCTCGAACGAAAGCGGTGTCCTGAGACAGTGATAACCTCCAAGAATATGTCTTGAGACGATACGGCAGATTTCGAAACGACAAGAACTTCGATGCACGAGTAAACCTTTGTAATGGAATCTCCACGACAATAATCCGTCCGAAGACGTGTTTAAAGCTGCCACTTTACGATAAATAGGAAAGTCTAGGCTTACAACATTATGCGGTACTTACGACAATTAGCAACAACCCTCAAACACACAACGCGTGCAGTTCGAGACACAGTAAGGCGGCACATTTTAGGGCTCGCAAAGGCACCAAAGATGAGCGAAAGCACATACATTAATTGGGAAGCGGTAGCGGAAGCGAAACTATACACTTTTAACTGAACCACCCCGCGGTCGCATAAAGCGAAACCGCGGGACGGTGAACTTGATACTAGTCTGTTGTAGTCCAAGACTCGGCGGGAAGTGAGTTTAAGCTGCTTATGCAAAGTGCAACTGCAGTTGACGCAAGCGCGTGACTACGCTCCGTCCTTATCTGACTTAAATAAAGAGCGAGAGGTGGTGCGGAACTTTACAACGAACTAAATCGAACTGACTCTGCAGTTTATACGAAACTTGCAGGGAACCTTGAAGATAACGAATACGTAGAAATTGGTAAGCTGGAGCTTGTTTTGCTCGCAAAAGAACAAAGGATACATTCATAAATGGAACTCGCCTAATAGGACGTTTTACGCAGAAAGTTTTAAGGCAGGCTTGTACAACAACAAATAGGTGCAAGGAATTCGGTAACCTAAGACTGCTTTACGGACAGAAGGGAACAAAGCTTGAATTGTAACCTACGCCAAAATAAGCCTGACTCGACAATTTGAATTACGGCGAAGCGTTAATATTTGAACTGGACCATGCGGAAATAGAGTTTGATAACCTTACTGCAAAATTACGACTTTAACTTATATGACTCGTAAAAATGCTAGGATTTGAGCTAAAGTAATTGCTTTGAGAAATTGTTCTTAACACAGTCCTTTAGTTTTGTCGATAGATTGTATTCTATTGAGTTTATGTATTGCTCTCTGTAGGTCATTTTCTGATTTTGCAGTTAGCATTTGGTCATCAGCAAAAGCGATTACAAAATTAACCGAGAATGCTAAAGGGGGAGTTCAAATAAATAAGAAATTAAACAAATATGTAGGAGACACAGAGCTAAAAAGAATATATAAGCTAATTGCAACCATATGGAAAGATCAGGATAGAGGCTAGAGGTATTGATTAATATCAATAAAAAGGCAATTCTGCTATATGCCAAAACTACAGATGGATCATGCTTCTGACCACTGTATACAAGATTTTAATCTCAATTGTCCGCACTATGGCCATATATAGGGAGGGCCGCTTGAGTTACAATAGAAAAAGTTAGTGAGCGGAAACTCATAACTGGCAGATCAAAAGGAAAAAACCAACCTAAGGCACGGTGGAATGATCAAGTGGTAAACCATTTACGTACCTTAAGAATCAATAACACATATATACTTGAAAAAAATTAAATAGCTAAATTGTTACAGCAGCGTCTTATTTCCCTTCCAAGTATGCCCTTTGGAATGCCAAACTTTTCTTTTAGCATTATTTCCACGTCTAATACTAATTTATATGCTTAGGTGATTAAGCAAATGGTCCCCAATAAAATGGAATTGCCAGACAAAAATGTACTGCCTTAGCGAACCTCTCATTCACTTCATTTAAACATATGAGGATAATTTCTCTTTATTACACCTCTCCGTCTTTTCAAAACTCACATAAGTATTTCTTGTTTACTGTCTCACTTTATAGACTGTAACACCTTCATGGTTAAGGGCAACAGTGAGTGCTGTCATGGCACTCTGAAATGCAACCAACACATTTTGAGTACCTCAAGGCACTGCGCATTGTAGTCGATCAAATAGCTCCAGAGTAGGGATAAGCGCGTGACAGAAAAACAATCGAGTCATGCTAGGTTACGGCGGGTCACGTAGTGAACGTGAGTAATATTTACAATCGGGTCGTAAACGTGAGTGAAAATTATCGAGGCGTGATTCACTTTTTACGTTAATTTCTCATTAAATATTTAGCAACGAATAAAAGACTGCAGGATGCCCGCTCCCCGCTACCCTCCCATGGGGAAAATTAGAACTGGAGTGGGAGGTCATTGTACTTCTGTGTGGCAGCCTGCAGCAAAGGAATTTTGTACATGTGTTGTGTTGTGCATGTTGTGTCTACAGTCAATCGCGTATCTGCGTCGATAGGCGACCAAGTAGAACTTACTCTTAGTTCCTTGGACGTAAACGTACTTTTAAACCTAGGAATTAAGTGTTGCCTAGCAACACATACCTTCTTTTACTCGTATCAGTAAGGCAAACATCAATTTCAATGGCGGCTTTTGGTATTAAAAATAATATCTTTGAAGATGGTTGTAAGCAACATTTTTACGAGAAATCAGTTTTATCCCTTGTTGTGAGCTGTCAATTTTTATTTATTTCTGATTGTAACAGATCATGTAAACTATTTCACGTGCAAAACATATTGCATTTTAGAGTTTTTAGTTCTGTTGCGTGTCTTTTATTGCTTTTAAATTTGAACATTCTGATTTATCTGAATTTGAATTTTCAAATAAAAGCTGAGTGGAGGGTCACGCTGAGCGTGAGCGTCTGAAGCAAGCGTGAAACGTGCGTGACGTGAGTGAATACTCACTCACGCTCCCGTTTCTACTCCAGAGCGTCCTCTATAGTAGACCTATACATTTCGTTGCCATAAAAAACCATTTGGGAGGAGATAGTTGTTCGAACACTTACTGGACAAACCTCGTATACAGGGTGCCCGAATTTCGTAGGGACAACATGGGTAACTTTTGTATTTGAAGAGATAGAGAGATGGTTAAATTAGCAAAAAGGTGCAGGTTTGAGAGCTCATTAAGAATCCATCTTCAAGTTTTACTTGTCATGGCCCACTTGTCTAAAATTGAAAAAAAGCAAAATCTCCTAATTTCTTTTATATGCCGTAACTTTTTTGTTACTTAAGATATTGAGATGCGATTTGAATTAATTTGCATGGTAATTTAAATAAATTTATTGGCACTTAACAAAACCAATTTTATTTGTGTACATTTTTAGTAATCTAACCTAACCTCAAAATTTTAAATTGGTACCATGCAATTTTTTTGGCCCTTTTAAGAGAGGATTTTTTTTCTGAATGCAATGATGTATTACATGATATGGACACTTTTTTAAAATTTTGGAAAACTGAGCTTATTCTTTTTACAGGCAGAAATCACTAGTGCTATGATCACAATAACTTTGTTTTTTGTTTATCACGTTATGTGTGAGATTATGTTTGAAACAAAAAGCAGGCTTATCATCATACGTGCCTGTCAGTAGTGTGAGTGTTATTACTTCAACTTATAATGGAAAATTTTGAAAATATGATGTATTTTGTGCGTATATCAAGTGCTACAAGAACGTAGAACTTACACGTCAAACATACGGAATACAATGACACTACTTGAAGGCACGTATGATGATAAACGTGCTTTTTGTTTCGAAACATAATTTCAGAAATAGCGTAATAAACAAAATTATTGTGATCATGGCACTAGTGATTTCTGCCTGTAAAAAGAATAAGCTCAGTTTTTCAAAATTTTAAAACAGTTTCCATATCATGTAATACATCATTGCATTCAGAAAAAAATCCTCTCTTAAAAGGGCCAAAAAAATTGCACGGTACCAATTTAAAATTTTGAGGTTAGGTTAGATTACTAAAAATGTACACAAATAAAATTAGTTTTGTTAAGTGCCAATAAAAGTATTTAAATTACCATGCAAACTAGTTCAAATCGCATCTCAATATCTTAAGTAACAAAAAAGTTACGGCATATAAAAGAAATGAGATTTTGTTTTTTTTTAAATTTTAGACAAGTGGGCCATGACAAGTAAAATTTGAAGATGGATTCTTAATGAGCTCTCAAACCTGCACCTTTTTGCTAATTTAACCATCTCTCTATCTCTTCAAATACAAAAGTTACCCATGTTGTCCCTACGAAATCCGGGCACCCTGTATAGGTACATTAAATAAAGTTGGCAACAAAGGGCAGCTTTGGTTTAAGCTACAATATATTTCTACTGTCGAATTCGAGATCATTTAGAAAATTTTAACTCGACGTTGGGGGAAGCCTTGTTTATTGCTACGTAATACTGTTTGTACACGAAATAAATAAAGAAATGTTGTTTGCCTACTTAAATAACCACATGCTGCCATACCATATAGTTACGACGAGCTTCACCTGAACTTTCAATTTCGTTCGTTTACATGGGGGAAGCAATTACCGCCTATGCCAATATTTGCTTTTTATGCCCACTCTCTGTATGCAAACAGGGAAAATTAATTGTCTGGAACAAGCAAACGGATGACATTTATACTGAAACAATTGTAGCTCACCATTTGTTCTGTTATAGATTATCTAACTAATATTTAAAGACCAGTTTTGAAAAGTAGGTGGGCCTCAGATTTACTGCCATGCACAAACTCGCCATTGTGTCTCTGGCCGCTGCAGTAAAAGGACGGTTCGAACGCAGACAGCTCCAATATTGTAGTACCCCTGTCTCATTTAATTGGAATATTCCTCCAGTAAAAATTCCAGAAATCGCACCACGGAGCGGGGACTCCAGCGAGTGTATTTATTTTGCCAACGCCTGTCCAATCCTCATTCGGTTTTGTTGACATTTGTTCTGGGTAACGAATTTTGGAGATTGTTAAGATTTCTCGCATTCTTCCAGTGGCTGCTCCAGTTTGCTTTCGTAATATATCGAGTGCGCCTTTTTCCATCCATTGTCGTTGGCATTAATTCAATTCGTTCCGTCAACAGGATTGTCCTACAGCTAAACATTTTCTTAAAAGCTTTCATAGCAATGTCATCTCGTAAAATACCATAGATGCACGAATTAACATCTTGTTTATGAGTTTATCATTTTCTAACTCATTACGAGCTACAGTACTGTTACTGTCATATTATTGATTTTTGAATTTCACATTTCTGAAATTCAAATGGATATTATAGTTGAAATTGCCTGAGGGAGGCAAATAACAAATTCTGAACTTATAAAATGAAAATTTAGAATTTTACCATAGCAGATGCCTAAAGTTAGAATCAAACATTTTAGTTAAAAAGTCAAAATACACTGCTATATTTACAAATAGGGTGGTAACACAGTCAAAGGTAATTTTTGAAGAAATACGGGCGACGCTGAGACAGCATGCCTTGAAATTCTTAAAAACCTTGAACAAATTCTTTAAAAATTAACAGACGAATTTTTATATAAAATAAAATGTTTTATTATTAGGAAAATACAATTGTGCATTTAAAACGAAATTGATGAGGTAAAAACTAAGTAAAAATCAATTAAAATATTTGCAGCAAAGCAACGATTTGAACTTTACTTTTAAATGGCGCATACGAACTAGCACTCGCAGTAAGAAATTTTATATGCGGACGAATGACATAAGAGTAAATTATGCGCGAGCATAAAAAATAGTTCTCACGATATATTACAAGTCACAATCGTCGAACTGAAAATTGGGCTTGGAATGTCGAAATATAGAGTTTCGCTGCAAACTTATTACGTCTCACCAGCACAGAACTAGAAATATTCGATAGTAACTTGTAATGTGGAGCTTCACTCCAGATACATTAGAAATCCTGACCATAAAACCAAAAATTGTAGCTATAAAGTCGAAACTGAGACTCTTATTCAACCTATATTACAAATGACGATCGTAGAACTGAAAATTACACAGGGTAACTCGCAAATTAGACTTGTGCTTCAGGTATATTACAAGCCACAAGCGCAGACCTAAAATTTTTCGTTAGAGAGTCGAAATTTATACAGGATTTTCATTAATTCCCATTTCCCACGTGACCATGTATTCCCTAAATGCTAGGCAACCAATCTTACACGATTGGCAGTACTCTCTAAATACACGACACAGGCTAAATAATGCTTGAAATCTGCCGAAAGTTGCTAAAGCCGACGCGAATTTAATTTTGCCAATCGCCGTGGAGGACGGACCTCGCGCAGCGGGTCCCCTAGCGAAGGCTCGTCGGCCGCCAACCTCGTTTGGTCGGGGCCGTTGAAAACTGTCGAAAATTGCTTCTAAACAGCAAAACGAAACGTATGAGGTTTAGAGGTTAGATGTGACGAACGTCTATGTGGCGTTGGCAATTTGTTTAGGGATATTACCAATACCACAAACCTTCGAGAAACAAATTTATAGCGGCAAATTTAAATTTAGTCACGTTGGAAATGGGAATTAATGGAAACCCTGTAGCTTCACTTCATGTATTCTACAACTCCCGGCCTTAAAAGCAGAAATTGTAGTTATAAAGTCGAAATTGACTTTTATTCTACCTATATTACCAGTTACTAGCGTATAACTGAAAATTGTGTATGGAAAGTAAAAACTTTGAATTTCGCTTCAAACATATCACCAGTCACCAGCCCAGAACTAGAAATTTTCGTTAGAATGTTGAAATATAAAGCTTCTCTTCAGGTTCATCAGGTATTTTACAAACCCTGGCTATAATACTAGAAATTGTAGGTATATAGTTGAAATTGAGACTTTCGCTCTACCAATATTACAAGTGACGATCGTAGAACTGTCAATTGGGGCAGGATCGTCGACATTTAAAGTTTCACTTCAAACTTACTGGAAGTCACTAGCCCAGAACTATAAAGTTTCTTTAGCAAGTAGAAATGTGAAGCTTCACTCCAGGTACATTAGAAGTTCTGATCATAAAACTAAAAATTATTGTTATAAATTCATAATTGAGACTTTTACTCTCCCTATATTACAAATCACGATCGTAGAACTGAAAACTATACCGGGAAAGACGCAATTTAGATTTGAGTTGCAGGTACATTAAAAATCACGAGCGCCGAACTAGAGATTTTCGTTAGCAAGATAAATGTAGAGCATTACTCCAGGTTTATAGAAAATCCTGACCGTAAAACTAGACATTGTAGCTTTAAAGTCATAATTGACACTTTTACTCTCCCTATATTACAAATCACGATCGTGGAACTGAAAACTATACCGGGAAAGTCGTAATTTAGAGTTGAGTTGCATGTATATTAAAAATCACGGGCACCGAACTAGAGATTTTCGTTAGCAAGTTAAAATGTAGAGCATCACTCCAGGTTCATAGAAAATCCTGACGGTAAAGCTAGAAATTGTAGCTATAAAGTCATAATTGAGACTTTTATTCTCCCTATATTACAAATCACGATCGTAGAACTGAAAACTATACCAGAAAAGTCGTAATTTAGAGTTGAGTTGCAGGTATATTAAAAATCACGGGCACCGAACTAGAGATTTTCGTTAGCAAGTTAAAATGTAGAGCATCACTCCAGGTTCATAGAAAATCCTGACCGTAAAACTAGAAATTGTAGCTATAAAGTCATAATTGAGACTTTTATTCTCCCTATATTACAAATCACGATCGTAGAACTGAAAACTATACCAGAAAAGTCGTAATTTACAGTTGAGTTGCAGGTATATTAAAAATCACGGGCACCGAACTAGAGATTTTCGTTAGCAAGTTAAAATGTAGAGCATCACTCCAGGTTCATAGAAAATCCTGACCGTAAAACTAGAAATTGTAGCTATAAAGTCATAATTGAGACTTTTATTCTCCCTATATTACAAATCACGATCGTAGAACTGAAAACTATACCAGAAAAGTCGTAATTTAGAGTTGAGTTGCAGGTATATTAAAAATCACGGGCACCGAACTAGATATTTTCGTTAGCAAGTTAAAATGTAGAGCATCACTCCAGGTTCATAGAAAATCCTGACCGTAAAACTAGAAATTGTAGCTTTAAAGTCATAATTGACACTTTTACTCTCCCTATATTACAAATCACGAACGTAGAACTGAAAACTATACCAGAAAAGTCGTAATTTAGAGTTGAGTTGCATGTATATTAAAAATCACGGGCACCGAACTAGAGATTTTCGTTAGCAAGTTAAAATGTAGAGCATCACTCCAGGTTCATAGAAAATCCTGACGGTAAAGCTAGAAATTGTAGCTATAAAGTCATAATTGAGACTTTTACTCTCCCTATATTACAAATCACGATCGTAGAACTGAAAACTATACCGGGAAAGTCGCAATTTGGAGGTGAGCTGCAGTAACATTAAAAATTACGGGCGCCGAACTAGAGATTTTCGTTAGCAAGTTAAAATGTAGAGCATGATTCCAGGTTTATAGAAAATCCTGACCGTAAAACTAGACATTGTAGCTTTAAAGTCATAATTGAGACTTTTATTCTCCCTATATTACAATTCACGATCGTAGAACTGAAAACTATACCAGGAAAGTCGTAATTTAGAGTTGAGTTGCAGGTATATTAAAAGTCACGGGCGCCGAACTAGAGATATTCGCTAGTAAGTTAAAATGTCGAGCATCACTCCAGGTTCATAGAAAATCCTGACCGTAAAACTAGAAATTGTAGCTATAAAGTCATAATTGAGACTTTTATTCTCCCTATATTACAAATCACGATCGTAGAACTGAAAACTATACCAGAAAAGTCGTAATTTAGAGTTGAGTTGCAGGTATATTAAAAATCACGGGCACCGAACTAGAGATTTTCGTTAGCAAGTTAAAATGTAGAGCATCACTCCAGGTTCATAGAAAATCCTGACCGTAAAACTAGAAATTGTAGCTTTAAAGTCATAATTGACACTTTTACTCTCCCTATATTACAAATCACGATCGTAGAACTGAAAACTATACCAGAAAAGTCGTAATTTAGAGTTGAGTTGCATGTATATTAAAAATCACGGGCACCGAACTAGAGATTTTCGTTAGCAAGTTAAAATGTAGAGCATCACTCCAGGTTCATAGAAAATCCTGACCGTAAAGCTAGAAATTGTAGCTATAAAGTCATAATTGAGACTTTTACTCTCCCTATATTACAAATCACGATCGTAGAACTGAAAACTATACCGGGAAAGTCGCAATTTGGAGGTGTGCTGCAGTAACATTAAAAATTACGGGCGCCGAACTAGAGATTTTCGTTAGCAAGTTAAAATGTAGAGCATGATTCCAGGTTTATAGAAAATCCTGACCGTAAAACTAGACACTGTAGCTTTAAAGTCATAATTGAGACTTTTATTCTCCCTATATTACAATTCACGATCGTAGAACTGAAAACTATACCAGGAAAGTCGTAATTTAGAGTTGAGTTGCAGGTATATTAAAAGTCACGGGCGCCGAACTAGAGATATTCGCTAGTAAGTTAAAATGTCGAGCATCACTCCAGGTTCATAGAAAATCCTGACCGTAAAACTAGAAATTGTAGCTATAAAGTCATAATTGAGACTTTTATTCTCCCTATATTACAAATCACGATGGTAGAACTGAAAACTATACCAGAAAAGTCGTAATTTAGAGTTGAGTTGCAGGTATATTAAAAATCACGGGCACCGAACTAGAGATTTTCGTTAGCAAGTTAAAATGTAGAGCATCACTCCAGGTTCATAGAAAATCCTGACCGTAAAACTAGAAATTGTAGCTTTAAAGTCATAATTGACACTTTTACTCTCCCTATATTACAAATCACGATCGTAGAACTGAAAACTATACCAGAAAAGTCGTAATTTAGAGTTGAGTTGCATGTATATTAAAAATCACGGGCACCGAACTATAGATTTTCGTTAGCAAGTTAAAATGTAGAGCATCACTCCAGGTTCATAGAAAATCCTGACTGTAAAGCTAGAAATTGTAGCTATAAAGTCATAATTGAGACTTTTACTCTCCCTATATTACAAATCACGATCGTAGAACTGAAAACTATACCGGGAAAGTCGCAATTTGAAGGTGAGCTGCAGTAACATTAAAAATTACGGGCGCCGAACTAGAGATTTTCGTTAGCAAGTTAAAATGTAGAGCATGATTCCAGGTTTATAGAAAATCCTGACCGTAAAACTAGACATTGTAGCTTTAAAGTCGTAATTGAGACTTTTATTCTCCCTATATTACAATTCACGATCGTAGAACTGAAAACTATACCAGGAAAGTCGTAATTTAGAGTTGAGTTGCAGGTATATTAAAAGTCACGGGCGCCGAACTAGAGATATTCGCTAGTAAGTTAAAATATCGAGCATCACTCCAGGTTCATAGAAAATCCTGACCGTAAAACTAGAAATTGTAGCTATAAAGTCATAATTGAGACTTTTATTCTCCCTATATTACAAATCACGATCGTAGAACTGAAAACTATACCAGAAAAGTCGTAATTTAGAGTTGAGTTGCAGGTATATTAAAAATCACGGGCACCGAACTAGAGATTTTCGTTAGCAAGTTAAAATGTAGAGCATCACTCCAGGTTCATAGAAAATCCTGACCGTAAAACTAGAAATTGTAGCTTTAAAGTCATAATTGACACTTTTACTCTCCCTATATTACAAATCACGATCGTAGAACTGAAAACTATACCAGGAAAGTCGTAATTTAGAGTTGAGTTGCAGGCATATTAAGTCACGGGCGCCGAACTAGAGATTTTCGTTCGCAAGTTCAGATGTAGGGCTTCATCCCAGGTGTACATTAGGAATCCTAACCATAGCACTAGAAATTGTAGTTATAAAGTCATAAAGTCATAATTGAGACTTTAACTCTCCCGGTATTACGTCACGATCATAATACTGAAAACTGTACTGGGAAAATCGCAATTTAGAGTTGCTTTCCAGGTACATTACGGGTCACGGGTCCAGAACTAGAAATTTTCGTTAGCAAGTTGAAATGTAGAGCTCCACTTTAAATAAATTAGATATCCTGACCATAAAACTAAAAATTGTAGCTATAAATTCTAAACTAAGACTCTTATTCAACCTATATTAGAAATGACGATCGTAGAACTGAAAATTAAACAGGGTATGTCGCAAATTAGACTTGTGTTTCAGGTATATTACAAGTCACGAGCGCAGAACTAGAAATTTTCGTTAGAGAGTCGAAATTTATAGCTTCACTTCAGGTATTCTTGAACTCCTGGCCTTAAAACTAGAAATTGTAGTTATAAAGTCAAAATTGACTTTTAATCTACCTATATTACAAGTCACTATAGCTAACTGAAAATTGTGTCTGGAAAGTCGAAATTTCGAGTTTCGCTTCAAACATATTACAAGCCACCAGCCCAGAACTAGAAATTTTCGTTAGAACGTTCAAATATAAAGCTTCTCTTTAGGTTCATCAGGTATTTTACAAACCCTGGCTATAATACTAGAAATTGTATGTATATAGTCGAAATTGAGACTTTAGCTCTACCGATATTACTAGTCACGATCGTAGAACTGTCAATTGGGTCGGAAACGTCGACATTTAAAGTTTCGCTTTAAACTTAGTCACCAGCCCAGAACTATAAATTTTCTTTAGCTTCACTCCAGGTACATTAGAAGTTCTGATCATAAAACTATAAACGCACTTTTACTCTACCTATATTACAAGTCACAATCGTAGAACAGAAAATTGAACCTGGAAAGTCGAAATTTAGAGTTTTCTTTCAAAGAATAGAATATCAAAATGTAAAGATTTTCTTCAGATATTTTACAAAGCCTGATAATAAAACTAATAATTGTAGCTCTAATGTCGAAATTGAGACTTTTACTCTCCCTATATTACAAATCACGATCGTAGAACTAAAAACTATACCCGGAAAGTCGCAATTTAGAGCTGCGATCTAGGTATATTGCAAGTCACGAGTGCAGAACTAGAAATTTTCGTTAGCAAGTTGAAATGCAAAGCTTCAATCCAAATGCAAAGCTTCAATCCAGGTTCATAGGAAATCCTGACCACGAAACTAGAAATGGTAGTTATAAATTCATAATTGAGACTTTTACTCTCACTATATTACAAATCACGATCGTAGAACTGAAAAGGTATATTGCAAGTTACGAGCGCAGAACCATAAATTTTCGTTAGCAGGTTAAAATGTACAGCTTCACTCCAGGTTTATAGAAAATCCTGATCGTAAAACTAGAAAGTGTATTTATAAAGTCACAATTTCGACTTCTACTTCCCCTATATTACAAATTACGATAGTCGAACTGAAAACTATACCAGAAAAGTCGTAATTTAGAGTTAAGTTGCAAGTCACGGGCGCAGAACAAGAGAGTTTCGTTAGCAAGTTGAAATGTAGGGTTTCACTCCAGGAACATTGGAAATCCTAACTGTAGAGCTTCACTCCAGGTTCATAGAAAACTCTGACCGTAAAACTAGAAATTGTAGCTATAAAGTCATAATTGAGACTTTTACTCTCCCTATATTACAAATCACGATCGTAGAACTGAAAACTATACCAGGAAAGTCGTAATTTAGAGTTAAGTTGCAGGTATATTAAAAGTTAGGGGCGCCGAACTAGAGATTTTCGTTAGCAAGTTGAAATGTAGGGCTTCACTCCAGAATTGCCATTCCGACGTTGAAATTGAAATTGATAATGTAAAAATAGAAAAAGCTAACCTGAGTCTGAAACTTTGAAATGGAATGCCATTCATTTAAATACACAGTGTAACCCTTGGTAATAGATAAGAATTATGACGACATTTTAACCTAAACTACGAAGAGGTCTACTTAAGACTTAAAAACTCAATAAGAACTACAACAGCACCAAATTGGAAAAGCTTAGCTAAAGATAACATTCATTCCATTAAGATATATAAAACCGAAATTGTTTAATGGCAATTTGGTATGTTACTCTGGTCATGTTTGCAGTTTCAAACGGGATTAGGAGGTTAGTCTTTGCTAATTTAAGGTACTTTATGTCTTGTGGAAGAAACAGCTATCCACGCCATCTTAAGATCGTTTGGTAAAGATTTTGAAACTGGTTAATTTAGTTATTTTTGTGAGATGGAAAGATCCTTGTCTGTTGTCTGTTACCAATCTAACGTTTATTATGTGCAGGTTTATTTTCTTATATTTTAATCAACTTCTTTATTGCGTTTTTTATTTTTTTAGTACATAGAAGAGTGGTGCAGCAATTATGTTTTACAGTTTCACATTTTACCGCTGCTTTTTATTCGAAAATAATTTAAAATTTATGAAATTACAAAATTTTTAGCGTCGTTGCTGATACACTTCCAGCCAAATTTAGATCGATATGTAAACAATCCAGATAAATTTCTCATTAAAAATGTTAAATCGGCTATTACACTACTCAATTACCAATTGTAATCCAAATTATGAAAGCTCTAAACTGCGCCTACGAGTTTATGTTCACATTAATAACCACTTTTTGTTCAATTGTAAATACCAGGCAGAACTATTGCACGTAGTCAAGAATAAACAAATCTGCAAGATTGAGTTGCCCTCCACGAAAAGTTTTCCCAGTTATTATAACTTAAAAAATTTGTAACAAGTTGTTATCGTGCATCACATAGAATGCTAATTAATACTTTATCAGTCTCTACGTGTCAATATAAAATAACACAAGAGAGAGAGAGAGAAAGATAGAGAGAGACAGAGAGAGAGAGACTTATGAGCAATCAAAGAACAGGCTAATTGATGTTGAGAAATTATAATCCATTTAACATATTCATTACATTAAGTATGAAGCGAATTTCTTACATTAATCGTTTAAAAATGAGCAGATATCGGTAGATCAAATAAAACATAGTACCAATAGTTGTCTAAATGTAATTACATAAAAGAACAATATAAATATAAATGGCGTTCTAGACGCATATCTATTAAACCAGGTTCGTCAAGTCAAATGAACCTGAAGTTAAATGATACAATTAGTTTAATGTGTGCACATAAATATTAAAGTGGATCGCTAAATTCAAAACAACCCAGGAAGTTACTTGTTAATATATACATAAGTTACTTTAGGCAAAAAAGTTAGACAATGTTCAATAGCAAAGCCATAAAGCTATGTTTCAATTTTACGCAGAAATAGAATTAGTCAAAATTAAAGGGCTTGACTCCCTTTGCTCTATTTTTAATCACAACTTACAGATAAATATAAAAGTTACAAAAAAGAGTTAATGGATGGTTCGAGAGGCGGGAACAAAGCAATCTCGCAAAAATTTTAGATTTTGAATCACCCAGAAGCAAAAAACTGTAAGCCACCGCGAAAAATATTCCAGGTATAACAAGCGGAAGCGGTATAGGTGGCAAAAAAGATGTCTTGGCACTTGTATACCTGCGAATGTAGCGGAATGGTGATTTTAGAAAATTGTGAAAACGGGCTCCACTTAGCTCGTTTGAAACAAAAGGAAACGGTGTAATGCCGTTGAACATGTCCTTACAAGTGCAAACTTATTTACATACTGCCTCAAAAGCGCAAGCGGTTAGATGCAGATGAAAAAGGTGAGCTTTTAATCTCAAAATCTAGGTGTTTGCTTGCAAAATTCGAATCGATAAAGACAGAGAAAAGGTGCTTATTATTATTACTAATATTATTATTATTTGGTCACCTTTGTGATATAGGTTCTTAGATAACGTACTATGGAGAAGGTCCTACGAGGATATATTGGCTTAGATGGATGCGTTCTATGTTTCGAGTCAACCTCCCTCTGCCTTCATGTTCTTGAAAATTTATTTTTCTGAATCGCGCACTGCATTTCGCTGCACAGAAATTAAACATGAAGTAATTTAATTTAAAAATTACATGAAATTTTTTCAGGTCAGCTGAGGACCGAACGGTTTCGGGTTACTTTTATTTTTTTCGTAAACGTGACGTCTTCGAAAATTGCAAACTAGCAAAAATAAGCTTTCATTGACCACCTCGATCCGGTCGTAGTTCCCAAATAGCGACTAGCCCTCCCGGTTAGGGATGAGGTCAACATTTGAATACGTTAGGCGAACCAGTTGTTAGAATTTAACAAATATATAACATAAGCGACCTAAATATTGCATATGAAATTAATTATGTTTTAGCTGGAATGCGCTAAATAACGACGACACCAAATTGGGGTGATAATCAG
This sequence comes from Agriotes lineatus, assembly GCA_940337035.1. Lineage (NCBI taxonomy): Eukaryota > Metazoa > Arthropoda > Insecta > Coleoptera > Elateridae > Agriotes > Agriotes lineatus. Next base: position 23,380,394 of record OW679203.1, on the reverse strand, counting down.
CGACGAAAAGATAGAATTAGTGCAGGCGTTGCAACTCAAACAAAGGTATAAAGAAACCAATGAGGAGTCAATGTTCAGAGCGATGGTTGATTGTTTCGGAAAGCATTCGAATCTGGAGGCCCTACGGTAGCAGAAAAAAACGTGAACGGAACTTCAAATAGTGAAGTGACTGTCCTACCTTGCATACAATGTGAAAGGTTCCCGCTCTTATAGCCACTAAGCAAAAGCAACTAGCGCTAGTTGTCGTGTAGCGATAATGATAACATGAAACAAACAAGCAAACTAAACACACTTCCTTTACCTTTGAAGGCCTCTATCTCACACCAACCTATTAAAAAACAAAGAGGTATCAGTAGATACCAGGAGTAAAATCTAAATAATAAGGTTTTCAAAAGAGCAACAGCAAAGAACCAATGGAAGCTCACACGATTACCTTTATACATGTCACAAATGACGATTAACACACAACGATTTAAAATAATTACAGACCAAGATATCAGAAGAAAGTTGACATTACTCAAATCATTCTTCTATGTCACCCAGAAGCTAAATTATAAGATGTAAAAATTAGAAACTGAGCAACGCTGAATTCAAGGTTACTAATATATAACAAAGTGACCGGGGTCTGTTGTACCCAAAATAAATCCAGAAAGTTACTATAAACAAAAATAAAAATTAAACCGCGTTCATAAAACAAAAGATCCCTCTGTAGAAACTACGTAATCGGCAGACGTAGCGCTTATCACAAAGCCCTTAGGATAACAAAGCACATTATAAGCACAATTGCGAACAAATAAAGAAGGCGTAACGTTTTATATTTTAAATACGCCTTATTCATCGCCGAATGATAGTGGTCAGTTAACGGTTTTATTATAATATACAATTGTCAGAGTGAAATTTAGCCTAGTTAAAAAAAATTAATTGCAATGTTCAAAAGCAATAAAAAACGAACAATTTTCTTGTCCGGAAATCGAATTAACAATCGACATTTTATCAACAAAACAAATGTTCTCACCCAACGCCATGAACGTGATTGTCCAATTAGTTTCATATTCCAGCGTAACAAAGAACTGCACTGCTTGCTTGACATCTAAAATTAGTTTTAATAACACGAGTGGTTTTACAAAAACACGCGTGGCTTGCAATACTTATCGTTGACCTTGTGTTATTCATCGCTGACCTTGTGTTATTCAAGGACTTAGGTCGGACAGCGGCGTAGTGGTTTTAAATACATCTCGAAGTAAACCACCTCTTTAGATCAAGGCAGGTATGAAACACTCAAGAGGTTAACCCAAATAGCAGTTTGATCGTTGAAGAGGGCACAAAGCCGAGAGCACCGAAACAAGCCATATTTGGAAGGAAAAGGTGACTGGGTGACAGGGTAATGGCAAAACACAATTTGAAAGCTTTTTTTATAAGCTCCCCGAACGAACTTGTATTGCGTCTCGCTCTTCCAGGCAAAATCACTGCTCCGAGCTAGCATGAATCCAGTAGCGGCGTCGATTTAGTTTACCAGAATGAAATAAGCGTAACAAGGGGTTGAGCCACCGCACTCTGATTGGTAAATTTGCCATTTGCGGGCACTCTATTTTCTTTTTTTTTATATTCAACTAGTATTTGTCGTTTTCCTGCTTTATTACATTTAATCTAACCTAAATGTGAGCGAGTACTTTGCCGTTTCCAAAAACTCCTTTCCCATGGACTTTCTTTTGGATAAATGTGCGGGATTGTTATATTTGTACTGCTTGACACTCGTTTCTGGCCCGTCTTTACTTCTGCGTTTTAAGATAATGGAATTGGCAGATCTAGCATTGGCAGATGGGTTCTCTATGTCATACGGATGTCACATACTAATTCCAATTATTACATTATTATTATAGTATACATCTTCTCCAACGACAACTGACTAAAAATCATCACGTTTAGTTTCATATTCGTTCTGTCAATGAGTACAAGATTCACAGTCTATGGGATTCGTTGATAGATGTTCTAATAGCTCTATTCTTTTACGAATACTAAGAAATTCTCGAGATGTATGCTGTACTGATTGGAAGACTAAAGTTAACTTCTGCTTCCCTATGTTTCCTAAATCTGTGTTCTATTTCGTCTTGGTGGGTAGTGCAGCTAGTAGACAAGTAAACTACTTCTGCGCCCATTTCTATTCTTATTTCTATTATTGCGTATGTAAATATATCTTTGAGTAAGTGTTTGATATTTGTAAATATTAATTACGCTATACCCTAACATGCATTTATCTTCTTACCCACATTACTTAGAAAAACCTGGAATGAAGACTTTGAACTCTCAGGAGATGTCTTACAACAATTTATTCGAAATGGAATGACATATTAAAAGAGTTAGTTTTATTTCATCAACAAATATACACATGCATGTACATTTTTTCTTACTAAAATTAACGCTATGCTTATTTGTGCCTGATGCAAACATGTTGATCTACTTTTTTAGGAATTTTAGGTAGTAGAAGCCTGACAGCTTTCATAACTTTTAGCGGTGCCCGCTGATCGTCTAAAATATACTGAAACAAAGCTTTGGTGAAATCTGAAGAAGTAGGATGAAACACCCATTTGCTCCATCTTGACAGTAGCGCAATATTATTTTTCAGATAAACAATTATGTCGTTAAATGCAAGCTTACTGGCTTTGTCTAAGGAATCAAACTTTAAAGCATCATTCATGCAACCGGAAATGTTGATTTGCTCCGACACAACGCTCGTTGAAACTCCATATTCTATTTTTGATTCGCCAAGCCCGTGCTTTTGTACTTTATCTTTATAATACCTCACAGCTTCCATCTCCTTCTTTGAAAGCTTGTTAGTCAATTTAAGTGTCTCCGCCAGCAATGCCTCGAGATAAACACCAACGTTGACCTCCTTCTCCTTTTTGATTGCTTTATAAATGGCATCGTATACCTCCTCTTTCAACAACACCTTTGTTAGAATTTTGAAAAGTTCTCTCTCCTTGTCAGTCTTAGGAGCTGGCAGAGCAATCATCAGGCGCACCGGAACAGGTTTTTTGTAATGTGCTTCTACAGTTACTTTCTCTACGGTTTTTAGTGTTTTCTCGTGTTTTTCTTTATAGCTTATCAGCCATTTTTTGAAAGCAGCATCATCCCTTGCTTTAACCTCCGCGTACTCGAGGAACGACACATAGGCGGTAATTAACACATCGTGCTGGGTTTCTATGTTCGCCACTATTTTCTTATACTCATCCTTCTGCAAAAGAGCATTCAGCTTGGCTATATATTTGGCTTCGCCTTTGAGCTCTGTCTTGCTATCGTTGGTCAATTTCAAGAAAGCTGTTACGAGAGCAGTGGGAGCCTGTGTCCACACGGGATTGACGGTGGTTTTTTCGGGAGGCGGTGGAGGCGGGGTTGGGGTGGTAGCAGCAGTACTTGGTTTCGTTGCCTCGGTTTTTACACTATCCTCATGGGGAAGCGTTGGTGGCGGACTCGTGGCTTTGGTCGTCGCGTTATCGTCTTCATGATAAGTACTTAAGGTGCGTCTAAAGAAATCGTACCACGTCTTATTGGGAAGTATCTCACTGTCAGGTTTGTCCACAACAGGGCATTTCCCATTTATGCAACCATTCTCAGTTACATCAACTATTACTTTAATATCGGTTTCCGTGGCAATGTTGAGCTTGCAGTCCCTTATCAGCAGGAAAAGTTTTGTAAGGCATATCACCGGAGTGGGACAATGGTAAACGGGCAATTTTTCTCTCAGAATATCTAGATAACCGGTCTGGTTTTTCTCGATTATGTCTATCACATAGTCTACCTGGTTTCTAACCTTCTTATCGATATCTGGTGCTCTGAAAGCCATCAGCATAACGTTTATATTTGCTATGTCAGTAGGGTAGGTCACCGGCATGCTGAGATATCTGTACTTGAATATTACATAGCTATAAACGGCCCCGATAGAATTACGGACTTCCGGCTTCAGTTCGGGCTGCCGTCTTAGAATTCGATCTAAAATTGCCAATAGTACTTCAGTTGGATTGGCATACAGATAAGGATTAAAGCCCATCATTGTTGAAGTATATCCAATATCTCCATTGCGAATATAATATTGAATCCTCATAGCCGCCGCTCTGATCTCAAGTGGAAACGAACCCATTTTAACGTAGTTCAACATCTCGGTCGTCTTTATATGACCGGGTTGAACGAAGAAAGTAAACGACCTGTAATTGTGATTTACTGCCGTCGGAGTACGTGGTTTCAAGTTCCTTAATATTGTGTAAGCGGATTCTTTTATCACGTCCACCACATCTGGGCTTTTGGTAATTATATCGAATATATATTTAATAAGCTTATAGGGCTCTCTCTTATCATGTGGAACATCAATCCCTTGCAACGCTTTCAAGGGGTTCTGATACAAATACTGCACCATTATTTCAATAGATTCCTCAAGATCGGGCTGTATTAAAGCCCTGGGGAAAAACTCCAAGATCCCAGCTATTAGCCACTGGTAAGGAGTAAACTTCTTCTGCTGGTTGAGGTATCTAATCAAATGGAGCATGTTCTTGTTAAAATTGTATACTATCCTCTTCTCCGATTCCTCTGCCTTCTTCTCGAGCTTTCCGTCATCGGAAGCTTTGCGCAGTTCTTCGGGACTGATTCCTTCGAGGAGATTGACAACCACAGTGTCGTCACTGAAAGGCATAATTATTGCGTCCAAGTCTACCTTCTTGGTCTTGATGGCTTCTACCCAGAAGGAAGCAGCGCACCTTAGGTATGACGGCAAGTGGTGTTCCATTTCTTGAAAGACCTTGAGGTACAGCTTGCTTGGAGAGAGGAAGGCAGCGTCCTTGAGGGCCTCCACCAAGCTCAAGATGTCCACATGGTTGAGCCTGATGCAAGTCAGAATGAAGTAGAGCGACGTGTAGTACGGCGTACTGAACTCCACCTGTCTCCGGTGCAGGATGTAGCCGAACGCCTTGATCATGTTGAACCTGAGCGCTGAGCCCACCTTTATTTTTATGTAAATCGGTTCTGCAGATGACGTGTCGATGCAAGTCGGGCAGCCGGAAGCCTGTCTTGACCTGTGGACGCCCTTGTCTGGGATTGGCTGGTCTCCGAACAGTATGTACGGATGATAACCGCTTTTATACTGCATATCCGCTTTGAAATCTTCAATTACCTCTCCATTTGTATTCTGCGAAACATATCATTGGTACTAGATAGATTAGTTAATGGCTATCCTGATCATATCGACACACTTTGGAAGGTTATAGACTACGTCTAACTGAATAACTAGCATGGCAACCTTAAGACCGACTTTGCTCATTTTGTAGTCAGTAGGAGTTTTAGACTCAGGACGTCGAATCTCAGAGACTGGAAAACCTACAAGAACTCCTCGTCCCATCCAATAGATATACCGGCGTATATCTCTATCGAAGAGCCACGTTGTAATCTAATGTCTCGTTGCGTGTTACGTTTGTAGACAGGTGGTTACAATATGAAGAGCTTCTGTACATTTCAGAAGAATAGCATTGGACTACGCCGTGTCCATGTCTTGCTCCTTTTGACATATACGTCACATTAAGCACGTTATGTAAAATCATTTGGCCTTTAGGTTACCACATGAAGTAATTGCGTCTGGTGTCCTCAATAACCTTCCAAACTGTGTCGGTACGCTCTAGATATTCAATTATAAACTATTTTATCCATATATTGAGCTGATAATAGCAGATTTTACACTTTTATCTTGTCCATAGACCCATACGTAAAAAATCTGATGAAATCAAAATTTGTGAAGCAAATTGAGATCTTACCTAGATTTCTTGATAATGGTGCAAAATTAAAGCAATCCTAGGAAGATGGCAAGAGAAATCGAGATGCTGCAGAATTAATAGTGTTTGCAATGTAATACCGAAAACAAGGCATGTTGAGAAGATGGTTTAAGTGAAACAATCTTTAGCTATTGTGAAAGTGCTCTTGGAACGAGAATTTAAGGTCTGGGTTTACGTGGCAAGGCACTAGGTTGTAAAAGGAAATCTTACCCGAATTGCCAGAAACACTAAACATATTAATACAACTCTCCTCATCTTTGTTTGAAAACTGACACGCAAGCGACAACTTAACCCTTATATAACTTTAGAAGTGCGAAACTGCTTTTTAATGGCGAATGTAAAACTTTATGGTGAATTTCAATCAAATTCCAATTTTTATAGAAATTTCTGTTTGTTAGTAACATTAATAAGTGAGTCGATTTATGGATTTAAATCCAATTTTGATTGTTTTATTGAAATTCGCGAGCGGTATGACAAGTGAAGGGCCCCTTTATCTTGGAATATTCCTATTTTTTTAAATTGTTTTTATAATTGGCATCGACGGTATGAAGCAACTCAACTTTTCGGTTATTTCACTATAAGTCATTTACTTCACTTATCCATTGTCCGTTTTAAATTAGGTATAACTTTATTGCTTTACAATAAAATTTGTTGCTGTTATGAAACTGGATAAGGCAATTGCAAGCCCTAGCTTTATATTCTAAAAATTCAATATCTACTTGCAATCAGTTTAAATTGCTTTTAGATTCGTTTTGATAATTATAACATGAAGATATTTCACAATCAATGTAACTGTATCTTTTTAGAATATTCTCAATATAGCATTACATAATAATTTTTTAACTGAGAGGATGTGTTGCAAGATGCTCAGTTGGCAGGGCAAACTAAAATACATTTAAGTACATTAAATATTCAAGGGCATCTATTACATAAAAGTCGTAGATTTTGGGGCACATTAATTTGAAAATATTATAATTCTGGTATTAATAAATCAAAAGCTCTACTAATGCTATGGAAATTATTATTTTGTTGTTCTTACTGGTTCTTCTTATCATAACCTTTAGATGATTGGTTTAAGACAAATAATTGAAATTTAAGTTCAAAAGAGGCAAGCAACTTAAGTCCAAAAATTGCCAATAAAAGAAAGCGTGTTAGTGTTAAAAACAATTAGCTTGCAATAGAATACCGGAGAGGGGTTGCAAGCAAAAGAAGTGCGTATACATGTATGGAATTATCATAGCAATAATCAAGCAATAACAAACCAATAGTTAAGGGCGACAGGCTTAGCCACTTACTGTGACAAACTCCGCTGAACCATACAGAGTAGTCGAGATTGTCGAGATGAAAACGTCTGATATTAGACCCACACACTAAGTACTTTGAACTCAGAAAAATGTCAGCGTTTCCTTTCCTTTAAAAATTATGACACTTTTATTTAAAAATTAACGATGACGTCACAAATTATGGATAACTATTAAGCAATATCAAAGTGTTCGGGGTTTTTATTTAAATATTAATAATACAGATACTCGTAATATTGGAGCGGTTTCGTACTTTATGAACACACTGCATACACAATGGTCTGCCCAGATAAATGCGCACAGAATCGATTTAGCGTAGTCTAAAAATTCTTTCTTAAACCGGGATTCATCAAGCGCTCCGAAACAGCGTTTAACAAAATCCATGTACAGTTCCGCATGACGTGGCTTACTTAAACGGACACAGATATTGCATTGTCGTCTTACTATCCAGCAGTCACATCTAAAAGGCATGCGAAGTGACAAAAAAGTTCTTGTGTGGTTATCAATAAGTGCAAATGGTAAGATATACTATATTCTAAAAACTACCACAGTTCGGGCCAGACATAGAAACATTCCATTATGCTTAAAGTGTTGCTGTGATTAATGGACAGTATCACCATCATTATCATCATCGTATAGCCTTATGCGTCTACTGCTATCCATCGCCCTTTCTTATCTTTTGCCATTCCTGTTGTTCTCTGGCAACATCCATCCAGTTTCTCACTATTTTTCTGATGTCATCAGACGATCGCGTTGGTGCCACGCCAGTGCTTACCTTGAAACCCTAGAAAATAAAGTTATTTGTTTAATTTAATATACAGGGTGTCCAAAAATTAAAAAATGTAAAAGACAATGAACAGTAAAGTACCAACAATTTTAACGCTACGTAGAAAGGTAATTAAGACTTTGGAATTAAATTTTTTGTTCAAATTTGAAAGTATCGCCTACTAGTAAAAACTAAACATTTTGGAATATTCTGGAACTAACTTTCTTATTTAATACTTGTGAAAATTCAATTTTCTGGGAAAATTATGCTTTATTAAAAAATACATTGGTTCGCAAATTAATTTTTGTTATACAGGGAGCTGAAAAACCCAAAAACATGAATTATACATTTAAGAAAAACAGCAAAGTAAGTAATAAGGATACAGCAATATAAATTCTACTTAAACATCGCCAAGTTCAACACACCTCTTCAATAGTCTTCTAAATTCTGCATATGTAGAGCGGTTAATTTCTTGATTTACTTGGGCTATTGCTTCAATAACTCTGGTTTTCAAAACTCAACCATAGGTTGTTCGTCCACTCTTTCTTTGAAGAATCCCCAAAGAAAATAATGAAGCGGCGACAAGTCGGGCATCTTGCTGGCCATTGAATAGGGCCAAACCTGCCTATCCATTGGAAATTTTCTGTTAAGTCAATTGCGGCCTTGAGGAATTGAGTGAGTGGGAAAACAATCTTATGGAAAATATTTTCAAATTTTCTTCATCTAATTCTGGCCAGAAAAATCTATTTAGCATTTCCAAATATGACTTTTGATTTAAATTTGTTTCAAAAAACATTGGACATCGCACACCAAACATTAAAATATTTAAACTTTGCGACGATACCACCCAATTGGTAGAAAAAGTGCTCTCATCGGAAAAACTAATATTTGTATGTAACTGTATATCTACTGCAATCCTTTCTGGTATTTCTAAACAATCCAATCGATGTGCATCATCACCAACTTCCAGCGTGTGAATTACTATCGGCGTGAAGGCTTTAAACTTATTTTCCTTCAAAATTCTTTGAATATGTGTCTTGCTGATGGACATTTGTTCAGATCTCTTCCTTAGTGACATTCCCGGATTTTCTGCTACTGAATCCAAAACCAGTATTGTGGCTGCATCATCGTCATTTGATTTATTTTTGATATTATGTGTGTCTCCGTCTCCCGTTAAATCAAATTTCCGTATCATTATTTTTTAAATTTTAACGGGTAACTTCAACTTCTGGATATTTTTCATGAAATAATTCGATTATGTGACGATAAGAAATGTTACTGATATCCTAACATTTAACTAGATAAATTCGATGCTATAATGTAAGCATTATTTCAATTACAATTTAACAACCCAAGTTTCAGGTGACATCTGATATGTCAAGCCCAATGTCAAACAATTAATAACAATTGCCTTATTAACAACTTACTCGCATGTTATTACGAACTAAAGGTAAAAAAAGTATTGAACTGAAGCAGAAATAGAAATAAGCAACATTCAAAGCAACTGTTATATTCAGATCGCGGAAATAACTCCAAGCAGCTTTTATTAATTATTGTTTCATGTAGCGTTAAGATTTTTGGTAGTTTACTTCTCATTGTTGTACTTCGACAGGAAGTGTACGAAGTATTGAAATCACGTCATATCGAAAACCACTCTGAGTCAAATATCTCTAAAATTTCGTGTCAACCGATTAATCAACCCACTGTACCAAATCTCCACCTCGGCTTTGCGGATTTTTGGTGAAGACCCCAGCCCACTAGATCCCTCCCTCGTATTGGGGGGTTCCTAAACGTGCTGTGCGGTGTACGTATGTTCTTATGTGTACGCGATTCCAGTCGCCAGGAACCTTCCTGAAGTCTTGGATCTTTTTCATAAGACAGGTCGTACGAAAATGAAGGCAACATCAACTTTTGAGGTATGGTCTAAGGCAAAAATCCAAAGATACGGCACTAAACCGACATATAAATAAAAATCAGAGTCTCGATATACCGACATCAATTAGAAAATGACCGTTAACCTATTCGAAGTTCCCACTTGTGACCCACGTGCCATGAGTGCGACCCACGTGCCGTGGGTGCGACCCACGTGCCATGAGCCAACCCTCAAAATGTCCGTATACGTCGGGTTGTTGCTGTTTTCCTTAATAATAATCACATGTAAATATACAGGGTGAGGCACATAAAGTGTTACAGAGCAATAGCACTCAAACTATTGATCACATCCAAAAATGTTTCAGACAAAAGTTTCAGTGTTCGATAAGGCCGTCATACTGGACCAGCCTATTTTTTTATCGGTGAAGGCGCTGAAACTACGTCAAGGTCAACTCCACTTTTTTATATGGAACCATGTATTTTTTTTTCGATGACATTATTACCGATTTGAATACAAATTCAGCGACCTGAAACACAAGGTCATTCTAGTCACGCAAAGTATAAAAATAGTCGAAAAATCGAAAAATGCAACAGTGCAACAAACAAGAGTCAACACGACGGTGCACCACCCCATTATGCTCTGTGTTTAAGACAAGTGATGAATGAGATTTGTGGCGAAAAGTGGATAGGACGAGGCGGCCCTGTAGCTTGGCCACCTCCATCGCCAGATCTAACATCAGCAGATTACTTTTTATGGGGTTTTGTCAAAGATCGCGTAATGGCGGTAGCACCTACCACGGCTGACGACATGAAAGACAGAATACGACGAGCATGTACCGAAATTACACCGCAAATGTTAGCTGAAGTTAGACGGTCTTTTCATCAGCGAATTAACAAGTGCTTACAAGTGGAGGGTCATCACTTCGAGCATCTTCTGTAGGTAGAACCAAACCAAGGTTAGTGGATCCTTTGAAAGTGATTATTCCGATATTTTTCGATTTTTTTACTATCTTCATACTTTGCTAACTAGAATGACCTTGTGTTGCAGGTAGCTGAATTTTTCTTAAAATCGGTAATAATGTCATCGAAAAAAAAATACATAGTTCCATTTAAAAATTTGGAGTTGACCTTGACGTAGCTTCAGCGCCTCCACCGATATAAAAATAGGGTGGTCCAGTATGACGGCGTTCTCGAACACTGAAACTTTTGTCTGAAACGTTTTTGGATATGATCAATAGTTTGAGTGCTATTGCTCTGTAACACTTTATGTGCCTCACCCTGTATAGGACAAATACACTAATGGTCATAACGGTTTCTTAAGAATCGCACACAACACTTAAAAATTTCAATTGATCAGATTTGCCAATTGTTAGTATTTAAGTTAGTTTCATGAATTTATTTTTTGTTTTTGTTAAAATTTTATTGAAATGAAATAATTAATAAATTTGTTTTGGTTGAGCATTAATTTTTTTTTTTAATTTACTACATGATAAGACGAACAGCATTGTTTACAGCAGTCAACTGATTTATTAAATTCAATCATTAATAACATATTCAATTTGATAATAAACGCAAAGATAAGGTGCCCAAGTATTTTTGGAAGCGCTGTTATGGGCTGTGGGGTACCGCATATTTTAAATTTTTGAACATCCTGTATATTAAATCGCACAATTTTTTATGAAGAATGACTTTTCCTCAAAGATTGGAATTTTTTGTCTATTTGTGGTATAGGCTTGCCGAACTTGGAACATCCGGTATATGCCAAGTAAGTAGGTACCAACTTGATAAATTAGAATAATAGAAAAACTTATTGTCGTTGACTTATGACAAATTTACAGCTAAACGGTAGAAACACTTTCATTTTGATGATGTAGACAACTGTTTCTTCTTATATCATCAATTCTCCTGACTTGGTTTTTGAATGAGAACATTTTCTATTAAGATTGATATGCCAGGTATGTGCTATAAAAGTAGAATAAAAATCGAATTCTTCTCATTGTATGGTGACACATTTACAGTGAGAGGAAACCCACTTTAATATTAATGATCTACATTTTCTTCTTATAACACCATCCTTTGTCATTTGATTCTCTTGTAAAGACATTCTGATGACGTGAAAAACGTCCGCTTCTAATACCATTGCTTCATGTGATTTGGTTTCTTATGAGAAGATATTCTTTTCCAATTTCCAATGGATTAAAAAAAGTCCAATCCATTGTCATTGTGCGATAACAAATTTACAACTTAGCATAAAAACCACATACATTTTTGTGACGTAGATACGACTCTCTCTCCTTGTAGTAACATCTCGTGTGATTCGATTTTCTAGTGGAACTATATTTATTCTCTTAATTATTTCACGTAAGGTAAGTAGGTATCAACCGGACTAATTAGAATGATATCTAAATCCCCTCAAGTTGTATCGCGGCAAATTTCCTGCTAACCAAGGAAGCAACTTTAATTTTGATGATGTGTAGAACTTTCTATCTTTTATCGTCACCTTATCTGATTTGTTTGTCACGTGGAATCTAGTTACCGTGTTCACCGAATACCTGCAGACAATCTGTATATCTGCTGTTAGAATAAAAATACAATCTCTTCTCATGGTATGGTGACAAAAGTGCAAAACCAATTTTACTTTGACTATATGCGCTACTTTACCTTCTTATATCAATATCCACTATGATTAAAGAATTATATGCCGGCGCTTATTAGCAGTAGCCCAAATTTAAAAGACAAATAGATCTGCAAGTGATCAGCGTAAAAATGAGATGCACAAAAGTTTAATGCAGATGGTAAGTGCGGTATATAGGTTGTAAATAAAAGAGTTTATGCGGAACGCCTGTTTTATTGCTGAAAATTTTTGATATCTTACTAGACACTTTATCAGCTTGCGAGCGATTTGATAAATAGTTACTTAGTAAGAAAATTGCATTTGCCAATCCAAATATTAAATAGCTGACTTTCAAGCTAATGCCCTTCTCTAAGCTTTGATTTTTTTGATATAGCAATAACTAGTCTATGTTGTAAACCAAAGCCGTTGACGTGTAATTAAGTCAACCACAAGTTGTAAGTAAACACTGTTTTTTTAAGTTAATATAAAATAGTTTGCTCTAGAAAAGTGACACGTATATCTAGTTTAACCTTAGCGCCTTCAAAGTCTAGGTCATTTATAATCATCCAGTCCATCTCTTTTGTTCACGTTGTGCCTAAAAGTATAAAAACACCCTTTGGTTTGTTGTGAGTCTTAAGATTTCTAAATTATAATATGGATTTTTTAAGTACTTGATTTTGGATATGAAGCAACTATACGGTCACTATATCGTATCTGCATGTTATCTAAGGATTCTGCAAGTTAAATAAAACACTTATTTTACAACGGCAATGTTACACATTGGAGCTCAAATACACAGTTAGACAATTTCTTACATCTAACGGAAGTCAAGTACCTGCTGCTATGCATATAATTAAACTTGCTGCTACGTATAGAACTAAAGATCAAATATCATACTACCTTATATAGTATTTCTAATCATTAAGATAAGCTTTACCTTCCAATGATGCACGTGACAGATAGCGCGTGCATACAAGGTTAAAAGGTTGCACTTTTAAACAATAGGGGACTGTTTTATTACAATCTAACTCGTCCGCCGAAAAAATTATTCAATAAGGTAAAATTAAATGTCCAGCGACTTATTTCAACGGGAACACTAATTTTAACATTGAATAATAAATTAGCGATAAGATTTTCATTAAATTGTTCCTAAGTGCACCATAGTGAATAAAAATAGGAATATAATCTATATTTCTATTAACCGCCTATTTGCTTTGTTTAAGAACTACATAATGTTTGAAGATTCATTATGGGGCATTAAATAATAGGTATCATGTTCTAACGTTTGCGATATTGTGAAAGGTCCTACAAATTTTGGTTCATTTTTTCTTCTAACAAATACTTTTTCTCCTAAATTAAATGTTTTATTTTTACAAGTAGGATTCAATTTTAAATTTCGTTTTTCTTTAGCGTCTACCTGGTTTCTTTGCAAAATTGTATACATTTGCTTCATTTGTGTGTAGTTCATGTCAAATTGATTTCGGCTTTCCGTGTGACCAAATACAATTTCAAAAGAGGTCAGGTTGAGATTAGAATATAGGGTGTGATTATATGCCAAAATACAATTTCGCATTTTTTTATTTTCTGGTGTATTAGTTAGTAGTCGATAAAGTTCGATAATTGTCGAATGTCTTTGAATATATTTTTGTTAAATTCTCCGTCGGCAATAATATTATTTGGTGTAGTAAATGTACACATAAATTTAAGTAGTTGTGCAATAACATCTGTCAAAGTTTGTGATTCAATAAATTAAGCTTCTGCAAATTTTGAAAATGCATCGATTATAGTTAAATAACTTGGTTTGCCTTTTTGAAATATGTCCAGGTGTAAAGTATGAAATGGTCTATTTTGAGTTGGAGTAAGCTGTAGGTGGATTTGATGTTGGTGTTCTTGTGGATTTAGAACGTAAGTTACTTGTGACATGCATCGATAAAATGTAGGTGTGTCATCGTTAATTATATCTTGCAAAAAATTGGAAAAGTCCAAACAGAGTTCATCATTAGGAAAATAACAATGGTAATGCGTGTTAGGTTCGCAATGTTCGATTAAGAGTCTATTGAATACTTTTATTTGTATTAATTATAAATACTGAGTAATGTGTGATGCCATAGTACTTAGAAATACGCATGTCTCGTGATAGCTGGGAATTTACGAATTCGATTTGATTTTTAAATTGTTGTAAGGGTTTTTCGCCAATATCGATTACAGAGGCAGATGATTGCTGGAAATGTATTGTTTCGACTTAAGAGTTATTGTCGTCATTAAAATTACTAATATTTTCTGGTCCTATTTGTACGTTAGATATAATTTTTACTTGAGGTTTTTCTGGTTTTTGTTCAATGGTTGGTACTCTGAAAAAGTCTTGTATATCAGGAGTGCTTTCTCTACTTGTCATTAAACTTTTATTATCTTTACTAGGTATCGGTGTATAAAGTCTATCGGGTGTTTTTGTAGTCATAGGGTGTTTTTGTAGTCATAGGGTGAATTTAAATTCGTGATAAAGTTTCAGCGACTTTATTTAATTTTCCTGGTAAATAATTTATGCTGAAATCATATTCTTTTAATCTAAGTTCCCAACGGGTCAATCTTGAATTTGTATTCTTTAGATTTTTAAGTCATACTAATGGTCTATGATCGGTGTACAAAGTAAGTTTTACTCCATATAGATATGGACGAAATTGTTTCGTTGCCCAAGCTATAGCTAGAAGTTCTCGTTCAATTGTAGTATATTTTTGTTCTGTGTTATTAAGACTTCTGGCGGCATAATAAATGTGTTTTCCATTTTGGCATAATACTGGGCCTATTGCATATTTAGATGCATCAGTTTTTAATTCGAAAGGTTTTTCAAAGTCGGGATATTGAAGTACAGGTTCATTCATTAAAATTTGTTTACAGTATTCGAAGCCCTTCAAAAATTCATGGGTGTGTTCAATTTTGTTTTCTTTTTTGGACAGTTAAAAATTTGGTTATTTTAGCAAAGTCTTTGACAAATTTTCTGTAATAACCAAATAATCCTAGGATGATTTTATCTCTGTTCGTGTTTTTGGTGCTGGGAAATTTTTAATTGCTGATATTTTAGTTTATATGACCTAAATACTTTACTGATTTATATAAAAATTCCGATTTGCCTAGCTGATTTTTGACATTAGCGTCTCTACATTTTTAAAAGTGGCATGTGTTCTTGACAAGAATTTTCAAAAATTATAATATCGTCTAAGTATACTAAACATTGTGTTGGGGTGAGTCCAAATAAAGCTGTGTTTATCATTCTTTGAAAACTGGATGGCTGTGACGCCCTTCTTTGGTCGAAAAGGCTGTTTTTTCGCGATCTTTTTTTTTTTTTCAATTTCAATCTGGTAGAAACCAGAAGCAAGATCCAACGTTGTAAAATATTTGGCTCTGCCAAGATTATCTAAAACGGTTTCAATACGGGGCAATGGATATTTATCTTCGATGGTCTGTTCATTTAAATGTTGGTAATCAATTTTTGGGGAAAACCCAAATAAGAAAATTATACGGTGATTCTGATGGTTCTATAATATCTTCGTTTAACATTTTATTTGTCTTTTGACTTCTTCGCGAAGAACATGGGGATAACGGTACGTTTTAGTGAATATAGGTGCATTGGTTTTAGTCCTAATGTGGTGTTTTGTCAAATTTGTTGCAGATAAAGATATCTCGTGTGAATAAAAAATATCTCTGTATTGCAAACATAAGTCGGTTAAAAGAGCTGTTTCGTCTTCTTTTAAGTGGTCTAGTCTTAAATTTTTTCTTAAGTTGTTGTTTAAAATACTTTTGATGATTGGAGTTGTTGATTTATTTATATTAAAATCGTCAATCAGGCTTAACAATTTTGGTTAATTTTTGTTATCGGTTTCATAGTTTTCGAAAAATAAAGGATTATTAATATTAATTTCTTGTGTTTCGTTTGAAGTGTTAATTACTCTTGTTTTAAACCAATTATTGTATAGTTTCACTAATGCTGAAGACATAATTAATTTTTCATTAAATTTAAATTTTGCAGCTAATTTAGTTCCATTATTTCCTACTGCTGGTAAAGTTACGAAGAATTCTGTACGCGGAGGTATTACAAGGTTTTTGACAAAATCTTGATTTTTAAGTTTGGAAAAATTGCATTCATTTCGGTTTTGAATTTCTTGCTTAGTTTTTGATGGGTTGTAATAATATGGTATCGTAATTCGTTCTGTTTGAATGTGAATCCATTGATAATCTATTCGTGCGGATAAATTTTAAAGTAAGTCGGATCCAATAAGAGCGACATAGTCGCCATGAAAAAAAATGGAAATGGGCCGGACATAACGAACGTATACAAGACCAACGATAGAATAACCAAATAGGGAAATGGCGACCATACATAGGGAAAAGATCAATATGTAGGCCACAGAAAAGATGAAAAGACGACATAGTGAAACATTAAAAGTTTATCGCCGCTGGTAGGAATTATAATATACGGAAAGTGACTTAGGGTTTAGATAAAAATGTTCGATGTTTTCCGTGGCTCTTAATAAAAATTTACGGTATCATTTAGATCGGGAAATTCATAATAACCTGGGGTACTGTCTTAGTCTTGGGGTTCATTAAATAGCACTGGGGGTCCTTTAAATTGTGCTTGGGGTTCATCTTGAAAATATAGATCGTCATTTTGATTGTATTCTAAACTTTCTTGAGAATTTTCGAATGATGGACGCACGTGACAGGAAGCGCCTGCATACAAGGTTACAAGGTTGCACTTTTAAACAATAGGGGACTGTTCTATTACAATGTAACTTGCATATTTTACATAATCTAAAGACAAACTAATTTTTTCCTCACCCACCTAAACAAAACTTTCGCGACACTCGTTTACAAGTTGTGCTAGTATTATATTCGCCCAGCTGTGTCGCCATATTGCAAAAGGCTCAACTTGATCAAGGAGGATGCCACATTTATTAGATCTGGAAAGGTGGGAAACTACAAGGAGGAATTTTCTAGCCAGATGATAGAACGCTTTGATGCATGGACTAAGAAAAATATTGAAGGAACTGATTTTGAACAGCATTACAATTATAGTTTATAGAGACTCTATAAACTACCTGAACTATCGTTGTATATTTTCCCAACCAGGAATAAAATTATGTTTATGTACCTAACCTTTGATCCATAACAGATTTCTTTACCCTCCACGGAAGAAAATAACACCTTATTTCCTGGTACATTTAACTTATTTCCCTGACAACTAAATAACTATTATTTATAACTGTACATTTTGAATACATTAACACCCGTATGCATAGTCGTTCGCCAGCGGCTCGTCGGTGACTCGCCGGAGTTTTGTTACGAATAGTATGTTGGCGGCACTGTACGTCTATGTCAAATTCGAGGTTAACAGGTTAGATTTTGTGTCAGTTTCTGTCAAAACTGACGGAAAATCTAACCTGATGTTAGGGAGAGGAGATTCTTCTGTATCCAGTTTAACTGTTCTAAAAAATCTCCGCATTTGCACAAGGAAAAGTTAATGCCCTTGAATATTCATGTTTCTAACATGGCTGACAATGACAATAATTAAATAAACATGTTGCTTATATGTCATTTTTACTCATTCTCAAATATAGTGGAATACAGTTTAGATATTGTTGTTTATACTAGTTAACCTACTATCATAACAATTTTGTCGTGTCAAATGATATTAGCACATTTACGAATTACTTTGATCGTTGATACAGTTTTCACAAAAAACTTTAATATATAAAAGTATCAACTTTAATTACGTACAGCATGTTGCAAATTTATACAATATATTGTTATAATTGACTACGTTATAATGGTATTTATGTATGTAAATGGTTTTATGTTATAACAATATTTATTATACTTTAGCTATGACGTCTGACTTTTACTATACTTTTAAATTGAATTTAAGTATCTCATTTGCCCTTTTATAAATTATGGTTTATCAATATTATTAAATCTCTAGCTCCGGTAGAAAACAACGACGCTTGACTGAAAACACACTGCTTTTATTTCTTCTATTTCATGACAACTTGTACGTCTGTCAATGTCACTTCAAATTATGCAAGTGCAAAATCAATTAGAAATACCTCCTCGTTACATTACTTGTCATTCAACGAATATCAAATAGTAAGTACTCACCTCTTTAAAGTGACCTCACTTCACTCTTTCTATATTTTTCTTTCAGTTTTTATATAAACACCTATTCATAGACCTTGATACTCTTCTTTACCAAGCCAAACGCATCCGGCAGTCTCACAGAATCTCCCAGCACGAACTCAACCAAACACCAGGAACCGCAAAGACTTCTCAGCCAAACACGACAAGGCATCTAAAACTTTTTTCCAACAGACCTGCCAAAATCCGATCAGCAGCAAACGCCTTCCACGTCTTCCTTCCAAAATTCTCAAGCCACCGATGACCTAGTATCACGAACGTCGACTAGATGCACGTTACAAATGTCACTGCAATAACAAGCTTGACGAATTAGAACTCCAGTAGATGAAATCCTTCTATCCACACCATAAGACGCTCACTCTGCTAAGAATCTCGATGTAAACCTCTTCCAGTAAAAACCATCCCTGCTATCCAATTCATATGATGTAATTGATTGAGAATAAAATTAGTTCTCCATGCAATTCCAGAAATTGTTTTTGTAGATTATAACTGTATTACATATGGTACCCTCACCACATCTATTTTCTTCCTCCTTACCTTCTAAACATCTTTAAATCTTTTAAAATTTTATTTTTATTCTCTTCTAAAAAATTTTAGGTTTAATTCACAACTCTTTACATTCCAGAAAAGATTCAACTTTTTGTAAAGGGTTTATTTTATTAATTTAGCTGCTTACAAAGGTACTACATGTTTTTTTCTCAAATTATGTTACTTACTGGTAAATATTATTATTTCCTTAGTGATATTGTTTAGCATATATTTTAAAGTCCAACACTCTATATAGTTTACATCATATTTATCTAACACCCACATGTTGAATGACATTTCTCGAATAGGTATTTGCCATTAATCCTCCACTTTATTTCAGATAATAATTAAATTATGTTAGAATCTTTCTGTTTCTTATATAGCATCATTCAATTGAATTTAAATTATATTTCATTTCTTTACCAAAAACATTTTAATAATTTCGATATCCTTCTAATATTTAAATTCATCTTTGTAATTTAATACTGTATTCTTTTAACCTTTTTAATCTGATTTCAAACCCTTATACTAAAAACCATTACAATATAATATCGATGCTAAACATACCATTTTTTAAAAACTTAAAACGTTTAACATATAAAAAATAACAATGCAATTGATAGCTAGTTGTGAAAATAATAAATTGTGGATAAAAGCCTTTATAATTTATACCGTTCAGATAGAAATTCTAAATTAAGTAACAAATATAGAGAATATAGAGGTGGAAGTATATCAATTACAGTTATATAATGTGAATAATGTTTTCATACAAGCTAATGAAGACTATAAGACACTGTTGATTTTGAGTATAAAAAAACTAAACTGTGTAGTTGTTGCTGTTTATATTCTTCTCCAGTCAAAAATCCGGACGTATGAGCATTTTTTCGACTCTTAGTGATAACCATATAACTGGAGAAGTATTTTTTTTCCGGTGGAAGAATTTTTTTCCGATGATTTCAATATTCCATCACTTGGTATCATTAATATTTTTATCTTCATCAGTGTTGTTATAGACTCTTAACCAAATTAATTCTAGTATCGTTAAGAGCTGCATTACCGCACTCTTTTTGTATAAAGAAATACATTGAACCAGAGTTTATTGATGAAGATAAAATATTGAACAACACACGTTTGCTTATGGCACTTAACGAGACTTGTTTGATTGGCGCAAAACTCGGCTCACCGCCTCGTTTTTGGCAATCAAACTCGTATCGTTAAGATGCTCACAATCAAACTTATATCGTTAATATCTATAATGAACACGATGTAACTTTCACAAAATGTGTTTAGAAATATTAGATCTAAATTTATGCAGTAACACCACAATTATTGATAATGCTAGCAAAAATTATTGACGCCTATTTAATGAAGATGCAACAATGTTAATCAATGTTTAGATATTTTCTAGAAAGAAGTCTATAATGTAGTGGAAAATGAGTATTCAAACAATCGTTTTAAATATCCAAAATGGTTTAATGAAGAAATTCTAAATCACAAAACGTTAAAAACTTTTAACCAAACCAATAATTAACAATCGCTAAATACGTGTTTCGACAGATAAGCTGTCATTTTCAATAGCCTCGGAGAGAAAGTAAACAAGACAACGTTGGCAGACGATAGGCTGTTCACCAAATCATTCGTGAAAGTCAGCCCTTTCGCGCATTTTAAAGCTATTTATACTGTCTGACCCGGAGGGCGTGTTCTAAGCGGCCAATCAGGTGTCAACTTCAATAGAGCGTAAATATCAGAGTGGGAAATGGGCACATCATCTTTGTTCGAAAGTTTATTACCTTGATTCTTAAAAACTGCTAAACTTTAAAAAAATTAGCTGCTATATATATTCATATCACTAAGATTGGCAGTACTATGCTAATATTGCCCAGATTCCACCTATTTCTGTAATTGTTTCTATTTAATTTAAACAGGATGTTTCTTAACGTGCGGAGAAGGATGAAAGGGTAGCTAGAGGGTACCAAAATAAATTTATTTTCTTAATAAACTCGGCCAAAACCCAATAACATAAAAACAGCAGTGTAAGATTTGTGTAAATTAATTCTCATTTATTGTAGGAAAAGTTAGAAAGAATATCAGCGTTTTTGTTTCCTTAGAAACATATTTCTTACAACACCTTATAATTTGCTGTTACGGTAGTTTAATTTTAAATTTTACAAAAAAACAGACAGTAAAAATAAGATACCTCTTTAAATAAAGAAACGTTATTTTATAAATTATATTATTATTATTAAAAAAACTACAAACAATTCACCGTAACAAAATCGTTCGCATTAGGTGTTCGAAATCCTGACCCTGCATTTAAACTCACAGTTGCGCTCGGCTTGGAAATTGTTGGCGTAACTGCTCTGTTGCAGCGTACAGTGTACAGTGGCGCCTATAATTGGCCTAACGGCTGTTGGCTGAGTACGAAATAAATAAATAAATAAATAAAATAAATAAATGTGACGCGCCATTCGCCAATTGTATCAACTTCGGTAGCATATACCAATTCTTTCATAGAACCCCATAAGAGAAAGTCCACTGGGTTGAGATCTGGACTGCGTGGGGCCATGAAATGCATCCACTCCGACAAATTTATCGTTGCGGAAAGATATCCATCTTTACGGAAAGATATCCATCTTTACGGAAAAATATTGTCGCGGTAATCTCGTACAACAGGATTGAACTGTGAAGGACAGGCAGAAGTTCTTTTAAAAACTGTAAATAAGAATGGCCATTAAGGCGTGCTGGTAATTTCTAAAGCCCTATTAAAGTGTTGCTCAAAATACCAGCCTACAGATTCAAACTAAAACGCTGCTGAAAGCTACTCTGGCGAATCGCGTTCCGATTTTGATCAGCCCATATGTGAGAACCGTGGAAGTTGAGAACACCATTCTTACTAAAAAAGCATTCATTCGTCATCAGTACGTGTATTGGAAATTCTGATTCACTGTGTGATTTAGTAGTCATTTGCGAAATTACTGCCGCAGCGGACAATCCGTAGTTTGCAGATGATAGGGATACAGACCATTACTGCTCAATGTGCGCCAAACAAAGAATGGAGGAACTCCAAAATGGTGGAAATTTGGCGAGTACTTGTAGTTGGATCAGCATCAATCGTTTCTAATAGTTTTTCCTTCACATTCACCCCATGTTGATTTGGTCTGCCGCCGCCATGACCTTTCTTAGGTTGTAAATTTCCCGTCTCTTTTCCACGTTGGACTACTCAAAGAAAAGTATTTTCGGAAGGCGTTTGACGATCTGGTAATTTTTCCGAAATCATACGTCTTGCACGTGCATAATAATCAAATCTACATATTATTCTTCGTTACTGTAGTTAGACATTTAAGTTGAATAATTATACACTTAATAGCAGCTTTTTAAGGGAGATGTTAAACAGTTTTTGTTAGTTTGGATATTACAATTTCTTATCCTTCTGTCAACATCTCAGTCATTATACCATTGTCCCCTGGTGCTTTATTGTTTTTCATATATTGTACTGCAAAAATCATTTCTTCTCCGGTTGTGCCTGAATTCATCACTTTCAACACTTCTTGTTCTTTGGGGTGGGATGAATATAAAACTTTATAGTAGTCTTCGGAAATTTTTAGTAATTTATCCCTATCGCGTTTTTCGTTTATATCTTGATCTCTGAGTAGTGTGATTTCGTGTCTATCCTGTCTTCTTTTTACGACGTTTGGGTTTTTGTTTTGTTCAATAATGCTCTCTGTCATGTCATTGTAGTATTTATCTATGTCTTTTCAGATCATTTTCCTTGCTTGTTCCCTGGTTTCTCTGTATTCGTTTGTGACATATTTTCCTTCCCGATATAGTATTCTTCTTTCTTTTATCTTATTTTTTATTTCTTCCGATATTTTTGTGTTTTTCGTAGGTTTCCTTTTCGCCACTCTTACGGCTGCTTAAATTACAGCTTTACTTAACTCTTTTGTTGCTTTGTTAGTTCCTTCTTTTGTATCTTTGGTTCTTGTGTCTGGTTTACTAAGTTTTATAATGTTTCTCTACATGTTTGACCTTCTTGTTTCAAGTCGGTTTCACAAGTCGGTGGTCACTACCTGTGCGGGACGTATTCAAGACAGTGACGTTACGTATAAGCCTTTTGGGAAGAAGACAATATATAATCAATTTCGGTTTTCGTCTTGCCATCTGGGCTTATGCAGTCCACTTCCTGTGGTTTTTCTTGAATAGTCACTTGATTAAAATAGAAATCAAATGCCTTAGCAATGTAAGACCAAACAATTAAAGCTAAAATTGAAAATCACCTTCATTTTGGACAATTCGTTCTTATTATAGTATCATCTCTTGCGATTTGCTTTTGAACTTGATCAGAACAAACGTCAAATCTCTTGTGATTGTATGATAACAAAATTACAGCTAAACTGGGAAACCACTTTAATTTTGATGATGTGGACAACTTTTCCTTCTTGTAGCATCATCTCTCTAAACTTCCTTTTTTGTGAAGAACATATATTTTTTAATGTATACGTCAGGCCAGTAGATTTCAACTTGATTAGCAGAAAAGTAAAATCCCATGTCATTCTTCTTTTTCTTCGACCTATCTTTCTCCACTGCTGGACGTTGGTCTCCCCCAAACGCTTCCATGTCTTCCTGTTCTGCGCAGTATTCATCCACTGTCTAGTCTAGTTTTCTGACGTCTTCCACCCATCGCTTTTGTGGTGGACCAACACTTCGTTCCCATCGGTCTTTTGCTACATGTCCAGCCTATCGCCATTTCATCCCTGCCACTTCTTCCATTATATTGCTGACTTTGCTTCTTTTCCGGATTTTATCGTTTCGGATTCTATCTCGTATTGAAACTGCGAGCATGCTTCGTTCTATCGCTCTTTGTGTTGTTATGAGCTTTCTGGCGAAAGTATTAGTGAGGCACATAGTTTCCAGTCCAACTCATTTACGTTATCGGCAGTTAGGACTATATCGTGTGCGAAACTGAAGTGATTTAACCTGGTACCATCGACCTTGATGGCTTTCCCATCCCATTTCGGTTCTTTGAACACGTCTTCATTGCCATCGTGAATAGTTTGGGGTGAGATAGTGTCTCCTGTCGCAGTCCCCTCTGTAGTGGTGTTATTTTGTTTTAGTTTTCTCATCTAGTTTAATACGTATGAATGCCTCTTTACACATATTTTCTATTATTTGGATATATGTGGTGTTTATTCTTGCGTTCTCTAGTCTGGAAGTTAATGAAAGCTAAGTGTATCGGTACGTACACTTTTCTATTAAAGTAGGCATAGTTTGCTGTTAGGCGATTTCTAACTATTTTCCAGAAAAGTTTGCATACATGGGACAGAAGAGATATTAGTTGATAATTCTCTAAATTTGCGTTATCTCCTTTCTTAAATAGAAGTATAACTTCCGAGCTAGACCACCTTATCGGAATTTTTGCGTCGCGCAGACATTTGTGTAACAAGATTTTTATTGCTTTCTCTGTAGTTCTACCTCCCAGTTTCAACATTTCTGTAGTGATTTGATCGTCACATGGGTATCTATTAATTTACACTTGTTTCAATGCAGAATTGATGTCCTCCGAAATTTCGGGCATTTCCTCTGATCCCGCGTTCAAAATGTTTCCCCGTTCTCGTGGTTTGTGTGGCTGAAATGACTATAGTTTCGTGTAGAAGATTTCGATACTCTTGATGACATCTTCTTTGTTTTGTACCAATCCATTGTTTCCTTTCGTATTTTTGTAATTTGGAACACAATTCTCCATTTTGCAGTTGTCTTTTATGGTTTCTTCTATGATTTTTGTATTGTAGATTCTTTTGTCCTTTCGATTTTTTTACCATTTTATTTAATTCTTTGAAATTTGCAGATGTTTTATCTGTTTCATTTCTTTGTTTCTCTAGTAGTTGTAGTGTATGAGGACTTAGCTTTCCTTTGTAGTGTGTTGTTCGTGAACATACTTTCTTAATAAGAAGGTGATATATCCTGCTAATAGTGAAGGCGTCTTGATACGAAACAATAAAACTCAATAGTCTTCTCCATGTACATTTATTTAAATTGGCGACATGTTTAGAAACCAAACTGGTTTCATCTTCGGGCCATAATTATCATCTACAAAGGCATATGGTTAACAATAATATACATAATAAAGAAATTCGCCCACTGGTGGCAGAAAGTACGTGTTACATTTGTAGGTTAAAATGAGGTTAGGTTAAACGTTGAAGATGAGGTAGGAATGACATTCAAAAAACACCACATTGAAGAAGAAAAATTAATTAACCAACAAACTACGTTATAAAGATCGTTATACTGGTTAATACATCACAATATAAAATTAAAGCAAGTTGAAGATGTCAGTTCTAAGAATGAATTTTAATGCATAACAAATAACAAATAACAAATCAAAAAATCTCTAAGTTCAATGACACTGAAATTACCAGAGAGGGTTAAAAAGTATAAGAACATACTTTCTTGGCTCACGTTGTTATCGAGTCTGTAATTTTACCAGCCAGTTCATCTAGATCTAGTTGTTGTATTTGTTGTAAGTCTTCGTTCTAGATCGTTTTGATATTCGTCTTGCTTTAATTTCAAGGATTCTCCGGTTGGGTATCATTGTTTCTTGAAACGTTTGTTTCTCTAAATTTTAGTATTAATTATGATCTTTGCTCTAACAATCCTATGATCGCTTCTGGTCCTTATTTATCTTTTTTTTTTTTGTTGGACAGTATAAAGTCGATTTTGTTTTCTTGTGTTGTTGTCTGGTCTTCGCCAGATCCACTTACGTTATTTGCTTTTTTTTAAACGTTCTTAGATTGTATACTCTTTCTTTGTAGAGGTAGTTTATTAGAATCCCTCTTCGGCTGTTTCTATTACCCAATCCACAGTGCCCAACGTACTCTGTATTTCCCTGTTCTTTTTCTCCAATCTTGGCATTGAAATCTCCCTTAATTATTAAGAATTGTGCCGTTTCGTGGTGTCTTGCTTTGTCTAAGTCTTCATAAAAGTTTTCAATGCTTTTTTTATCGGTTTTTCTTGTCGGCGCATGTGCGTGGTTGACTTATATGCATATCTTTTGTTTATGGTAATAATAATGTATATTACTCGGTTAAATATCACCTTGTATTTCGTAACAGTGTATTTAACTCTTTACCTCCAATGTGATCTTTGAACTCTTTATGATGACAAAATTGCAGCTAAACTGCGACACCGTTTTAATTTCGACGATGTGTAACATATTTACATCTTGCACCATTATCTTTCCTGATTTACCTATATATTTTTTTATGATTTCGACGTCAGGTCTGTAAGTATCGGTTTAATTCCAATCAAATCCAAATTCCTTGCACCTGAACATAGAACGAAGCTTAATTCTAATAACGTTTGGACAACTGTCTCTTATTATACTATTATCTTCTCTGATTTGTTTATTTGTGGGGGCACTTTCTAAATAGAACATTTGGTTCAATTGTTTTTTTAGGTAGAGATATCTAAATCATTTATCTTTGCTCGTTCTTATAATTTACAACACTGGTAGGTTTTAAGAATCTATAAAGTATGATATAGCCAGCGCCTGTGAGTTAACTGCTGCCAAAGCGAGTTTTTAAGGAGTAACTATTTAAGTGGCAATGAGTCTGTGTGAAGTTTGAATTAAACTTAAAAATACAGCTACATTCACGCTTCAACGTTGATGAATGATCTTTGAAGAACATATTTGTGACCTATTACCTATTTTGAGCAGTTCAATCGGGTTAAAAAATTCAGAACTTCAATTAAAACTGGCTGTCAGCATAAAGTTCCTAAATCAAAAGTTGAAAAACAAGTAGAAGTACCACATGAGCATTGCTCAGTCATTCAGTCTGAGCCATAGTGCTACAAAGTTTGAACATTTTCTTTTAACAGAATACTAGACAAAAATAGTGGATACTTCAAAGAGACGAACTGACCCAGATATCTTATGTGGGTTTGCCAAGTTTTTCAAGGACAAAAAATGAGAAAGTAAAATTGGAGGTGATATTCATAGTCATCATCACATTTTTACATTCCCCAGTCATTATTCACTATGAACAACATTCTTATCCCATGTCATAGATCGGTTCGGCCACTCTGCAAAAAAGAAGCCAGCTGAAATTTTAAAAAGGGATCGTGTATGTTGCATCATGACAATGCACCATCTCACAATATTTTTCTATATCATCAACTTATGACAACACTAAAAGGCACGTTCGATTGGCGCTGTTTCCAGATAATTAAAAAAATTAATATTGAATGTTGATATCAAAACTGCCTTTCAGAACTTAAAGAGGCTTTGGCAGCGTTTGTTTTACAGGTAATCGTAACAAGTCCTGTGGATTACAGTTGCTGCAAAGAGGAAAAGTTTTACGCAATATATAAACTTGTAAATGTGCTTACGTGCAATGCTCCCATTTCAGTTTTATATGGGTATTTATGGCGATAATGCAAACTTTTATAGTTAACGATTTCTGCATGATCTACTTTAAGCTGTACGAGAATCATAAAGCAACACATTGCACTACACATTTATTGCAGTAAATTCGGGCTTGCCTAACAACTGGTCGTTGTAAAATAAACATCTAATTAAGCGTACTTAAGGTAGATTTTGACCTTTACACTTGTGCAAAAACTAATCTGGGTATAATCATGCACTGATATAGGATTTTACAAATTCAAATAAAAAGTTCTTTTTTATCAAGCTGTATACTATATTACCCTGTTCTGGCAATTTTTTGCAATTTTAATGGATTTTGATAAAGCCGCGTCGGAATTAACTCAACGCCCGCGAACCCTCGCCTTTAGTTTCGGTAAAGGCCCGTTAACAGTCCCACATCCTCTCCTGCACGTCGTTGCACTCGAGGGCTCGTAGTGGGCCATAAAATCTCAGCTGAGGTAAAAAGGTGAAAAGGCCTATTCTTCCACCTCGTATTAACCCCCATAAGTTCCATGAAAGGAAAAGAACGGTATTGCAGGCGCCAGGCGAATGCTCGATGGCTTGATCCCTTTTATGAGTTACTCGGGAAATATAAATTAGGCACTTTTCATATTTGGGCGCCTCGCAGTGATTCGCCTTTATTTCAGTGATCAGTGCAAAGCCGTGTAGCTGTAATACTGAGCTTCCTTGTACAGCAAATATAAGCAGTATATGGTTAAGACAGAATGCATAAAAATGGCTTATTTTGAAGGTCTTACAGTATAGGCTGTTGAGAGAAGAGTTGCACATCTGCTTTTGTCTGCTCTTAAGTATATGACGTCAGGTCAGATTTTAAAGAAAATATCACATCGATAAATATTAGACCATTAACTAATATTATATATGGTAACTGCTATAGGGGATGCTGCTGCAGTTATATTAATAGTTATTCTAACCGTATTTGCTTTATTTCGTGTTTCTGTATAATCCTGTAGGTAGATTTATTGTAAGGTTTTAAAAATAAGGGCTAAGCTATCTATCTGTACAACTTCCAATTGAATTCTGAACTAAAGTATTGCAACGTAGTTCAAATATTCGATTAAATTAAAAGTAAAGATCTGACTGTCAACATCCCACAGATTTGTGTTATAGCGCAAGTAGGTAGGTTCGGGGAGGTATTTCAAATTTCGTGTTCTTATTGTAAGTTTTAGGTTAGCTTAAGAGAATAAAACAATGCACAAAAAGGAGGACGATTGTGTTTAGATTGGTGAAATTGGAAACCAAAAGCAGAATGAATGAACCCCCGACTCGTCAAATAATGAATTGATAGCTTTAGTTCAAAAGCCTGATCGGCCTGCGCCCACGTGAAGTGTCGCTATACTGAAAAGTTGCTGACCAGACGATCGAGATTTCTGCAAATATCCGACCAGGTGTTGAAATAAAATTTCACTACACAACAACGAGACGGGAAACGACGTTTCATATTTGTACGCTGTTCTTCAAAAGTAATTAAAACTGATTAAGTCGTAATTTCCTTGAATACGGCAATTGAAGCGTCAACTTTTGCACTCACTTAACAGCCTGTTTAATTATTTTAGTTTAGGTAAGGTTATCTTAAGTTGATCTAAGTTCGGTTTTCAAAGAACTAACGAGAAACGCTGGCCACGAAAAGAAATCTCTTTGATTGCATGTGGTTGGCGTCACTATCTAAAGGATTTTAATAAATTGTAACACTTATATTTAAGTTACCACTTCTAAGTGGCTTCATGATGACACATCGTTGGTAAAGGACTGAAATTTGAAAATAATTATATTTTCGACATCTATAAGTAACTGTCTATTGTTATTTTTATTTCGTTGCTTACAGATGTAATGTTTTCATAAAGGCTTAGATTGTTTTAATAATAGGAGTATGATTGTAATACTAGCAAGTAGTAAATTAGCTGATTTCTTGTAGTTAAGGGCATAGAAAGTCTTTAATTTAGCAGTAAGTGATTAGTTGGATTATTACCCTTTTCTAAATTTAATCAAAGAAAAACAATATACCTCACCGAACAAATACAATTACGGATGGCGTATTGTTTGTCGCATACAAAGCAAACTCTTCGAACAATCTTCGCACAGCGCGCATATGTCAGCAAGATCATCCGCATACTAACTATTCTTGACAAATATAAAATACGGCCTAAATTCAGAAAATGCACTAAGTAACCTCCACGGCGGACGAGATTCGACAAACTGTGCGATTTCAATCGTTGGGAGAAACTTAAGGGTGATTGCTGCGAAGGTGGATATACGAAAGGCTAGAAAAAACCCTCTTATGCACTGCTACCACTGGCTTCGGAAGAAGGGCGTAGTCAACCACAACGGACCCGTTCTACTAGGTAGTATGGTTTTTTCCAGTCTATGATCCACAAGAGATGGGAGACACCAATGGACGGCTTTTTGTCATTCGAATATTTTCGGTAGATCAATTATTGACGAATATTAGAAGGCTATTCAGAGAAAATAAAAGCCTAACAATAAAAGAATAATGGCACATTACGTGAAGATGCAACAAGAATTGTTTCGTACCTTAGATTTTGGACCGCCAACGGGCAGTTTTACTAGTTAAACAATCCAAATCCAAAATTATACTTTTCCTTATTAAAGAGTATCTGACAAGTATCTGAAGATAAAATACGATTACGAGAAAATCTTCAAAAAATTTAAATAAGGAACTTGGGAAGGGGTTGGAGGTACTGATCCAAAAGGACAAATACATTTTCCAGAATCTAAAAGTGGCATCTTTATCATTGAAGGTTGCTATAATTGTGGAAAAATATGGTGGAAGATTTTTCTTTTTCTTTTTGTTCTTCTACCGTATCTTCCATAATTAATTGCAGTTGGTTGTATTTCGATATCCAATACAGGGATCAAATGTACCAATTTACAGTTCGATGAGTTATGATTAAATCTAAAGCTATTATTATTTTAGTTTATAAGGTTTATATTGCTTAACTATAGAAGATTACAAAAATATCGTAGATGGTTTTCCAAACTCACGAAAACAAGTACGACCATAATAAAGGGGTTTCATAGATTGATCCGATTAAATAACAAAGAACTATGCGAATTGGCTTTTAACTAAATAATACTGAACATTGACACCAAATTTAAATTTCTACCTCATTGACTTCCATAGAACAGACTTATATGCTTCGTGTTCATGTACAATAACATAAACAACGTCTAACTAATAAGAAATGCTGAAGTAATTCTTTCTTACTTTTATGAATTGCCAGTCACTGAATAATTAAGGCGCTGCTTCTGTAACAGCGTTTTGTATTGCTAAGGTATCAATCATTCTTAATAGATTAATTACTTTACACCAAGTTAACTACTAAGCAATGTCTATTCGTAGTTACATAATCTGCATGAGAAAGAGTTACCAAAAGAGGCTGGAATTGCTTAAAAAAATGTTTTACTAGCTTCTAATACAACTCAAAACTTTAGTTCCCTTCTAAGTACTCTCTTTGTGATTCAATAACCATCCCCTTCGTTTGTTTCATTTGTAGAAGACATGGTTGGTACTCTGCACATTGGATGTCATTTAAGGCCTCCATCGGCTTTTGTTTCACCTCATGAATATTAGCAAAATGTTTCCCTTTCATGTTACCTCTAATATGAGGGAGCTAAAAGAAAATCGCATGGTGTAAGGTCGGTGATTAGGATGAATCTTGTTAGTTTATTTCTTATTATCACGAAGACCGTTAAATTTGCTTGCGGGCAATTGAGAAAATACCACGTGAAACAAACCAGTGGCACACTGAGTCAGAATAGTGTTGAATCGTGACACCTTGTGGCGCGTTGCGCCTTAACTTACCGTTGGCGTATTACATTTGAATTCCGTTTGTTAACCTCTTGTTTAAAAACACGAGATTTAACTTTGAAACACCTTACGTAATATAAGTATTATACGCTAATAGCAAAGTTTAACTATTTATGAATAACGGACTTTATTACTATTATCTCTAACTGATAAAACCATAACATATCGGTCAATCTCTTAAAGTAAGGATTTAATGGACGAAATACGATTGCAAAAAATAAATGTGGGTGTTCAGAATTTTGTAATTTTTCTATGTGATTTTTGACCGATCCCTAACGGTAACATAGCACCAACCCACTGTGGAGAATGTGTCGACTTGCTCTAAGAAGAGATTAAAGATATTAAAGGTCTCAAAGTGGCCTAACCTTGCACGGTCACCCTAGATTCCTGAAAGAATAAAGCACTAAGTGAATCGCACGACGTCAAAAGTCAAAAGACTCATAAAGGGTAACAAATATCATATAATAACAGCCAATACCATCTGTATAATAACAGATACAAATAAACGATGTCTAATTACTGGCACTGCACAAACAACCATAAAGCGTTTAAGTGAATGAGGAGTAAAACTAACACACAGGCACATACATATTACAGAACCATACTTAATAATTAATTCTCCATATGTATATACTTTACTCAAAGCCTCAAATGTAATGTGTGACAATACATTGTACTGGGAGGAATTACTGCAATTGCTTTTGAAAGGTATCCGAAAGGTTAACTCGATTACACAAGTTTATTAAACAAGCAATTTAGACTACAAATTTTAACTCACTGATTATGATTGAAATTTTCCCATATTCAACAAATTTCCTTCATAAAGCATTTATCCCACCCAGGGGTTTGCAAATATTTTCTTCCAAAGCAAATTAAAAACGCCACCAACAGGGTGGCAGCAATCTAATATGATAGTTAGTAAGTTCTTAGTCTGCTTGGGTACTAGTGTAAAAATCAGAATAAACCATCAGCGACTTAATTTATGTACATAAACTATCTTTAAACAGCATACAATATTTTCTCCATCCCTCTAACACATCGTAACAATAGCAGAACTTAACCTCTACAGCCAGGTAGAAAATCTACAATTAAATTGCCTTCCATTACATATTACTACTAATAGAACCACCACTAATGCATCCTATTTTGGCCTAATTGCAGCCGAAAATATCTGCCTTGCATCACCGCAGAGATCACTTTAATGAATAACCCACAAACAGACCACGTTTGCTCATGGATTCATCAGAGCTCCTCGAATGAACTATGCCACTGATTTCCTCCTTCAAACAATTTTCTTCGACGCTGTATATCGCCCGTCCCTACTTGGTGTCAGCCAGAACACGTTAATAACCTTCCGTAGCAATCACCACATCCTACAGATAACTTAAAAATAGGCAACCCCAAAAAGGTATACAGCGAAAAGCAAAGTTAAGCTACAATTCCCTACGCGCAACAATCTCTTACCAGAGCTCTGCCTATCTCCATATGTAAAAAGCTTCAACTTTTGAAATGCACAAGAGTTGGCGGTCTAACTTCGAACGCTACAAATTCCCTCAATCCAAAACCTGCTTGGTGACTGTTCCTCAGTGCACACAAAATTTACCATGCCATAACGACCACGAAGAAAACCTAATCGGAAGGAAGGACACGCATTATCGTGAGACAATCTCATTACAAAAGAAAAGCTTGCGCTTTCACACATCAAATTTTCCGTCCTAAACAAATTCTCTACCCGGCATGTGAATACGCAACCTAAATTAACTATTAAATATACAATTTTATGAAAACATTTCGATGATTGAGGGAAAAATGTGGGGCGGAACAACATATTTTGCATTTAGTAAGCGTTGTTAAGGTTGATACAACTACTACAACGTTTCAGGCGGGTCACGTAATTTCAGAGGCTTCTCTGAAGGTTCTTGGTATAACTTCGAAAAAAACAAACTTTTAGAAGGCCTACATTGACTGCTTAAAGGTCGAAATAAGCGCAGTGTAATTATTTGACAGAAGCTGCTTCCTCGATTGCAATCTATCTAAAATTTATGCGTCGGTTACGCGTGCTGTCCATGAAATGTTAGTAGGCACTCTTCCATTTTATTTATTTATTAGCCCTGATTCACAGTTGGTGTTTTGACTACATATACGACTAAATTTAGAAAATTTAGGATAAGGCGGAAGTTGCAGCCCGTGGTGTATATAATATTAATAAATTCTTAATGTGCCCT
Organism: Agriotes lineatus; assembly: GCA_940337035.1. NCBI lineage: Eukaryota > Metazoa > Arthropoda > Insecta > Coleoptera > Elateridae > Agriotes > Agriotes lineatus. Next base: position 23,346,823 of record OW679203.1, on the reverse strand, counting down.
CTCGATTCGTTGATTTCCAATAATAGGTCCAGGCGATCAGTCATTCAAGAACAGGTAATTTTCTAGCACTCGCTATTTACATTGTTAAGAACCACCTGTAATTTCACATTAGAGTTATGCAGGGGAACCGTGTTATCAGCAACACGAAAGTTATTTGTTGGTTCTTGGTTCGCCTTGATACTCTTTTGTATATTCTCTAAGACCTTAAACGAGATATTTTCCGAGTAAGCATTAAACAGGAACGGGGAGTGAAAGCTTTCCCGTCGCGTACTCAATATTGATGTCTTTCGATTTCATTCATTCACATTTTGCGTATAGCTCTAATAATAGTATGAGGTTATCCACGACCATTGTTAATACAACGTCCTCCAGTCTTTAATGCTAATAGCAGAATTCCTCTGTAACAATTATTTTATCATTACTTAATCAATCCCCTAAAGACTGGCGACACCGCTACATCTTGATGACCTCTCTCCAACAAGCTTGATGACTTTGCATTTGGGCAATCTATATTCTAATTTCTTTCTACTTTACCCTTAACTAGTAGTCCTTCCATTGTGCCCTTTCTTCTGCCGATTTAACCATTTCAGAAAATGTGCGTAAATAAATATCCACATTTCGTACACTTTCATTTTATTTTTAGTTGCCTTACTCAAGGTTGCCGTTTCTGATGCACAAGTGGTCTTCGGGAAGATGAGGGCTTTGGCTAACCCTAGATTAATTTCTTAAGTATTTTCATTTTCAAACTCTTTTCTTGATTTGGCAGCAGCTGCTCTGGCACTAGTTATTCATAGCATTTTTAAATTTCAACCTTGTTAGTTCGTTAAGAGTTAAGGTTTATTATAATTTTATTATATGACATCTTAACTGATTTCATCACGGGCAGCCTTCTAATGATTGTTTCCATTTTCTGGAGATTTTAAATAATGACCAGGGCGCCAAGGGTGCTCCTGACTAAATGTCTCCCTTTCGTACCTATATTACCTTATGAGAAAAGAAGTAGCGGGGCAGAAACTTTAATGCGCTTAGAATTAAAGTTGCTTAAACAATTTTCTAGAAGTAATAGCCTAATACTAAATTTTATTTTACAGGCTATGGCAGCATTGCACCGCGCACTACTCTAGGAAAAGCTGTGACCATAGGATACGCCATCCTGGGCATACCCTTAACCCTCCTGTACCTCTCCAGCGTGGGCTCCATCCTGAGCAGAATAGCACGCGGAGTCTTCTCCAGAGCCCTGTGTTGCTGCTTGTGTTCAAACTGCGGCTACTGCTGCTATGACGAAAAGCGGATGGCCGAGAAGGAGAGGCGGATGAAGAAGAAACGCCAGCAGATGGAGCTCCAGCAGCAGCTGGCTCTGCAAGAACCCTTCTATGTGCGCTCAAATTCAGGATTCACCACCAGTTCCACCCACAATAACCTGCACTCGCCCGTGAGAGAAAACACGGTGAAGGAAGCCGACAGCTTGAGCGGAACCGACAACGAGTCAAAAACGTCCATGCACGGACTCAGCATTCTCGCACCAGTTCTGCTCTGCCTAGTGATCATGTTCATATATATCTGCCTGGGCACTTTCGCCCTGTACAAGCTGCAGAACTGGAACCTCCTGGATGGCTTCTACTTCTGCTTCATGAGTTTGACGACGATCGGCTTCGGCGATATGGTACCTGGTTTCGAAGTGTACAGCCAGGACGATTCGGACACGACGATCTGGTTTTGTTCTCTATATATTATGTCCGGGATGGCGCTCACCGCCATGTGCTTCAACGTCGTCCACGATGAGATCATCCACCGGTTGAAGCACCAGGACAAGAACATTCGGAAGCTGAACTCGACCAGCTTCACCGACGACCTCAACCCCGGGGACCCCTACAACATGCCGTCATGACAGTTCAACGCCCAGAATAAAGCTTCTAATTTATATCAGAGAAATATGACTGAAGAAACCCTCTTGAGCACCGGCGGTACTCCCACGTCCATCATCGAAATGGGGCACGAACTCATTCCAATTGCTACCAAGATATCGGAGGTCCTCGAAGCGCCCCCAATTACGGGAGTCTATACTCTCCCGGAGGAGCCGGAGATAGAAGACAATTTAGAAGAAAATACCCAGATGTGAGAATAAGATGGTGTTTTTAAGGTATGCTGCGCTTAGTTCTAGTAATTTATGTAGTAGGAGGAACAGAAAAGCAATTACCAAAATATTAGGCTTTTCTGGTACCTAACTTTTGTTTAGATAATAAGTTGCCATAGATATCATAATGTTCATGATGTATCTGCGTATTTTACCATGACGTCATGAACAAAAAATGTTGGAGGAGGTTTTAGTCCTTCTAAACGTTCATTTAATTATAACATAATAAGATATCCGATAACTCCATGATTCAAATATGCTGGAGAAGGTTTTGGTATTTGTAAACCTCTATTAGTTATCTATATATATAAAACTGAAAGTCCTGACTCACTCATTCACTCACTCATCAACGCCCAGCCCAAACCCTAGGACCTAGAAAGCTGAAATTTTGCACAGAGGTTCCCTTTATGATGTAATAAGGAAGGATATTTTGAAATTCAACCCGTAAAGAGGTAAAATGGGGGTTCCAATTTTGTATGGAAAAATAATATTAAATAGACATTTAAAAACAAATAAGCAAACACGTATTTCGTGATTTTCCGAAAATCAACCCCTTAGGGAGTGAAATGGGGTAAATAAGCCTAAAATACGATATGGGTGTCGTCATTGAGGTTTTTTTGGCACGCTGATTGCGAAAATGGCATTTATTTTTAAATCCAAGACGGTGGACATGACATAAGGGAAGGGACGGGACGGGACGGAACTGGACGAGACGGGACGGGGCGGAACGGAACGGGACGGGACGGAAAGGGAAGGGAAGGGATCAGATGGAAGGGACGGGATGGGACGGGACTGGAGGGGACGGGACTGGACGGAAAGGGAAGGGACGGGGCGGGACGGGAAAGGACGAGACGGGACGGGGTGGGACGAAACGGGACGAGACGGAAAGGGAAGGGATGACATGGAAGGGGAGGGAACGGAACGGGACGGGATGGGACGGTACGGAGACGGGGACAGAGAAAGGTACGGAGACGGGGACGGGGATAGGATGGGATGGGATCACAGATAATAATTAGTCATTATTTAACAAATAACGAACCTCGCGCGAACGAAGTCGCGGGTAACAGCTAGTCTTATATATATTTCTAAAAGTCCTGACTCATTCACTCACTCATCAACGCCCAGCTCAAACCCTTGGACTTAGAAAACTGAAATTTTTTACAGAGGTTCCCTTTATGATGTATACAAGGAATAAGGAAGGATATTTCGAAATTAAACCCCTAAAGGGGTAAAATGGGGGTTCCAATTTTGTATGGAGAAATAATATTAAATTGACATTTAAAACAAATAAGCAAGCACGTATTTCGTGATTTTCCGAAAATCAACCCCTTAGGGAGTGAAATGGGGTAAATAAGCCTAAAATACGATATGGGTGTCGTTAGTGAGGTTTTTTTGGCACGCTGATAGCGAAAATGGCATTTATTCTTAAATCTAAGACGGTGGACATGACATAAGGGAAGGAACGGGACGGGACGGAGCTGGACTGTACTGGACTGGACTGCACGGGAAGGGACGGAACGGGACGGGGCGGGACGGAACGGGACGGGACGGAAAGAGAAGGGATGAGATGGAAGGGACGGGATGGGACGAGACTGGACGGAAAGGGAAGGGACGGGGCGGGACGGGAAGGGACGAGACGGGACGGGGTGGGACGAAACGGAACGAGACGGAAAGGGAAGGGATGACATGGAAGGGCAGGGGACGGGACGGGACGGGATGGGACGGTACGGAGACGGCTACGGAGAAAGGTACGAGGACGGGGACGGGGATAGGATGGAATGGGATGGGATGACAGAAAATAATTAGTCATTATTTAACAAATAACGAACCTCGCGCGAACGAAGTCGCGGGTAACAGCTAGTCTTATATATATTTCTAAAAGTCCTGACTCATTCACTCACTCATCAACGCCCAGCTCAAACCCTTGGACTTAGAATACTGAAATTCTGTACAGAGGTTCCCTTTCTGATGTATACAAGGAATAAGGAAGGATATTTCGAAATTAAACCCCTAAAGGGGTAAAATGGGGGTTCCAATTTTGTATGGAAAAATAATATTAAATAGACATTTCGACTTGAAACGTCGTAGGAGTACTCTTAAAAACAAATAAGCAAACACGTATTTCGTGATTTTCCGAAAATCAACCCCTTAGAGGGTGAAATGGGGTAAATAAGCCTAAAAATCGATATGGGTGTCGTTATTGAGGTTTTTTGGGACGTTGATTGCGAAAATGGCATTTGAAATTTGGCAGGCAGATTTCCAATAGGGAGTAGGCATCCGCCAAGAAAGGATTTTTGAAAATTCAACCCCTAAAGGGGCAAAAAAGGGGTTGGAATTTTGTAAGATTAAATTTTGAAGTAACTCATTCAAAGTTTTTGGAAATTTGTCCCCCGAAGGTGAAAATAGAAGATGACAGGACGGAACGGGAAGGGAAGGGACGGGACGGGACGGGACTGGACGGGAAGGGATGGGATGGGAGGGGTGGGGTGAGGAGGGAACGGGACGGGAAGGGAAGGTGGGGCGAGATGGCAGGGGGGGAGGGGGGACGGGACGGGAAAGGAGGGGACGGGATGGAACGGGACGGGAGGGAACGGGACGGGGACGGGGACGGAAAAAAGGACGTGGACGGGGACGGAGATGGGATGGGATGACAGGAAATAATTAATCACTGTTTAATACACAAATAACGAACCTTGCGCGTACGAAGTCGCGGGTAACAGCTAGTAATAGTATAATTAAATACAAGTCTGTAGAATATCGTAAGATCTGCCACAGCTCACATGATAAAAGCGAAGATAAAAATAACCAGATTCCTACAGAACCTCTGCTATCAACAAAATTAAAGAATGGAAGGAAATTGATATTTTTTTACTTTCCGCGTACTATTATTTTGGCAGTTACCCTTTATTTAATATAAGCAACCTGGAGAAAATGTAGTTATACAACAAAATGTAAGGTAAACATCTGGTGAGTTTCCTTACGGCTATGTCGATTTATGTATGTATCACGAACTACCCATATGGGCTATCGAAGACTGTCTGATAACGTGTGTTAAAAAGCACAGCACGTGCTATTGTAATATTTGTTCCAATACGGATTACCACACCATTAACACATGAATTTGCTATCGATTGGCATGACTGAAGAATTTGCGATGAAAATAGAGCACTACCAAATGGTAATGCCACCGATCCGATATGTAATATAACAAGTTTCCTAAGAGACTGGCGTAACCTTCCTTTGCTCAGAAGTTACAATCCGCAAGCGGTAGTCTGGCAAACGACGTCCCTACCAGCTATGACAAGACTGAGCGTCGTTAGTAGCGAGCTAAAGATGTCAGTAAACTGTTACTAATTTACCGATGACTAAATATGCATTTTAATATGCAATGTTAATATCAAAAGAAGTGCAAGTTCCTGGCCGTACAAATAAGATGTGCTGTAGCAATCGCTGTCGGATGCGGTGGTAAAACAAGTCGGTAGTATTTAATTTCGGTGAAATTCCAATTATTTGTTAGAGAAATCCTAAAGGCAGTAGTAAACCAAGTCGGTAGTGATTCCGCTTGGATGTAAATCCAAATCGGTGGCAATTTAAGCCCATTATACGTTTGTTCTTGGAAAATATTGAAAAGTAGAAGATACAGAACAAATTCTCAATCTTAAAGGACTGTTGTGGTAAATATATATTCGCGGAGACATTTTGCGTCGTTTAACATTGCATTAAATAAAATTATTTATCGTGTTTAACCACTTAAAAGCGTCACACAAGTACGTAGAGAATAGAGTATCCTTTTAAATGAGGAACTGCTATTAACGTTACGTTGAAAATGAAAAGCATGGTAATGAAGGAATGACTGTATATGCGAATGGTTGCCGACGTGTTTCGATGATTTTCTAAGGAAAAATGGAAAAAGTTGGAAACAGAAACATGTTGTTACCAAAATTTCCAAGTAAAGTGCAACAATGATGTGCCCAATATCAATGTCGCAACTTCTCAATGCTTTAAACAACTAGCTCAAACTGAATCTAGATGAGCTGACATAATAAATTCACCTAGTTACTGTAATCGATAATAATCCAATGGATAAGGGCGCCAGGCTCAACAACTTACCATCACATACTCCGCTGTACTATGTGAAGTAGTCGAGGATCCAAAGAGGTAGTAAATACCTAAGAAAACAGCAGCGGTTAGTGCGAAACCTAAACGATACATTTATTCAAACTGATCAGATAAATGTACTGAAAAACATTAACAACACCAGTTTTATGAATACAAAATGAACCAGAATTCAAATTATGATTACCTTATAAGGGCGCACAGAATCAATTCAGCGAAGTAACAAAAAGACTGAATGAAAAAGCAATAATTATTCAAAAAGCTATAGATTAAGGTTACTTGGGTACGAAATCAACACAAGGTTAAATCAGGAAATGGCTGTTGGTCGATCGTTTAATGCTTGCAAAAGTTTCAAGCTAATTTTATGATAGGCGGACTCCAATAAACCATGTACGAAAGCTTCAAACAACTAAAAGACCTGACCTTAATAGCTGTGAGACGTGTTGGAAACCCCAAGAGAAATTCGTCGTATCTAGGATTTTCACAGCTTTGAAAGCTTATCCACCAGAGTGACAGGACAACAAGCTACTTCATGCATCCACGGGTTTTAAGCGACCAGCACGGCGAGTCTCACAACTCACAGATAATATTAACGCACAACCGAAAATATATCGAACAGAGCACAGGGGTAGAATATCGGAGGAAAAGTAAAAGGGACTGTTCATCCCGAAACTGTGCGGAACGTTTTCCAAAGTGATGAACACGAATCCAAAGGCTACTAAAAGTGCCTAGACCAGCACAAAAAGCATTTGAAGTATCCGGACCTAGAGCAAAATAGGGCGGAAATTCCAAACGACAACTTCGGATCGTGAAACGGTAAATGACCTAATTCATGAAGGGCCAAAATGTAGAATTCACGTTAATTGATTCCGTTTGTATATCTATAGCAAAATAGGGCGAAAATTCGAGGAGCAAACCTGGGACCGTAACACAGTCACCGACTTAATTCTTAAAAGACATAGAAATCCGTGTTTATTTGCTCAGTTTTGGATACCTTCTAATTGCAATGATTATTTTTTTGTGTGCACAGTTGATAGGATATTTATTAAAAAATATATTAAAAATACCACATTTTCCGATACAAAAGTTTGGCCTGGCCTAAAGCTACCATTAAGATTTAAATAACCTTATTTAACTAAATATAGGAAAGCCACATTCTGAGCATGAAAAAATAATTTTTATTAAAAATCTGTTCAGGCTCATAATCTCTACGAAATAAAAAAAAAATATTAATAAACTTTGATACTAGCTGAAAGCTAAAGAAATGCTGCATACTCGTCAATTTAATTACAGAATTTATAAAGAATAAAACCAGTGATTAAAACAACTAACAAATTTGATATATTATCTAATCGACCAACTTTATTTCATAAAATGCGATTTCCTTGAACAATTGCTTCTGAAGCGTGTATATAGTAAAGATATCAATCAGTGCTATTCATTTATGATGTGCATTGACGTTTAGATATCAATAGCGTTATTAAGAGAACTGTAAACCTCACTTTCAGTGTTTGATAACTGCAATCAAGGACTTTAATTAGCATTTGGCGTAGTTAGAAATTACTTCTATTGTTATCGTCGTTTATTGTTAAATTGTTATTGTTTAACGTTCCTTATTAATTTGTTGTCAGTTTGGAGTACATCAAGGCATGTGTTTAATGGGTTGCCTGTATTACTCAATCATTATTTAAGCCAACGTTTCGCGATTATAACATGCATTATCTAATCTTATATTCTTAATATACAAATATTTATCCTTGAAGAAGCAATTTGCTTTAGCAGAAAAACAACACAAGAAGAAGTGTATCATCTGGATTTAATCGGGCAATAACTTGGTGCCTGCAGTGTCAATTGGGTGGGAAATGCCCTCGAAAAAATGGCAGCCTTCCCTCAAAAACTCGAAAAGCTGGACCAACACAAAGCTTTTTTAGTAGCTATTCGCTTTACATAAGTGACAACATAAAGGCGTAACTGATAATCAATAAGAACACAAAAAAGATATCTAATAGCTAAAGTTGTAGTTCTATGTAACTAAAGACAACCAGAAAAAGTAGTAGTAGTTTTTTACTTTGAGTACCATGCCTCATAACCTGTTCAAAATAGAATATACTTATATGAAAAGAAGCTTATCGGCGTTTGTCAACTCAATTCGGGTGAGGTCGGAATGCGATTTTCTTTCTTATTTGTTTTCACATTCTACGGAAAGGCTCCTTCCAAGCCCTCTCGTATGTAATACAAGTCTACAGTTACGTATCTGGTGTTACAAAATTTAAAATATGTAAAAACTGAAGCTGTTCATAGTTGTATCTGCATAACAAAGCTTGTTTGGCGCACAAGCAGCTGACCCAGCTTGAGCGACGTGGCGGCTTGGCCCAGCCTGACAGCCAAAATGCCAAGCGTCATCTGTGTCTCGGAGCTTAGATTGTCACAAATGCTGCCCTAGATCCCATTGGGAAGCTCCATCTATTCTAAAATCGGATGAATTTGAAATCAAATCAAAAAGAGGTTTATATTGATTCAAAAAATGGTAAAATAAACAAAAATTTGTAAAAATGAACTCTGTAGACATTGCTTTACGATACTATGTGTCATACTCTTGTTTGTCTTATCACAAAAATTGTGCATGCCAGTTTTAATGTAAACTGTAATAAAAAGTTAACAAAAAAAAAACGGATGTCGCTATGTAACTGTATTACTGCTGCTCCGATACTAGTACTTTGTTTGCTTTTGAAACAATATTATATAAACTAGTGAGTCACTCGAACTACGCTTCGGTTTGCTAAATTAATATATCATTAATATAAATTTGTAAAAAAAATGCTTCGGCCGGGGATCGAACCCGGGCCGCTCGCGTGGTAGGCGGGCATTCTATTACTGGACCAATTATGCTTGGTTGAATGAGCAGCTGCTGTAATAGCATATGAACATAGTGAATCACCCGAGGCAACAGTTGCCGCAGCACAGCCCACGCCCACGTACACGATTTAATTAAATTAAAATTTTTTCGCACTTTTTTGAAAATAAAAACCGGCCTACGATCTAAGTCGACAAATTGGCAAAATTTTAAGCCATCATACAACTTAATCGGGCCAGTATCTTCGGAGGATATAGCGAACAAACATACACGCAAACATACAAAGAGAGCAACGATTTTATGTTATAAGATTAATGTTACTGCCATATTCTTACTTTCTTCAAATTTCAGGTTTTATCCCTTCTACCACTAGAGCATTTCTCAGTCAGCTGTAACATTTGCTGTTCACCAATCACGTGTTTTCTTCAAGAGTCTGCATTTGACGAACCTCTTCTTCACTGCCGTAGCATTGGTAATAAGAATACGTGCTTTAGCACTTCGTGTTGTAATATACTCGCAAGGGACTCAAGCGGTTTTATTTAGGAATTAATATTACGACTCCTAGCCAATAATCAAGCAACGCCTCCGAAATTTGTTCTTCGTACGCAGTAATTAAAGTGTTGATACATACGGAAACTCCTTTTGATACGTACTTAATAAATCGCAAGGTTTTTTCTAAACCGATAGGTCCAACTGTACATTTCCACGACGAAGCTGCTAGAGGACTTTAAGGACTCGTACGCCATAACAGACATTACACATGATCCACAGAATCGTTGATGTCTGTGATAATAGTAATAATAGTAATAATCATATTTCCACCTGTTTTCGACAATTTTTTAATATTTTAGACACATACATGTGATATCTGTTTCATTTGTACTAAGGAATCTGTATGTTTTCTAAGGAAGCTGTTACGTTGTATAAATGTTACTAATAAATGTCTCCCTAACGATGTTTACAAACTTTGTAAAGAACAACCATTTCGCTTCGTTAATTCGCATTCTTTTCCGTTAATCTAAAAATTATTCTAAAAACGCATGTGTAACGTTTTTTTCAAACTGCCTCGAATCTATTTTTGTATTTTATTTCAATGAAAATGAGTGCATTGAGGAGCATCGATTTTTATTCAGCTAAGTGCGAAGATAAATGGTTTTTCTTCCTATGAAAACCTGTATGTAAAAAACTTCAATCTGATAATCTGATGAGTCCATGTAAGTGATTACTGGAAATTAATAAATAGGAAACGCGTTTTATTTGTAAGGAGAATCCTGATGTAGAATAATTGTTGTAAATATTAAACATAATTTGTATCAATAGCCATGCTTTGTTTTTTTGTTATCATCGCTCATTACAGATAATCTCCATCTCGCAACGCTTTATGATGTTATCATTGCTAGTATCTCAAAATAATGTAATTTTAAAATTATTTTTAAACCTCTAGAACTGTGCTGTTAGTTCGACAAATATCATATATGTACTGTTCAAAATGACGGTACCACTTCTTGACAGAAAATTAAAGGGGAAAATAGCTCAAGTATTTCAATATTTGCTCTAAAAAAGCTGGAAACATTACTTTTTCTTCTTTATCGTTGTAATTTTGTGGGAAGGGTCGTGATCACGTATCACATATGAGCTTAACCGTTGCGGGATGTTTCTCCACTTACCTCCATCATTTGCATTGTGAATCGCTTGTGGAAACATTTAAAGAAGATTAAATAACGGACACTGAAGTATTGTAAGTAAAATTAACTACAAAATATGATGGAACTTTTAGTTGCAGCTTGTATACTCATCACAGAAGAAGAAAAAAGCAAAACCATATAAATACAAGATGTAGCTTAAAAAAATTGGACAAATAGACAAAGCTCTTAATACGATTATTACTCATTCCATCAACTTTTCAACGGATGAAAACACAAAAGAAAACAATACGCAGCTATATTAAAACTAACAAATGATCGTTCTATTGAAAATATTGTAAAATAATAAAAACTCCCACATTTCTGACGTTCAAAAACAAGTACATATAAATATTGGAGTGACAAGAAAGCACCACGTTGGGCGACTATTAATATGGAATGGTAACACCACTCTACATTTAAATCCTATATTTATTTACTTTAATAGTATGTAATCCAATTTGAGACTCTTAATAGGGTGTGGGTCGTTTATAGAGTTATCTGTTCTTTGATATTCTAATTTTATATGAATTTTCAACTATTGACTGCTAACTAAATGTCAGTTTGACTTTAAACAACTATCAAACAATAATCAAATCAAAATGACAAATATTCTTTCTACTCACAAATCAAAAACTCACATCTCCAAAGTAAGTACTGTGTTATATTTGTTTCAAGTGTTTAATTGTCGTTTATTCAATATGCTTCTATAGGACTAATTAAAAACCAACCTGATTTCCTCTTATTTCACTGTTATTCACATTTAACACCACTGCTCCTGACGTTCACAGCTAAGGTCATTAACAGCCGAACCTCGATACTCCTCAAACCAACTCGAATACGTCCAAACCCCAGGCTCCTGCACGTTACCTTCAATCGAACAGCCTTCTAGTAAGTTTCCACTAACAGATGGTATCCAAACTAATTTTCCATTGTCCTCAGCTCCTACCTTGTAGTAACCAACCCAAATCAATCAGCTACACTGACAACTCCCTTCAAATGATTGATCCGTCCTCAGTATAATCACCAAATCCAGTAATTAGTATAACTTATTCCTTGTATGTAGTAAATCATCCAATTCTAATTAAATATTATTTTATTCTTCTTACTTGCATCTAATTAAACCATATTCAATTGTCTCTTCAACGACTGCACATTTGTATCACTTCATAATTATATTTTCACTTAGTTTCACCTCGCAGATTTGTTAAAAACCTTTTTATTTGTATTCAACCAAATTATTTATACAAATAAAGGCTAAATTTACAGTTTTTATTAATACAAAATTATTTTTTCCAAAAATATGTCTACATTTTATGAGTTTGTTATTATCACTATCTTAAACAAATTTTTAAATTATGCTAGTTACAATTATTAATGCACTTTTTTTTTAAATTAAATGTTCTGAGGTTTACCTACTACATGCTATATTCTAGTAGGAAGCATATTTGTCACATGATAACATTATCTTATCTTTCATATTAACTTTCACCACCCTGATTGAATACTCAATTGCTATAACTTCACAAAATTAATTATTAATTGTCTCAAATTTAATTTCTTATACTCAATTCAACTTAACCAACAATCAAAATTTTCTAAATTTAATTGTATTAATCTTCCAAATTTATTTCTTTTAATTTTTATTTAATAAGTGACCTATGTGTATATAATAATATATATACAACAGCGCTACAGGCCTTAAAGGCCCTTTTTATTCTCTTCCATTTCTTCAGTTTCTTCTTCACATTCCACTTCGTCTTTGCACATTTGTTCGTAATGTTCAACCCATAGTTCTTTGATTTCATTCTTATCCGCTATTTTGTGTCCTTCTTTTTCCATGGTTTTGTTGGTGTGTTTTCTCCCGTTTTCGCATAAAACCATTTTAATTTATTTTGCTTGAAATTCTCTTCTATCTCTTCGATTTGTAAATTTTCATATTGTCGGTTTTTTATTTCTAATTATACTCTTTGTTGATTTTCTAGTTTCTTTATATTTATCTTTATTTTCTTGACTATTGTCTTTTAAGTACCCCAATTTCGTTTTCCTTCTTTCTTCTATTGCTATTGTGCTTTCTTCCTTAAACCATCCGTTTTTCGCTTTTTTCACTTTCCTTAGTGTTTTTTCCTCGTTTTCCTTCATTAGTTTGCTTACTTCTCTCTATTTTTCATTAATGTTCATTTCATTATCTATCTCTTCTAATCCTTTATTTATTACTTCTATATATTTGTTTTTTATGTATTTTTCTCTTAGGGATTCTATGTTTAGCTTCTCTCTTCTTGGTCTGACATTCTTTACTTGGGTTATTTCTTTCTTTACCATTATTATGTGGTTGCTGCTTATGTCCGCTTCTCTTTGGCTTCTTACATTTGCTCTTTCTGCAGCGAAGTTCAGAAGTCTTCCTCCATTGTCATTGGTCTTGGCATGTTTACTATATTTCCCTATTATACCTTTGTAAGTTTTTCTTTTCCTAGTTTAGCGTTAAACTCTCCCATTAACATTTTAACGTCGAATCTTGGGCAATGTCGTACACTCTCTCCATTTCTTCGTAAAATTGTTCCTTTTGTTCGTCGCTGCTCTCCTCTGTTGGTGCATGTACATTTATCATGCTTATTTTTCTTTGTTTTCCTTTTAATCTTATGTAACTTAGTCTTCCATTTATTCCTTTTACAGTTATAATTGTATCCTGTATTTGTTTGTGGATTAAGAATCCTGTTCCTAATTTATTCTCGTTTTCTTCGTAGTTAAGGAATATATAGTCTTCATTTTCGTTTTCTGATTCTGCTTTTATATTTGTTTCTTGTAATGTCATTAATTGCACTTTGCATCTTTTAGCTTTTCTAATAAGATTATTTAGTGCTCCTGGTGCGTTAATACCTTGTAGATTCCCTGTTGCAAAATATATTTTATTTTTGTTATTCTTACTTCTTTCTTTCTTCCTAATTTTTAGATCTGTGGTTCTTATTCTCCATTTGTAATTCTCTTTCTCGCTATTCCTTTTGAATTGTAAGCTTAGAAGTTTTTCCTTCGTATATGATATCGATGTTTTCTTAAACTTGTTCACCTTTTCTGTTAATTTACTTAATTTCTTATATAACTCTTCCTTTTATTTATCTATTTCTTTTCCTCTTTTTATTGTTTCTTCTCTCACTTTTTTTAATTTGATTATATTTTCTTCCAACATTCTTTGACTTTCTTGTAGTTATCTTCTTATTTCTATTCGCTTTGTTAACATTTCAGTTTTTATTGTTTGCATGAGTTTTATCGTCTCTTCTTTCTCCATTTTTTGGTTGTTTATCTTAATTTTATTTATTTCGTATTTTCTCCGTACGTATGTTCCTTTATATTGACGCGCGTGTGTATCCTCCTTTAGCTGTTTCTTAGTTCTTGACCTCAACGTCTTTTATCACTTATTTTAATGTCTTCCTTCTTTACTGGTTTTTGCAAACCAATTATTAGCGCAGTTTTCTTAGCGAGTCGGGACCGCGGATGTCAGTTACTCTACGTCGCAAACCGCACCCATGTGCGTTCAGTTTATTTTACTTCATACGCTACTTTTCCTGGTTTGTACCGCACTTTCCGTGTATGGGCTGCTTAACGTTCGATGTTTATTTCGCACTAATAAGTTTACGTCCCTTGAATGCACCAATTACGTTGAACTATGCCGTGACGTACGCATCAGCTGATTTCCGCTTTTAGGCGAATTTCGACACATCTGCACCGATATCCAGCACTAGTTCAGGTAAATTATTGCTTTTGTTTGTTTCCTCGGGGACTGAGATTTGTACTATCGGAAACTGTCCATTTCACTGTAACGTTTTGCACTTTTACACGTTTTCCTCCCTTTTTCTTCTACCTAAAACACTTGTAACTTAATTCCGCGAGTCGGAGCTGCTTGTTTACAGTTGCCTGACGTCACTTCCACTTTTCAAGAACAAGTAGATTGTGATTTTTCTAATGTAGCTCAATTGAGGATAAGAGAGTCACCCCGTGAATAGCCTTAATAACTAAGAATATTAGTGGTAAGCCTGTATCAAAGTAGTAATGGAATTTATTGCAAATATAAAAACAGATATTAGTGTCCTTCTCTGCGTAGGGATTACGCAAGAGCATCAATTCCGAGATCTTAGCTAACACCTAACAACTATTATAAATGACAAAAGAAAAACTTTGTTGGGAAAACAGCTGTTAAGTGCTAAAAGGCTCCTACCTGTAACAAAACAAAAAATGCATACGACTAGCTTCAGTGGGACATGGGCCGGGCTTCGCTGTGAGAGTGTAGCCGCTGCACGGAAAAGATCGATGGAATTCAGCCAGCACTGGAAAAAACCAAGCCAACGAATACTTTTAGGTCGATGCGTAAAGCTCGATAAAAGTTAATTTTCGGAATTTGACGGTAATTTAGTTAACGATATCGAAAGATAAAATCCCAAGAGTTTAAGCCCTGGAAAAGTTTTAATGGTCAAGTAAAAGACGAAGTTCCTTCGTGGCCGTAAAGTTACGTTCACTGCCTTCTCCGCTATAAGAACAGAGGCGTGCGCTTTAAATTGTACGCGGACGGAAACAAATATAATACATTGAAATAAGGGATAAATACTGTAATATACAAAATTCTGGATATTCGACACCATAGTACCTACTGTTTATAGTGGCGAAAAAACAACAAATTCTAGGTAATTACCACAATGAAAAATTAATCATCTTTGTAACAAATATATGAAAACTACTAAGAAGGCTGTAAATAATGGTACAGAATGAACAGATGTCAAGTAGACGACACAGTTTTAAATTGCAAGGTATAGACATTCAATAAAAGCTTTGAAAGGTAAAACTACGGCACAATTTGAGGAGTAAGGCAAAATACAGAGTACTAGACAGAAAACACCAGTTGGTTCAACCAATAGAAATTAAAAAAAATCCAGGAAATGAGACAATGGAAAAGAATAAGCGCAGATTCCAAACGACCAGAAACATGAAATGGTATATTTATGTAGGGTGCTAAGTCCATCTTCTTGTAGTATTATATTCGTTCAGCGAACGTTGTTTATCTTCGTTTTGTTATATAATTGGCGCAGATCCTTTAGCCAGGACCACATCTCTCGATCATTTTTGATGATCAAGTGCGTCTTAGGATTTCTAACATGTCCGAAGTATGAACGTTTCCTCAACTTGAATACTTTCAAGCTTTTGAGAATTGTGTCGGTAGGGTTCGAGCTTTAAAAAAATTGTAGCACTGAAGCAATATAACAGTTCAGCAGCCCCAAGCTCTACGTTCAGATCAGGGCCACACAGGACCTTTTCATTTGGAAAAGGACTGCCCTAGCCTTGTCTATGCGGTGCTTGAACTCAATGGAATAGTTTATGTTGAATATTAACGGTGAAGGAATACATCTCTGCCTAACTCCAAGCTTTATTACTACATCATGTATCTTTGAGCTCCTTCAAACGAATAATCTTTGTCATCCATTCCAGTGGGCGGCAAATGGTGCTTAGTTACATCCGCATAAAGATATCTGGGAAGTATTTAGTGATTCATAAGGATTTTTTGGCGGCGTCGTGGTGACCCTTCTCCCAGAAAAAAACAAATATTCATTTCAACAACTCAGCTGTCATCGGTGGTAGTGGATATATATTTAACTTCCATTCTTTCTCAATGGAGTTATAACAATTATTATAATAAGCCTTTAACGATGTAAATAAGTGTTACAATGTGTTACTGTATCTGCAAGGCAATGAATGCACTAATGGACTTGCTAGAAAGAACTTTCACTGCTAGTCAACTTTCCGGACACTGTGTATACAATCTCTACGCTACAGTTTGGGGTTTTCTTTGTTTTCTGCACTCATGCAAAAGGAAACTCTTATGTCGCTCTTCCGGCGTCGCAAGTACAAACCCGACGAGGCACATCGTCCTTAAAGAGCTAGAGTTTGTAGTTGCAGATAAGAGAATTTCAAAGTTCTGATGTTTCCAAGAAAAAGAAACTCATTAAAAAGTAATATTTTTGACAGTTTAACAGAATTTTTTAAGTTATTTTAAGGAGACACTAGTCATTTTTAATTAAGGTTCAAAGTATTTACGTGTCATTTAAGAACGTTTAAATTAAATTTACTATAATTTTAACAAATTGAAAGTCATTGTATGCTTATCTTTAGCCCCTGTAGTGAAATAATAGTAATTTTTAAAGAGATTCAAAATCATGCAAGTTAGCATTGAGGTAATCTAGACCAAATTTTAAATGGTTTGCACAAGATTTTAAGTAATTTTGAGAAGATAAAAGTCCTTTCAAGGATAATTAAAGTTGTTTTAACGAGCTGCTAGTCTTTTCAACGAAATTTAAAGTATTTAAATGAGATTGAAAGTTATTTAAACTAAATTTAAAGTAAGTTTAGCAAGTTAAAACCACTTGGTTCTATGGTTATTTAAGTCGCTACAGTGGGATAATAGTCTTTTTAAAGAGATGCAAAACTATCATTAAATCATTTAGACTAGATTTTAAATTATATGCACGAGATTTAAAACAATTTTTATAAGATTAAAGTCCTTACAAGGATATTTAAATATGTTTTAACCAAACTCTAGTCATTTTTAAATAGACAGTCATTTGCACCAGCTTTGAAGTCATTTAGACCAAATTTTAAATTGATTTCGCGGGATTTAACGTAATTTTAACAAGGTGCAAGTGCTGATAAGAATTTTTAAAGTGGTTTTAATGAGATTTTTAAAGAAATTCAATGTATTTAACTGTGATTTAAAGTCGTTTAAACGCGATTTAAAGTTATTTAACAAGTTGAAAGTTATTGTAGGGTTATTTTAAACCCATATAGTGGGAAATCATTTAAATGGGCTTTAAGGTCGTCTACATCAGATTTTAAATTTTTTCCACACGCTTTAAATTAATTCTAACAAGATAAAAGACCATTTAGGTTATTTAAAGTTAGTTTAAAAATTTCTTAATCGTTTTAAGGAAATTCAAAGTATTTAAATAAGATTGAAAGTTGTTTAAACAAATTTGAAGCCATTTCAAAAATTAAAATGATTGTATCGTTGTCTTAAATCTGTATAGTATAATGGTCGTTTTAAAAAAATTCAAAGTGTTTAAACTACCATTAAATGCATTTAGACAAGATTTTATATTGTTTACATGAGATTTATCGCAATTCTAATAACATAAAACTGGTTAATAGAAAATTTAAAGTTGTTTTAACAAAATGATTGTAGATTGTAAAGAGGTAAAAGTATTTAATTGAGATTGAAAGAAGTACGATAGAATTATGGTCATCTTAAAAAAATTCAAAGTCATATACTGTAGCATTGCAATCATTCAAACAAGATTTAAATAGTTAGACAAGATTTAAAGTATTTTTTCAAAGAGGTTCGACGTTTTTAAATTATATTTAAAGTCATTTAGACTAGATTTAAAGTAGGAATACTTGTGAATATGAGATGTAAAATGATTTCAACAAATCCTTACAAGAATATATATACAGACATACATAATCTGTAACCTCTTATACCGTTTACACAGTGTCGGGGCCAAGTACTGACTAAGCAAACCGGAGTTTAAGTTTTACAAGTGCCGTAAGATATGCAACACCACTAAGTCGTACTTCCGGGGCTTACAAGGATATATACATTTATTTTTATGAGATGTTAGTAATCTTTAAATAGATTCAGAATACTTAAATGTGGTTTAAAATAGTTTAAACTAAATTTAAAATGATTTAAACAACTGTAAGTTTTTAGACCTTAGAGTGAGATAATAGTCGTTTTAAGAAAATTCAAAGCCATTAAAATTAACATCAAAATCAATGCTACCACATTTCAAATTGGTTTCAAGGGATTTAGACTCGTTATAACAAGGTAAAAGTGCTGACAAGCAGGTCTAAAATTGTTATAAAAAAGGGCTTCTGATTTTTAAAGAGACCAAAATATTTGAATGAAGTTATAAGTGCAATGGATGTTTTATGGAGATTCAAAGTCATTTGCACTAGCATGAAAAGTAATTTAAACCAGATTTTACGTTTTCACGGGATTTAAAGTAATTTTAATGAGATAAGAGTACTTTCGAGGTTCTTTAACGTTGTTTTAAGGGAAATGCTAGTCATTTTTAAAGAGATTCAAAGTATTTAAAAGAGATATAAAGTAGTTTAAACTAGATTTAAAGTAATTTTAACAAGTCAAAAGTTATTCTAAGGTTATATCAAGTTCGTGTGATGGTGTGATAGTCGTTTTATACAGCTTCAAAGCGCTTAAACCAGCATTAAAGTTATTTAGACATGTATAAAGTAATTTTAACAAGATTAAAGTCCGTTCAAGAATATTTAAAGTATTTTTATGTGAGGTTAGTAATTTTTAAAGAGAGTGAAAGTATTTAAATGAGATTTAAAATTGTTTAAAGTATACTTAAAACGGCATCAACAAAATAAGGCATTATAAGGGTATTTGTCCTTGCAATGGGATGATAGACGTTTTAGAAGAGATTCGAAAGTATTTAAACTAGCTTTGAAGTAATTTAGACCAGATTCTGAATTGTTTATACGCGTTTTTTAAATAAAATACAACTTCTTTTAAAAATATTTAAAGTAGCTTTAAGGAGATGCTAGTCGTTTTTAAAGAGACTCAAAGTACTTAAATAAGATTTTAAAAACATTTATACGGATTAAAGAAATTTTAATAAGTTTAAAACTGTTGTAAAGTTATTTTTAGGTTCCTACAGTTCATTTCTAATGGATTCAAATTCATTTAAATTAGTAGATCGGATTTTAAATTATTTATACATGTTTTAAAGTAACTTTAACAAGATAAATATCCTGATGAGGATAATTCAAGTTGATTTAATGAAACGCTAGTTGTTTTTATAGAGATAAAAGTATTTAAACGAGACTGAAGGAAGTGCAATGGGCTGACAGTCATTTTATAGAGCTTAAAAGTCATTTACACTAGATGTGAATACGTCAAATAATTTACACAGGTTTTAAGGTAAATAAAAGTCATTTTAAGGATATACTAATAATTTTTAGAAATTTCCAATATCTTTGTGAGATTTCAAGTCGTGTAAACTAGATCTGAGGTATAATTCTTAGTGAAACTCATGCTTACTCCAGATATGGTTGTCTGTGTTCCTTGTAGAGTCTGA